>JAYDZG010000010.1:4595358-4614079 GCA_034509265.1 Microcambeva bendego | reverse complement strand
AAAGTACTGCTCTCAGGTTTTTAGCGATAAAATTGCCTCTCACACTGGAGCTGACACATCAAACTCGCTTTAAGCTACACAAGCATGTTTATTCAGGGAGGGTGCCATGATGGGAATTCCTCATGGCTAATGCAGTTGTGACCAAATGCAGGTTTAGCTGGTGTGGCTCTCTGTTCAAAAAGCGGATTCACATATGAATTTTCCTCAAGGTGGTGAAAAGATGCAATCGGCACTGGACACGTGTCGGAGGCAGGGCACTCCTCAGTCAGGGTCAACATCAGTAGCGAGGAAGTGTAATGCAGTAGGGTAAATCCTAACTTTTTGAGAAGGTTTTAGGTTGTCGGCTTAGAAGAGATTATAGGGGTAATACTTGGTTTAATATGAGTGCTTTAAACCTTAATGGATAAATATGGTGTGTGTGTGAGAGAGAAGCATGTTTACACATCACTTTAGTGTGGATTGGAGGTAGAACTATATATACAAAGTCCCTGATGTCTGTGTGTATGCTTATGCTTCTCAACGGGTTCTGTTAACTGTTAAAGCAGATTTCTGGAAAACACTTTTGGAAAAGTTCAAAAGTCTGAGCGATGGCTAAAATAAGTAAGATGGTTCCAGGCTGAGGTCATCCCTTTTTTAAAATGAAACCAATGTAAAACCCAGTGGAAGACTTTTACAGTGTTCATAGATAAACTCACTTAACATAAATGTAGTTGGACTTCTTGCCAAATCGACTCTGGTTACAAGCTTTTCACAACAGATCTAAACATGCAGCTCTCAGTAAAGATAATGCTTCTGTTTATTAACAAACATTCTCCTCCTCATACCCCTTTACCACACCCCCACCCTTGTTGTTTTCAGGCATGAGGTAATGAAGTGGAATGGTTGGGGTTACAGTGACTCCAGGTTCTTCTTCAATAAGAAAGGCCAGGCTGAGTTTACTGGTAAAAGGTGAGTATGTAGACCAATAAATTAGTGTCGCATGATAAAATTTAGCAGTTACGATATTTCACAGTGTGATTATTAACTGTTATATACATCTAATAGTCAAACATTAGGACCTCCTACATACTAAAATTAAACATTTAAGAAATGAAAATGACATAGTAAAAAGTTCAGTATCCTCCATTACTTACAGACATGCTAGCCAACTGCTACTATGCTAAATTAACTTGCAACTGTCCTAGGTCATGTCACAGTGTTCACATAACATTTTTCTCCCTTTTTCTCACAATTTTTTTACCTGATTGCATTATGCTACTGGTGCTAATCCCGCCCCTGATTGAGGAGAGTGAAATGACACACACCCCTCTGACACGTGCAGAATCTGACTGCATTTTTTCACCTGTACCACGAGAGTTCTCATGTTAATCATCCTTCTGCATGGAGAGCCACACTCTGAACAGCATTATTCCTCTCATTCGTGCAGGCGCCATCAGTCAGCCAGCAGAGTTCGGAATTGCATCAGTTATGAAGTCCCTCTGCTGTGCTAGCATATTGTTTATCGTGGTAACACCTGAACATCTAAATTATTTTTAGCTAAATAGAATCACTTCAGAAGAAGAACGAAGAAGAAGAACGCCTTTATTTTGTCATTACACATATACAGATGTACAGTACAACGAAATTCTTTTCTTCGCATATCCCAACTTTGAAAGCCGAGGTCAGAGCGCAGGGTCAGCCATTGTACGGCTCTACCCACTAGGCTACCACCATCAATTCACTAATGCTTTGCTTTCACAGGCCTTTATATTGATACGATAAACACTAGGTTAATTATCAGGGACTATTAATATAATTGAATAACAATTATTAAATCTAATTACATTTTTGGGCAGTGTTAGTAATTTTAGTTTTTAAACATGTGTATTTTATTAATAGGTTTCACTTTGACTCTTGTTTAAAAAGTTTAGATGTATTACTACTGATCTTAAACTAAGAGCAGTCGAACTATTACAATGTTTTGTGTGATAATGATGAACTAAATATGATAATCGTTACAATAAAAGTCCCATAATATGTATTCGCATCCAAAATCATGAACATTAGCCATGTTGCTTCATATCGCGCGTGTCAATGAACAGACTCGCACGCGCCCGCTCACATTCAAGTGGAGTGTTGGTGCCATCTAGTGGCTAGTTTGTGCTCATCGCTTTAAAAATTCTGAGGTTTTACATCTCAGCCGGGTGGAAGCCAGGCTGCACAAACAATTGGATATGCATAGATAATACATACACAGTTTACAGTTTAGAGCGTGTTATTAAATCACTGCTCCAAACAAGAGCTCCATTTCTTTCATATAACCTAAAGCAGACTTGTATTTTAACATATACTAGCTGTGAAGATTTGAATTTGACCCGATTACACATTCATATAATATGAATTACAATTATGATTTTTAAATGAATTTCTACCTAGTTTATGGATGTATGTACAGCAGGTGAAAGGTTTGATCCACATTATTCCTTGTTTAAATGCGCTGGTAACATCGATCACCCAGCAAAAGTAAAGCATGGCTATCTCAGATGAGCCAATCATTGTTCATGTAGGCACCTGGTTAGTTGTTAGAGCTGAAATTCAGATTCACTAACTTGCATTTTCTCTAGCAACTCTGGTTTTCTTTAATGTTCCAGAAACAAGCAGTAAGCAAACCGTTAGGACTCTTTGTCTGATGTGCTGTAATGAGTTGATGCTCTGTACTGGGTTTTTGACTTCGCTCTGTGTTTCCTAAATAAATTACGAAAAGAAATATTTGTTACCCTTAAACAATTTCCCAAGTTTTTCTTGTGAATAAATGAAGTATGCATGAGGGTCTGTCTATGAATTTTTGTCTTGTATGTCATTCAGTCAGTCATCAATATAGTTGCAAGTCATGTTTCTGTACTAAGATGTTAATAAATTAGGTCGGCTGTATTAACAATAATGAGAGTAGTCCTTATTAAAATCTTAACTGGTCATGTTTGCAGGTATCGGTTAAGTGGATTAGTTCTCCCTAGTCTGAGGGACTGGTTTGAGAGCACATTTGAGGCCAGCCTGCAGCACAAAACTCCATCTACAGTAAGTCTAAAATTCTAACACTAGTTGGTATAAAATGTACAAGTGCATAACTGTCTTTTCTGTTCCAGCCCAACCTAAATGTGAATTCAGTGCCGCCTCCCCACGTAAACGAGCAATTGGTGGAGGAACTGAAGGCTGCTGGTGTGGCCCTGTCAACTGACCCGGAGGACAGAGTGTTCCGCTCTCATGGTAAATTTCCCTAAAGAGTTTTTCAACGGTTTCAGACAGCACTCTCCTTAAAAAATACAATATATGTCTTTTTTGTGTAGAGTTTGCATGTTCTCCCATGTACTTGTGTAATGAGTAATTATTTCCTGTCATTAATGTAGCCAAAAGTTTATAATATGATGTTAAAATCCCAATAAACAAAGATAGTTATTCTAGTTAGTAAGTTTGTAATATTATTAATCATTCCTTCTTCACACAGGTCACTGTGTGCATGAGATCTTTGCTCTGCGTGAAGGGAGATTTGGAAAAATACCTGATCTGGTAGTTTGGCCAAGTAAGTATTTCTTTAAGAGTTGTAATCTAAAGATCTGTCGATTACATATATTGCACTTTTCAAGACAGTGGTTGAAAATTGTTAAACCTGATCAGGCAAATGGCCATTAGATGTTTCAACAAATTTCAAAGCTTGTAAACTAGAAAAATTGCTGCATTTGTTTCTGCATTGAGGGCAAACAGTTAAAGTCTAATATTGTGAAATAGTTTTCAATGTAAAAAATGTTGATTAGAGTGCAAATCATTATATTACAGAGCAACACACACTTACCCGTTTACTCATTCACTCACAAACAGTAATGGTTGTTGAGCTTAATCATTATATTTTTGGGCTTTGGGGAGGAGGAAGGAAACTCTTTTAAACATTTGGAGATCATCCCAGACTTCTCTTAGACATTGCCTGAAGGTAAGGTGTGTTTGAGTGGAACCACACCCTGAGCCTAAAACTAAAGCTGCTTTCACCCTGAACTTTTATTTCCTGTTGAAGAAGGTTAGAATATCTGTAAAATGCATGAATACACACATTATGTAGAACAGGAATCCATGAATTTGTGATTGTGTTTATATGTGATCCTCAAATTTAGCTTCCTTTTGTTCCCATGAGCTACAGACACATTGTTTATAATATTGTGGGTCCTCTCTGTGGGCCTGATTCTTCCCCTCTGCGTTGAACTACCGGTTGTGTTTACTAGGTACCTTTACCTTATTAAAGCAAAAGAGCAAGTCCTTCATTAGGCTGGGTTAAATAAGCTGTAGAAAAGTCATCTCTATAATAGGAAAGCCGATCTGGCAGTGCTGTCTGTGCGTGTCTTCCATAATTGGATGTTCCTTCAGAAGTTCTAACAGTGCAGCACTTTTAAAGATCATTCATTTCTCCTTATGAATGGATTGCTAACAGTGAGGTTCTGCTAGAGAAATAGATTCTCCTAGTGTGTTGTAGGAAAAGTGACACTGCAGGGTAGGAGGTGTGGTGTGTCAGGCCCTTCCCTAGTATGGGGAGGGACGAATGCTCTTATTGGCTACACATATCCTGCCCACAGAGAAGCAGGAGCAAGGAGATGGAGCTCCTCTCTTTGCTTAATCCCTCCATTATGCCTGTTTTTCCCCAGTTTCAAGATTATTTTTTGTGTAAATGTGAGAAGTAAAAATCATTAAAGTTTCCACTTCTATACTATTTCTCATTGGAGCTGTTTATTTTTAATCTGATATATAAAACATGACATACAAATTTGTATGAAGTATTATTTCTATTATACCGTATTGCTGGAACCACCACATAAATAACAGAATTCTGTTTAAACCTTCACTTTCTTCTCCTCACAGACTGTCACAACGATGTGGTGAAGATTGTGGAGCTGGCCTGCAAGCACAATGTCTGCCTCATACCATATGGAGGTGAAGCATTTTCTCAAGTGCACAACATTTAAAATATGATTGTACTGATAAACCGCTCTTCTGTACCTTTTAGATAATAGTAGTAACAAATAACAATTGCATTAAAACTCTGCTCTCTTGGTTCATTCTACAAGGTGGAACTAGTGTGTCCAGTGCTCTAGAGTGCCCTCCAGAGGAAACTCGAACCATTGTCTCTCTAGACACCTCTCAGATGGTGGGCACACACATACACATTCATTTCAATGCAGTGCTCTGTATATTGTTGACAGATTGTGGGTATTTTTACACATTTTACCAGGTTATGAACAGGTTCTGTATGAAAGCCACTGTAATCTGGCAACCCTGTTCACTGCTGCATTTACCAGATGCAACATTTAACCTTTTTTAATCAGCAACAGATATTATTTAAAATGTAGAATTAATTGTACAAAACAAACTTAGGTAAAAGTACAGGTTATGAAATCTACTTTAAAAAGTGCTAGCACTAAAATGTACAATTCATAGTACAAAACAAACTTAAGTAAAGTACAGATTACTTTAAAAAGTGCTAGTACATGAAAAAACTACTTAATTACAGTAAGGGGTGTAAATGTAATTAGTTTCTTTCCACCTCTTTTTGTATGTTTGTATGGTGTAAAGCCTTAAGTAACTGTGAGCCTTAAGTAACTGTGCTTAAACTTAAAAGACTGAAAACAAACCTTGTATAGAATTGTTCTATTATTGTCGTTGGTGGTAGTGGGGGGTGCACCTTTAGCTGTAGGGACTTATTATCAGTTTGACCACCTGCTGCACTATAACCACAGTCTGACCAGTGATATTTACATATTTAACATGTATATATATATAGACATATCTCTATTAACTAACCATGTAGTGCTACATTTTATTGCAGTTAATCAAGTTTTTTTGTGAGCCAGTGCACTAAAGTGTTTACCTGCTCTTTAGGATAGCTAATGAATTTTTAATCTGTCCGCTTCACGAACAACCCTTATTATACACTACATGTGAGGATTGTATTCAAACACTGATTGATTTATGCAAAGTTATGCGGTCTGCAGTCTGTTCTCTCTCTTCTCCTCTGAGCTTCTGACCTATGCCAGAGGTTATGAGGTTGGGAATGAGGGACATGAAAGGCAGTGGATGCCAGAACTGCCTACTTTATGATCTCAGTCTGAGCCCCGAGCCTGGTCATTAATCATCTGGCTAAGAGTATTTCATATTGTAAGGCACATTTGACCTGGGCGGGAAATTGCAGGAGTGAGCCGTAAAACAGTGTTAAGTTTTAAACCTTGTGACGAGCAGCATCACAGCGTGATTTGAATGTCTGGGTATTTCTATAAGGGCATAAAACAATGCCTTCTATTCATTTTCGAAGCCGTTAACGTCCAGATATTATAACCAGATCATGCAAACTTTCCATTACGTGTGAAAGAGCTCATTAGTGATGGAGTTCAATTAGTTCAACAGAGCTGAGTGCAGAGCAGTGCAGAACTGTGCCAGCATAATGAGCATTACTGAATGGAAAGTATATTTCTTTTTAATCAGTTAAGTTTGGCACAGTGAAGGTCATATGGTCGTTATTTCAGCTGGATTGCAGACAGCTTCTGTGTGAAATGTCCCCATCCGACCCATTTTATATAATTAATCTTGTGGTTTGTGTTTTGTTAACAAGAATTTTGAAGCACGTGCACCATGTACTGATATGGGCGACACGGTGGCTAAGCGAGTAGCAAGAAGGTCCTGGGTTCGATCCTCAGACAGGGTGGGCCGGGTCCTTTCAGTGTGGATTTTGCATGTTCTCCCTGTGTTTGTGAGGAAACCGAAGCTCCTGGAGCAAACCCACTTACAGTCCAAAGACATGCATGCAGTTTGTTAGGAGACACTAAATGCTGAAATAATAATTACATGACAGTGGGGAGGAGGGTAAATATTATAACAATGAAATGGAAAATCAGTGGGAACCCTGAGCTTTTTTTGCTGTAACGAGACTGGTTTTATATTGAAAGGTTGAGAGTTCAAATCCCAGCTCTACCATGCTACTTTTAGGTAATGTGCATATTTACCATATATCACGAATAAATGCATTCTTTTCTAATGTGCCCTTTTTCTTCTTTGGATCACAAAATAATAGTCATGTAGTGGTAGTTTGTGCTTAATTTATAACCTAATGCTCTAACATCTAAAGAGCTCAAATCCAAGCTCTGCTATGCAGTCACGGTTGGACCCTTGAGGGCCATACAATGGCTGACCCTGTTCTCTGACCCCAGCTTCCAGAAAAACACTTGTATTTTCAGATATTTTATTTTACTATATTCATGCTTATGTATGTACAGCCGTGAGAAAAAAAGAGACCTTAAAATGATCAGTTTATAATTTATGGGTATGTGTTTGATAAAAAAAATGAGCAGTGTTTTATTCTATTCTAATTCTTAATCTAGTTTATAGAATGAAATGCCAAATTAGGTTTTGTTGCAGATTGGCAGAGAAAGCACACTTTTTAAATGTTTTTTTGGCTGGAAACTGCAATGCAATCTGGCAACCATGAACATGTTTTTCTTTACAAATTTACTGCTCCTAAAAAGGATAATTTTCTATAATCCATTGAAATCAATAACATCACTAGTAATTTGAATAAACAGTGTTTTAATTTACAATAAAAGTGATAAATTTTAATGTAATGCAATATTGAAAAAAAAAACAGTTTTGCCCTTCACTGAGGTTAACTTTTGGCCCCTTGTAAGGGATTATTTGAGCAACCATGGTTTAAATAATCTGAAGTTGGTAATCTAGTAAGTGTTTGAATGGTATTACTTGTTTAGAATATTTGCTCTACACGTTTATATTGTTTTTGACTCATTTGGCTTGTTGCTCTTATTTTACAGAACAGAATATTATGGATAGATGAGAAGAACCTAACTGCCAACATTGAGGCTGGCATCATTGGTCAGGACCTGGAGAGACAGGTTTGTAACTGGTTTGTTTTTTCTCTCTTGAGCCTTTGAGTGTGCACCTCTGTCTACGTGTCTCTCTAATCGTTTGTGGACTGAAAGACGGAGCCTGGCACAGAGTTCGCGTGCTTTTCCATTCTGACTCACTCACTCACAGAGCAGATGGCACCATCAAACTAATGCAGAAAATGGCCTCCAGTATAATATAGTGTGTGTTATGCATGTTAACAAGCTTATCACACTTGTGTGTGTGGTGTATTTGCGAGCACGTTGAGCATTTTGAGAGCACAGATGGCATGCTGTTAAAGAGTGTGTTTCTGTGGGATTTGGTAATAAAACTAAGGCAGTGTGTATTCATGGCATATGTGTGTGTTCCACAGTTAAATGAAAGTGGTTACTGCACTGGCCATGAGCCGGACTCGATGGAGTTTAGTTCTCTCGGCGGTTGGGTGGCTACAAGAGCATCAGGCATGAAGAAAAACATCTATGGCAACATTGAAGACCTGGTAAACAATCTATCTCTCTGGTTTCATCTATAAACAGGTGCATTTATGTAAACATAGTACACACACACACACACACACACACACACACACACCTGTGTACCAAAGGAGAGAGGTCCATATAAGCCCATGTTTACACTGTTTGCATGTTAAATAGGGAAAAAATTCTTCCAGATGTGAGGACAACTATACCTGTGTTCAAAATGACTCCATATGCTCTACATTCTCTCACTATGTAGTACTCTCATATAGGGGACTGAATTCCGGAGGGTGTTCAGGGTGCTCTAATTTATTCTAAATGCATCTTGCTTACAATAAACATTTTGTGAAAAATAACTATTTATAAATCTATTTACATTTTAAACTGCTGAGGTCCACATTGCTACTACTGTTCTAGCCAAACAATGCAGTGCATTATGGGTATCCGCAACCAGCTAATGTTCTACTTTTTGCAGTGCATTGTGGGATTATTTGAGTGCACTAAAATGCTGCACTATGTTTTTGGAAATGCAAACAAGATGGCTGAACCCAAAAATAGTGCACTATATAGTAAATATGCAGTTTCGGATTCACTTAAAGACTCTCACATACTGCAACCATATCAACGTTGTAAACTCCATCTCAACATCCTGTATACTACAATACTATATTATAAGAACATACATACATACATACATACATGCAGCTATACTAGGGATGTAATGATACACTCTACCCATGATCCAATACAATTCATGACACAGGGTTCACAAATTCTGAGAAAGTTTCCTTTTACTAGTTTTCTTTAGAGAAAGAACATATTTGTGATTATCTTTTATTTAAATAAACAAATAATGTCATTTTATTAATTCAAAACTATTAAAAAAAACTGGATTCACTGATTCAAATTGGTGTCCAGTGCTTTTAATACTCTATTCATTCTGTTAATATTGACGTTGTCTTTAG
This sequence comes from Microcambeva bendego, assembly GCA_034509265.1. Lineage (NCBI taxonomy): Eukaryota > Metazoa > Chordata > Actinopteri > Siluriformes > Trichomycteridae > Microcambeva > Microcambeva bendego. The sequence continues at coordinate 4,604,733 of JAYDZG010000010.1, read as the reverse complement.
GTGGTGCATGTAAAGATGGTGACTCCTAAAGGAGTGATCGAGAAAAGCTGCCAGGGTCCACGAGTGTCCACCGGACCGGACATTCACCACTTCATAATGGGATCTGAAGGTATCTACACTGTCCCTGTGTGTTACAATGTCACTCTCAACTGTTAAATGCTGACGTTTTAGATATGTGTGCTGCAAAGATTATCATTGCTGTAATTTTGTGTTTGCAATAGGCTTTAGACACACAGACTTAATCAGGAACATTCCTTTCTAATGCTTGTTTATAGGGGTCACCACAGCAGAACCGTTTCACACTCCAGACTTAAATTGGAAAAATGCTAAATTTTTGAAAAAGACAAATTCAAGGTAGTTCCAGTGATTGTTTGGGTGCTACGCTGCTCCAGGTTTATTCTATGATGGTCAGTAGGGAATCTGCCCCCCCTCCAATGCCTGCTTTTTCTCCTAACCACCCAAAAACTTGCCAGTAATGGATCAGTTACTCTGTGTGAGTGAACTGATGAGTGAGTAATACCATGTGATTTGAAATTTTTGAGTAAGCCTCAGGCCCACCATGATCGTGATCGGGCAAAATGATGTGTTAATTTTTTTCTTGGACTAGATCATTTTACTTGTACACGGTGGTTCTGAATTGCAAATTGCACATTCACTCACTCACAAAAAGGGGCAAGTTAGGGCAGGCATTTACCCTCTTAAGAGGGATTAAGAGAAAGCTCATGTGCATACGTAGAGAACAGTGACTCTTGGATATGTAGAAAACTCTTCAGAGCCAATATTGCTTTGCAGCAGCCTGTTTCCCAACTGCACCGCTTGCTTTTTATCTTTTCAGCTATATGGGGATGGATGGAGGCCAAAGCAAACTGGATTATAAAATGAGAATGGCAGCATTTGATCTCAGTTCTAGTACCAAAGACCATGGTTTATAGTCCATTGTTTAAAAATGTAATGGGTATGATTCAGTTTTAGAAAGGCACACTAATTTACAGATGTTTTCATCTAGGCATATAACATTTCAAAAAGAATCAATGTCAATGGGTTCATTTGGCTGAATCGATTCATTACGATTAATTGATATTCACTTGAAACCCAAGGGAGCACTAATGCTATTTTTTAACATAGATTTTTAATGAGTCCATTATTTTTGACATAGTTTTGCAACTACCTCCAGAAATAAAGGGCATTGAATATTTTAATTACCTACTACTGATAATCACAATAATAAAAATATAATAATAATAATAGGAAATACAATTACTAAAAAAATATAATTAAAATATAATAAAATATAATTAAAATAGAATAAAACAATAATAGTAACGTAATAAAAATAAATACTACTACTAATAATGGTAACAATAATATTAATCACACAATTATTAAAAAATAATTTTGGTTTACCAACAATATATTTTTTTTATATAGTTCCAATATATTTTACATAGTTTTGAAACTACTTCCAGAAATAAAAGGACATTGATTAATTAAATGAATAAAAGAATATTATAACTACTTAATTGTTCTTAATTCTTTCTAACAAGAAATAAACAAATAATGTGTCTTCAATTTTATGTTGTTTAAATTGTTACTGTACTCTACATTACGATTCACAATTTTTCCAGATTTATTTAATGTGTAAACAATTAAGGGCCTTGCTCAAGGGCCCAATAGTGGCAGCTTGGCAGTGCTGGGTCTTTAATCAGCCATTTTTCCATTACTAGTCCCATACCTTAAGCACTAAGCTACAACTAACTAATGATCAGAGTGGCACTTTTTTGTGTCATGTCCTTGTAAATGTCTGCTGAAAATACTCCAAGCATACGGCAGGGCTTATTAACAAACACAGGGACTGTTGGCATTACAACTTTGAACATCTGTTGGTGCACACACACACACACACACACACACACAGGCACATGCCCCCTGGCAGTCTGCAGGGAGATAAAATGATTGGATTGTTGCCGTGTACATTTGTACCTATTATAATGGCGGCTGTGGGACTGTAAATAAATGGTGTGCATCTATGAATTCGGAAGTTTTGCCTGTCGTGTACTTCACTTTGCTGTTTCCCTGGTGGGGACGGGTACCTCACTGAATTGGAATTCTGACTACCAGCTGCAGTGCAATATGGCCCAAATTAACCGTAGTGAGGTTAGGGCATGGCGGTATTAAAATTCCTGTGAAATGGGATTTGGCTTCACCTGAGATCCTGATATTTCCTTGATTTGCATGAAATGCATTTTTTTTTAAAAAGTCAAACAGTTTTTTTTCACCTTTTTACTCACACCGCTTCAGGATTTTATTCATCTTTCACCAGACTTGATGCTGATATGAAGATTATGATATACATTTCAATAGGTCGTGTTCCAAACCTGCCAATCTAAATGTATTGTTTTTTTATTTAATTGCTCTGCTGTCCAATAGTTTTGTGTTTTAAACCCTTCCATCCAACAGTAGCTTTGGGCTGCTCGGCTAGGGGAACCTCATCCAGTAAATGCATTGCATATATTTTTTATATATATTTATATATGTTTAGTTTTTTACATGGGGTTGACTTACCGACATTCTGCACGAAGGTGTTCAGTGATAATAATCAAATTATTATTAATAATAAAAATACCATCGAGGTTTTCTACCGTTTCCCCTATGCATCAAGTGTTGAACCACTAGAGGGCAGCACGCCATGATGCAATACGGAGATCGCAGTTGTTGGTACGAACGGAATCATTTTTATTATATATATAATTTGTCATATATGGCAGATAAATAGGGGGGTTGTGTTAGGAAGGACATCCGGTGTCAAAACTATGCCATTATTAATTTTAGTGGTAATTGTACCTTCATTTATTGGCTCACTAGCCATAATTAATTTACTAAAAGTAAACTGTTTTAACTGTTACAACACATGATCCTAGAAGTAAATAATGTGACTATTTTTAATTAAACTGTAAAGTAAGATATTTCTCTTTAACATTAGTAATGATCAAAATAACATTAAAACTTAAAAGCAGCTTTAGACTATTTCTTTAATACATGGTTTTGCAGTGGGCAAAAGTTCTGTGAATTTACACTATATGGCCAAAATACTTATATCCGCATACCTGACCTTAGGCCAGGCCATTGTATTTTCAAAACCATGGCCATTTTAACAGCATTATTATCTCCACTCTTCTGGAAACACTTTACACACAGGTTTTAGTGCCTGCGGGAAAGTTGTGCCAATCTACAAAAAAACATTGATGCAGGGATTCTGGATAAAAAAGACCATGCTGGTGATGTTCATTTCAACTCATCACATCAGTGCTTATGGGTGTAGGGTCAGCGTTTTGTGCAGGCCGCTGGAGTTCCTTTACACTGGTCACGGAATGTTTTATGATCCTCACGTTGTGCACTGGGGCACTATCATGCTTCAAACAAGAATTGTAGAAAGCATGTCGTTGGATATTTTGCTTGTCTATATAATTTTGGTCATATTGACTATGTTTAGAATTTTGTTCTGTAAATTTTGATCGTAATTAGTTACAATAACGTACTTTAAGTTAGTAATTTCAAACCAAGAAATTGTTCAAAACATTAGCTTATAAAATCCATATTTTTTCACAAATACGTTTTAAGACCACTGTGCCACCCAAGCGCCACGTTTGGGGAATTTTATTTGGTGACACACTATACAAAGAGCAAATCTGACAATTGTTAACAGATGGTTTGTGTAAAATCTTCATAGTGGATGATTTTTTAATAATAAAATAAAATGTAAACTCCTCATAAAGATGCATCTGTTGATTTTAAATTAGATTAAAAATGGCATCATGTTTATATGCTAAAAATACATCTGGCTCAGTTCTCTCAGAAATAATGCTGTGATGACAGAATTATACTGTGGTTTTATGATGGCACTTATGAGTATTTACTCTCATCTGTTAAAGATGAAAGTGTTATAAATGTCAGAGATGTGACTGAGTGTTTATAGAGCAGACTATTAGAAGTGCGTACTGTATGTAGCGTATGGGGTTGTAAACTTTCTTAGTGGCGTCTTTACTGCCTTCTTTTTCCAATTTGTTGGCTGTGTTATGCACAGTTTAACCATGGGGCTAAAAGAAACTGGCTCCAAGATCTGTGTACTTTTTCCCACGCTCTGTTTTCCATGGATAAATGCTCACACATGATACACCAAACATACACTAATCATGCAACCAAGACACTATGGCATTTACAAAACCTCTGAGGGTGTCTGTTGGTATCTTGCACTAAGATTAGCTGCAGTTTTAAAGGTAGGGCCTCAATGGATTGGACCTGTTTGTCCACAAATCTTAAACTTGCTCATTTTTCCTGCTTCTAGCACTTCAATTTTAAGAAATAAAATTTCACTTGTAGTGTAGTACAAAAACAAAAGGCATTACTTTTTCACTTGATCACCTTCCTTTGTGATGCGTTTTTCTCAGCGTCGTACCATTTTCCATCGCAAAATGTTTTTGATTTGAGCATGTATTCACTGATGCACTACTTTAACATCATCGCAGGAAAATCTTCTTAACCTTAAAGCTTCTTTGAGTTTCCAAAAAGGTGGAAATCAGATGGAGCTAGCTAGACTAAGACAAACATTATAAACCTAATCATAGAACTAGAAACTTTATGAGAATTGCATAATTTTAAAGTTTCATTATGATAGCACTTTCAGAATCTATGCATTTATAAAACATTTTGCTTATTATAAGATGTCTGAAGAAGGGATGTAACGATGTACCACAAGACAGTTGGTTATCGATCAAAAATTCCATGATTTGAATCATTTGATTTGTACAATAAATCAATATTTACTTTAAATAGCAAAGGGCGCTGGGACTATACATCTCACCTGGTTGATGTCACAGATGCTTAAGATTCTCAGTGTTCTTTGCATCACCTGTTAGTGCTTTTTTCTATGCCAACAACTTTTTTCTTCTATAACATACATAATCATACAAGAACCCAGTTATAAAATGCATTTTAAGAGATTGTCAAGCCATCAACCAAAAAAAAAAACTTTCTAATATGAAAGACCTATTTGAGCGCAATAATCCACAAAAGTCCCTGAACTTTCTTAATCACCTTATTATTAAAAGCCAAATATAGCACACTAACATTTATCCAGCTTAAACTTGTTTTCTAAACCTATCTTTAATGCCATTTACATAGCCTATTTGAGCTGGAATGGCAATAAACACAAACAAACAAACAAGAACCCAGTTCTTTGCGAGGGCAGATCTACAGTTGTCCCAGTCCTTGCTCTGAAATATGAAATGGGAATTTATTATTTAATCTTACCTAATTTGGTTTGTAAAAATATATTTCTGCTCCGTTTCATTCGTAATAACTGTATTGACAGGCACGACTAGCTCTGTTAGTCTGCTGCTCTGTTTGGTTTGAACTCTGCAGATCTGCACTTTGGAATTCTTAAGCAGACTCCGGTTGTAATGCCAGTATTTATTGCAAGTCGTTTCTGTTAATCTGCCTCCTATGGGCAGCGAGCTTGGCTTTGGTAAGTAAATGAAATGGCAACATGAGCCTCAAAGCAGAAGTTGCAGTTGTGCTCTCAGGGGTCGTGGAACATGCTGGGATCTGGGTTTTAAGACGCTCTGTGTATCCGTTGTCTGCCCAACACTTCCTTTGATACAGACCTGCTTTATTTCAGTCGAGCCAGAGACTGTAAATCTAACACGACCCCCCCTGCGCTGGATGAAACTAGATCGTCAATGTGAAAATGAACACACAGACCCCTGGTGGCTAGACCGGCGGCTGTGTTTCATCTGTCTTCGTGTGTGAGTGTGTGGGTGTGACTGTGCCAACTTTGTTATGAAACTGAGTTGTTTTTCTGTAGTGCATCAGAAAACAGTAAAGTCAGAAATATCTCAGTTTATTGCATATTAAATGTGATAGTTGCTTGTTTATTTGACACACAATTTGTTTCACCATAAGTAGACATGGGCACATGTGAATAATTTAAGTAATTATATAATTTGGGGTTTTCCGTGTGCTTTAGTCATTATGATAATCAGACTAATGTGTTAATCAGTGTAGTAACTGGAATTACATGTGTTGTGTTGTTCAGGTACTTTAGGAGTGGTCACTGAGGTCACAATGAAGATCCGTCCAGTTCCTGAATATCAGAAATACGGCTCTGTTGTCTTCCCAAACTTCCAACAGGGCGTTGCTTGCCTGAGAGAGATTGCCAGACAGGTATCATCAAGGTTCCTTTTTGAATAATGTGTTGTCATATACATAGTATGTTTGTGCAATATGTGTATATGTATAATTTGATTTGTGAGAGAAACGCCTTATTGACAGTTTTCATTTTTACTTTAAAATAAACTTGATTTGTTGCTATGGTGCAACCTCATTAAATACATATATAAATAGTATATAGTGATCTTTTCTATTATAATTCTTATTTAACTTTATAGAATGAAAAACATGGCTCATTTTGGTCAAAGGAGCCCCATACATATATACTTACATCCCATAATCTTACTGGTATCTGTGAGAAAATCAAATGCATCTTATCTGTAATGATTACGTTCACTTGGAAACTTAATGCATGAAAGGTTTGTCAAATTAATGTAAAAAATAAAACAAATCTAAGAAAAAATAAAGCTAAATTGAATGTTGGTAGTTGTAAGGCCAGCAGAGAAAGCTGGGCTGGCTGTGAGTTAGCCAGCGATGCCACCATTATTGATGACTGTATGCTCTAGTTTTGTGTGGCTCGACTCATTATGAGAGCATAAATTAGCTCTGAGCTCAGCAGACGATGAACATATCGATCATGCTGTTTAGGATCTGAGAGATGGTGATTCCTCCTAAACTTTTCCCTCAAGGCTCTCGGGAGCTCAACACACCAATGGAAGAGAACGGCTCTTAGTGTGCAATTTGGGGGATGCACGGCCCTGTTTCTTTATTCATTTTTATTGATTCAAACATTTAAAAGGGCAAATTATAAACAAGAGTTGTGAATCTTTCCACACTTTCCCTGCACAAACACGTTTGAGTGATTCTCTCTTGTTCTATTGTAAGATTAATTGGATTAACCGGGTTGACACACCCAAGTTTATTTTACGCTTCTCTGTGAAAAGCAGTTTATTAGAAATCACTTTTTATTTTTGGTTTTAGAGATGTGCTCCTGCTTCCATTAGACTGATGGATAATGAACAGTTTCAGTTTGGTAAGTTTCTCCCTTATTTGGAATAAAGTTAGTTTATTTATTGTAATGCCTAAGTTTCTGCTATAATAAAATAAACTGTATTTCCAGTTTATGTTGACATTGAGGTGTTTCTCCAGATATTCATCTTGGCTTTTGAGTTTTTCCAAATATTTGGAAGTATCTTTGCTACATTAAATATTTTCAGTATTGTTTTAAATGTGGTGGGTAGCACTGTTGCCTCACAGCAAGAAGGTCCTGGGTTTGATCCCCAGGTGAGGTGGTCCAGGTCCTTTCTGTGTGGAGTTCTCGTGTCGGTGTGGGTTTCCTCCTGGTGCTCCGATTTCCTCCCACAGTCCAAAAACATTAGAGTGAGGTGAAATAAGACAAATTAAAATAGAAAAATCATTCTGTTTGAAATAAACTTGTGTTCTGATAAAGCTTGTGTAATGAACGAACTACTTTGTGTCCAATATGAAAGAGTGTAAAACATGACTTTAAAATCCTAACAAACAAACAATTTGAATTTGGCGATCATTTAAACAATGGCGCTTGAGTGGCACAGCTGTCAATATGCTAACCAGTTTCCGTGTAGACTTCATTTGAGTTTGAATCTTACTGGTACCTCTGTGCCCTCTGCTGTCTGGTCCAGGCACAAATATTAGATATGTCAGTATTCCTGGCTACTGCTGGGTAGTGTTAATAAGCAGCCAGACACTGCACATATGTCTGAGGGGCAGATGCTAAATTGCAGTCCTTCTTGGCCAGAGTGGGAATGGTGCATGAGGGAAAGGGATTCTAATGAGAAATGATTAGGTTAGGGGATGAATAAAGGAAAATGCAAAAAAATATCCCAAAAGATCCCACTTTATGTAAAGTGCTTAAAATGGAATATTTTTTCTCAAGATTGTATCTATACAAAAATTCTATACAGTTTTTTAAAAATCTCCTTCCTTCATGCAGTGAACACAAATATTGATATTTATGTGGACAGAGCCCAAGATGAGATTTTTAAACAAATATGTGTGAGGCTGTGTCCTTCATTTCAGGGCTCCTCAACAGGCTATTGATGGAAATGCAGGCACTAATAAACGGAAGCTCTAAAAAGTCATGTAATTATTAGAATAGATACACACACTCAGTATTCATTAATTTCTGGTTAATTCTTATGTAATAAGTTTAATGTAGTTATGGAATATTGAGCGCTACTATGTAAATTAAATGGGCCTGCCCCAAGTCTGCGTAGATGGGGAGGGTGATACCTAACAGGAGTAGCTAAAAGGAAAAAATAGCAAAAAGATTTTTTTTTTATCTTAATTATTCAGAGGTTTGGGATTTTTTCTTAATCTGCTTTAGGGCCCTCATCTCACCCTTGGCTATGAAAACAAAACACGGTGGTCTAAACAGGATTCATTGCTTAGCTGATGCTTTATGTGATGGTGCATGAAGCAAGTTTCATTTTGCATGATATAATTTATCTGCAGAATTCATCTTTCTCTGTCGTGTCTTAAGTTAAATCGATCGTTGCCTTGCCAGCTGAGCAGCCGAACATGCTAACGTACCATTCAAAAACAATGACAAATGGCTTTGGCAGCAATTAGGCTCACATTGTTCGGAGTTTTATAGCATCATACGTGGATATACGAAGGAATCCGAGGGCTTGTGTGGTACCACAGGAGAGGTCCTCGTGTCTCTGGAGACCTAATTAACTGCCCCGCAATCTCAGATTTTCTCTGACGGTGCACTTCTCAGTTTAAGCCGAAAACACAAAAGAATTCACAGAACCAGCAGAAAGATGGATTCACTTTTTATTCATATTTTTCATTAATAAAAGTTTGTTCTTATTAAAATTAATTCAGCCAGCAATAGATTATGACTTTCATTTTCTTTCATGGTGTGATAGAGTATAAAATATGAAAACCGCTTTTTTATATATGGTCTCCTATTCACATTCAAAATTAAACCCTGTTCAATGTTACTAATGGGGGAAAAATCAATTTTTTCAGCAAATAAACTTCAGCACATGTAATTGATATTATTATTAGTAGTAGTAGTGTAACAATAGAAGTAGTACTGGTAGCTGGTCCTAGAAATACTTAATTGTACTTAAACCTGGATAAACCCGTATACAGGTGCTGGTCATAAAATTAGAATATCATGAAAAAGTTGATTTATTTCAGTAATTCCATTCAAAAAGTGAA
>JAYDZG010000010.1:4536841-4562526 GCA_034509265.1 Microcambeva bendego | reverse complement strand
CGATCTTATATATCTTTCTCTCTCCCTCTCTCTGTATGTATGTATGTGTTCATTGCTTTAAATGTGTAATGTAGAAGTGAAAAGGAGGCTGTGGAGAAGAGATAGTTTCCAGGGTATAGCACTGTGACTGAATGTATAATGAAGAACGCCCACGCTCTCAGTGCAAAACACTTTGACTGGGTGCTAAACCTGAGGCTAGCAATACTTCATGACAATTACAAAAGAAAGACAATGTGTCCAGCCTGGATTACAAACAAGACTGTAATTACTGTCAGTGTGGACAAAAACAGTCAAGCTTCAAAGCCCTTAAAAGCTTCTTCTTTCACTTATGTGCCGTGATTTATTTCTAATAAGTAGAAAACATAATGACATGAAAAAGCTTTTGACTTTTTGCTTTGTTAATATTGTGTAATTATGTCCATGTTTGACCTGAGAATCAAAGTAAATAGGTCTCATTAAGAGACTGTCTTTGGATTCTAATTGTCCAGGAACTCAATTAGCTGTGACCATCTAACATGCATGCTCACCATTACTGCATTTATAAATATATAAAAACTAATTAAATACCATGGTTATTGTTTATTGATAAAAGGATTACATGTGCATTGCTGCACACATTGGTGAGGACTTACAGAAGGAATCAACTTCAGCTCAGATCTCTCTCTGTCTCCTTGCTCAAAAAACTCACCAGTAACCAGCTCTGCTACCTTAAATAGAACAAACAAAAACGGAACAATTATAGTACAAATAAGTGTTTTATTGCCTTTGATCTTGAGATCTACTGACAATGTGTGAAGATAATTTATGGGAAACAAGATCTGGAAAGTATTCACAGCACTTCACTCCTCCCACATTTGTTATGTGCCTTATTCCAAAATGGATTACATTCAAAAAATTACATTCACAACATTTGCCATGACACTCAAAATTGAGCTCAGGTGATTTGGAAAGGCACACACCGGTCTATATAAGGTCCCATAGTTGACAGTACTTGTCAGACCACAAACCAAGCCATGAAGTCCAAGGAATTTTCTGAAGACCTCTGAGACAAGAGTGTCTCGAGGAACAGGTCTGGGGAAGGGTACAGAAATATTTCTGCAGCAATGAGCACAGTGGCCTCAATCATCTGTAAATGGAAGAAGTTTCGAACCACCTAGACGAACCTTCCTAAAGCCGGACCTTCGAACCTTCCTAAAGCCGGACGCCCAAACAAGGGCCTTAATCAGGGAGGTGACCAAGAACTCAAAGGTCATTCTGACAGCTTCAGTGTTGCTCTGTGGAGAGAGGAGAAACTTCCAGAACGACAACCATTTCTGCTGCACCAATCAGGCATTCATGTTAGAGTGGCCAGACAGAAGCCACTCCTCAATAAAAGGCAAAGACAGTCTGCTTGGAGTTTGCCAAAAGGCTCCTAAAGAAATCTCAGACCATGAGAAACAAAATTATCTGGTCTGTTGAAACAAAAATTGAGCAACATGTCTGGAGGAAACCAGGCACTGCTCATCACCTGGCCAGTGCCATCTCTACAGTGAAGCATGGTAGTGGAACATCATGCTGTGGGGTTGCAAAAACCGGGAGAGTAGTCAGGATCGAGGGAAAGATGAATGCAGCAATATGCAGAGACATCCTTGAGAAAAACCTGCTCCAGAGCACTCTGGACCTCAGACTGGGGTGAAGCCAACAGGACAGCAAGCCTAAGCACACAGCCAAGATAACAAAGGCGTGACTTTGGGACAACTCTGTGAATGTTCTTGAGTGGACCAGCCAAAGCACAGACTTGAACCCAATTAAACTGAAGATGGCTGCGCACCGATGCTTCCCATTCAACCTGATGGAACTTGTGAGGTTCTGAAGTAGAATGGGAGAAACTGCACAAGAATTGGTGTACCAAGTTGTAGCATCATACTCAAAAAGACTTGAGGCTGTAATTGCTTCCAAAGGTGCTTCAACAAAGTATTGAGCAAACACTGTGAATACTTATGTACATTTGAATATTATTTTTTAGTTTTTTAGTTTTTAATAAATTTGCAATCTTTTGTTTTTAATTTGTCATTATAGAGTACTGGGTGTAGAACCCTGATGTAAAACTAAATGTAATACATTTTGGAATAAGGCTGTAACATAACTGTGAATACTTTCCAGATGTTAGTGAGGATTAATGGACAAAAATTAGAAACTGAAATCATGAATTGTGTGAAAAACTTGAGGTCTGCATATTTTCTTAATACACTGTAGTTAGAAAGAAACATTTATTAAACAAACAATATCGTGATACAAATGATGGCACTGCTTCAAAGTAATTTATATTTGCTGACTGTTAAATTGTCATTCTAAGTAATCATAATGAGACAACATAATGCTCTTGTTACCCATACCAATATGGATCCCTCATCTGTACTAAATAGTCGGCAGTAGGCAGAAAATAATATATGTGTAATTAGTATAATTATAATTCTCTATTACGTAATGTAACACCATCTGAGCTGACATGAAGTCTACAGTCACTGATAGAACTTTATAATTATAATCTATCCATCTTATAACCATGTGATATGTCCCAGAGAACAAACCTGGTTTCCACAACATCACATGTGTGTCTGAATAGCTATCCCATGTCTTGCCAACAACAAACGTTGTAATTGTTCACATATGAAAAGTGTGCCAAATTGCTTTGGTGTTTATAAATCAGAGCTTGCCTTGCGAGAAATGTCCCATGGCTTGGTTACAGCTCCCAAATCACATGCAGTCATTAACATTGACCTGAAATACAGAAAATAAGCTCTGGTAAACACACGATGCTTCGTTTATGCACAAACATAAGCAGGAGACAAGCCAACCTAGTACTAACCTGAACATGTCTCTGTGTTCTTTAACATTCCAGTTGTATTCTCCTTTATTCACCAGCTCAAAGAAATTATTTCTGTTCCTGTAGAAAGTGGAAATACCTGATTGCACAGTTCAACCTTTTTTCTTATTAATTTAAATACCAATTATTGTCTGTTTCATACACATGTACTGGCGAATCATCTTTGACTTTAGACTGAAGCTTCTAGGTGCTTCGTACAGTTTTCATCTTTCACCCTATAACCACACGAGGGCAGTATAGACTTTCGGATCATTAAGCTATTATAATTCCAGTAATGCTTCTGCCTTAACAGTTTTTTTTATCATCAAGAACTACACAGTTGTTTTTACTGTTGAATTGTTCAGTGTAAAGATATGTGATTGAAACTTTAGAAACAAAGAACAGAAAGACATGGGTACTCACTCGAAGTAAAGCGTGAGATCTGTAGCCAAGATAGACTGTTTTAGCAGCTGCATAAGGTCTCCGTAGTCTCTGGATGACAGGTTGGAGAATATATTATGGCCCTGGAAAAAATAAGCTGTATAAACAAGTTGCTAGGTCTTTGTTAAGATAGTTAGCAGGACACAATAAAAAAAATTGATTGGTGAATTTAGCTATTTTAGCCACATGCTTATAACAGGTTCATGTAGTATGAAACATACAGTCCTGAAAATGCTAAAGACTAATATGAAGTACTTTTTAATTAATTAAATAGAAATGTATTAAAATCTCATGTGCTGATTTGCATGGGTGCTGTTATTGTGAAGTGGAAATACCAAGAATAGCTTCATTAAGTGACTTAAGCTCCCCGATTGAACTGTGTGTTCAAGTCACTTCCAAGGCATTTTCCAAACTACCTCTGGATGCATTATTTAAATAGATTAGAATATGCAAATAGGGATTTTAAACCTAACAAAAGACCAAAGCTCTAATAAGTACATTATTGTGCAAGTATACACTCTAGTACACCCTGTGCTTCTACTAAAGTTGTCATGCCCTAAATAGAAATATAATTAGTTCGTTTACATAAAATAACTAACTGTTTTATTAGGATTTATATTCTGGCAACACATTTTATTTAGAGTCATGTGACATGAATATTAATAAAGATAAATTACAGGATATCTGTCCATTTAAACCATGGGCATAACCACCATCAAATCCATTACATCAAATGGAAAGAACATGGTACCATAACAAACCTACCAAGAGAGCACCGCGCAGCAAAACTCTCAAGGTGGACATTAATCAGAGGTGCAGCACAGAGACCAAAGGTAACCCTGAAGGATCTACAGGTCCATATGACCACGATAAGACGTACACTCCATTGAGCTGGGCTTTATGGAAGAGTGGCCAGAACAAAGCAACCTCAGCTTGTCAGAGATTTGAGACTGGGACGGAGGTTCATCTTCCAACAGGACAATGACCCAAAGCATACTGCTAAAGCAACACTCGAGTGGTTTAAGGGGAAACGTGTAAATGTATTAGAATGTCCTAGTCAAAGCCCAAACCTTAATCCAATTGAGAATCTGTTGTCAGACTTGAAGATTGCTGTTCACCAGTGGAAACTATCTAACTTGAAGGAGCTGGAGCAAGTTTGTCTTGAGAAATGGGCAAAAATCCCAGTGGCAAGATGTAGCAAGCTCATAGCAACTTTTGCAAAGTGACTTGCAGCTATAATGGCTGCAAAAAGGGGCTCTGCATGTCAAAGGGGTAAATACTTTTGCAAGGCACTGTAATAACATCAAATATCCCTGTGACTCTGCCACCTGAAGTGAACAATGTTTTTAAATGTTGGCCGCAAACCTCAATCTGAACCAGCAAATTATGGTGACATTTTCTTCCGGTGTACCACAAAATGCATCAGACCTTAGTTTCACTGTTTTAATATTAAGGGTGTGTAGAATGGTTCACAAATCTCCATTGCTGCTTACAATGAAGCTCTGTGAATTTGTACCACCTTTTCTCAGGTGTCATTGTTAAACTTCTCTTTTAAAACAAATCAATTTTATTACTGAAATGTAGTAAAAATTTAGTAAGCTTCTTCTTTTGATTTTTCAGTTGTGCTGTATTAATCTCATACTACCTGCAGACTCAAAAGAAGGTTTAATTGTAGTTAACAGTAGTTCTAACATATGCCAATATTTCTATTGTTCTTATTAGTCCTATTGTTCTACAAATGACGCTGAATTATTGTGTGTGTGTGTGTGTGTTTGTGTGTGTGTGTGTGTGTTATGTGTGACTTAATGACCCTACTTCACTTTGAAGAATCATGACAGCATGGTTGAAGTGGTGATGCTCCATAGTAGCTGAGGTCCCATACAGCAGAGACAGAGCAGAACCTGTCCTAAGGGCAATCATATTTTAAAAGTATTTTAAAAGTTTTATTTATAAAAGTATTTTAAGAGTATTTTAACTCTTTCACCAGGCTGTAGTGTTCTATGAAGTATACATGGTAAAGGAGAAGAACAGGTCAAAGCAAACAAGGTCTAGCAGAATATAATTTTGAATCACCCTCATGATTGTCTTTCCCTTACTACTTCAATAATACAATCATATATGAGAAAATAGTTTATTTTATCATGCTGTAGGTTATATAGGTTAAGCATGGGAATCAAACATGACTCATTTTAACGGAATTTTAATCAGGGCCTGTCTCAGGTAAGCTAAATGTAGCACAGGCTATTACAAATCCAGTTTTGTTAAAGTTATTTCACTAAAGTCACATTATTCTTTAGAATCTGATCTGACCAGTTTACACCACTTTTAAAAAAAGATTTTTATTTATTGAGATTATGTGTTTTCACTGTTCACATTCCAAAGAAGTGAATACAATGAATTGTAAACTTGCAAACTTGTGCCAGGATTTGGGCAATGTACTGTCCTGTTCCTGTACAACTGTGTCATAAGCAAAGTAAGACCCACGAAACAAATAAAACTGTGACGCCTTCTGATCACACATCAGTTTCGGACTCTTTTCTAAATGGCCACAAGTCCCTGAAACACCTTAAGAAAAAACCTTTGAAGAAGAAGTTCATGGTGAGGCTTCCTTATACACAAACACCAGACCTTGTGATGGTTTTAATCTGACAACTGACTCTAGGTTTGGCAGAACAGTACAGGAACAGTTTCGCTGTCATTATGGGTGACCTTTTGCGCTGTATTGTGTGAACTTCTAACTATAATTGTATGTCTTACTTGGCTTGGAAGGCATTATTGGTTCCTCTATGGTCCAGATCGTGGCAAACACACCCAACTATAAGAGCTAAAATCTCCAACTCTGAAAGAGTCTCCTGAAAGCCTGCAGTCTGAGACACACAAAACACACACCATCAAGACATAAAACACATAATGCATAAGTTCCAGAACACTTTCAGTGTGGTTACCTAATGCGGTACTGCTGTACCTGCCTGAGGCACATGCTGCAGCAAACTCAGCATGCATTTTCACCATAATCCTCAGTGACCCACATTACATCATATTCAAGAAATCATAAGTGTTTCAAGAAGCAGACTAACGTAACTACTAATAAAATTAGTAGGTTATAAAATAAATAATTCCAGTTTTTTTTTATCTGTGCTGAGCTTTTTGCTGCAGCAGGGGAAACCCTGTACAATAAAATGCTTTAGTGGAGATCCACACTGCAATGCTGACCTAAACACACTTGGAAGATAATGCTGACTGCCCTACTCTATAAAAATGACCTCAGAAACAGACACATTTGACAAGTGTCAAACTTCAATGGCAATCAACAATTCATATAGACTACTGGACAGGGATGTCTTATGCAGACTATCTACAAAGCTTTTCTATGCTCTGAACGTCAAGTATGTGTTTAACACTGCAGAAGCAGATGATATATTGGATGTAATTTCTCTATTTTGACATTGAAACATATAAATGTACTGTGTTTCAATCGATTAGAATTAAGGAAGTTCTTTTACTGTGTGTGGGCATCTGTGAAACTTACTGTAAGCATGGCAAACATGCATTGGCAGACGTTGAACGCGTGTCTCCAGTTGTGGTAAAGAACCATACGATAGTTCTTCCTCACCGTCAACAACCACCTACATAGAGTCTACAACATGTAAACAAAAAAAATCCTATTGAAGGATGTATGTTTTTTCACTATTTTATAAAGAGAGTAAATAAACTGGATGATGGTGGAAGGTGAAGTGGATCCTTGAGTGATTCATGTGAATAAGTGTGTGAAAGGATCAACAAAAAAGACAGGAAAAGCTCCAGTAATTTGCTCTTGATGGAATTCCTCGCCAGCTCAATTTTTGGCAACCTTAAAATGTTGCCATCAAATACAGGCAGCATGAGTATTCATTTCTAATAATACAGTAAATATAAACATACATCACCTCATAGTCAATTTTAAATTTCTGTACTATGCCAAGCTCCATAAACATGCGCAGTCCTGCTGTTATCATAGCATCCACATCCAGTGAGAAGTCATCAAACGATAGCTTATCGATACCCAGCTCACACACAAGAGGAATGTTGGCTGCCTGAAAAAGAAAGGAGCACAAAAAACTGTGGGAGGAAACCGGAGCACCTGGAGCAAACCCACTCAGACACAGGTAGAACATGCAAATTCCACACATAAAGGACCTGGAACGCCCCACCTGGGGATCGATCCCAGAACATTCTTGTTGTTAAGCAACAGTGCTTTTTCTTAAATAAAAAAAAATGTTCAAAAAAACAACTATTTTAATACATTTATCAAGACCGGGACATGTATCAAAGGTTTTAAATAACTATTTGAGGTGATTAATGTATTTATGAGAAATAGGGATTAGGTTGAACAATGAGTATTTCATCAACATCAGCTATTCTAAATATAACAATGTACAATGTCTGAAAGAGAAGACTTATGATACCCATAACAGTGCAAAACAACCCCACACTAAATCAGTCAAACTGATTTGTGACTTTAATTCCAAACTTGCCGATGCAAATCTCCTTATCCCTTAAAATATACTACTTACATTGCCGTCAATGAGTTTTAGAACTCTAGTGCATTCAAAGCAATGACAGCAAGTAAAATTAAGAGTAGAATAATGACGCACTGAAGTTTAAGAAGCTCATACAGAAAGGCTATAATACTGAGGTACTGTGGGTAGCTGCATTAGAGCTCTGTATCTGATCTGCATTTATTCAGGTTATTTGTAAATGAAGGACCAAAGTGTAGCTCTTAACTATGCACTCGGTCGTCAGAATGTCTCCAATTTCACAACGTGCTCCTCTAGTTAATACCAAGAGATTTCTGCATGGCTGCGAATCCCAAGAGCACAGTGATAAACCGCTAATGAGAGGCTATAGATAGAGCTTACACAGCGAGTGAGAAGAGAGAGAGAGAGAGAGAGAGAGAGAGAGAGAGAACTGATGGGTTGCGGAACCGTCATTAACAAATGCTAATTGTAGGTATGCATGTGCTATATTACTAATTATATGAGGTGGTAAATCAGAATAAATATTAACAACTGTTCAATTAGGAGGTATGAAGTAAAAGAGTGTCTAATTTTCCAATGTTTAGAATGACTATTTAACCTTTGTTCTATATTACTGACTATTCAACCTTTGTTCTGTGTTACTGTCAATGTTCCATCACTGGTGTTTGTAGTTAAAATTAGTTAAAACATTAAAAATGCATGTTTCCTTAAACAACATTACAGTGGATACATGACTTCCAATGGGTTGTTAAGTTAAAATATTCGTATGTTAAATCTATTTTTAAATCTTTCCAGGTTCGTTATGTTTTAAGTTCGCATGCTTTCCCTGTGTCTGTGTGTGTTTCCTCTGTGAACTCCGGTTTTCTACCACAGTCCAAAAACATGCAGTTAGATTAATTATAGACACTGAATTGTCATATAGGTATTACTAGGGTAACCCTTGAGCAAATTCCTTGAACTGCCAGAAGCATTAAAATAAAATCAATTTGAAGTTGATGGATGTGTTATTATTGATGGCAAAAGTAAAAGTTCATAGTGATGCAGGAACACTAATGAGCTATTAACATGTTTGATTATTAGCACATAGTGTTAAAAAAAAAAACATTGAGCAGATAATTAAAAAATAATCATGCTTGATATTATTGTTGTCACTCAGCTTCATATTTAAATAAACAAAGCTATTTTTAATGAAGGTTTATAACATATTTGGAGAAGAAAACATTTCTTGACACCTTTATGTTTATTGATAAATATGTTTCATTACCAGACAGGCCATTCTCTGTTAGTAATGTGCCTGTAAGTAAGCTGTCAGTGGTAACAAGGGCACATAATGAATGTAAATGAATGGAATATCAGCTCAGCTTTGATTAGCTTCATGTCTAGCTTTACCTTAAACTTGTCCACTTCTGTCTTGGAACAAGTGGCATGATATGACAGCACCTGTAGAAAAAGAGGTTTAAGTAAACTATTTTTACACCCAATTTTTTTGTTGTCTTATCACTATTAGTGAATTAAAATTGTATTATTGTAATGTATTCTGTGGAGCTTTGGTCCTCCAGACAGATGTTTCTCATCACCATAATAGTATTGAATCTTCAATTATTACATGTTGTTGTACATTATACATATGTACAATAAACATTTTGGTAAATACTCTAAATTGTAATACACAGTATAATATGATAATAAAATACAATATTCTATATGTGTTGCATTTAAAGCATTGCCCATTTTAGATTGCAGAGTTTAGAAACTGAACAGTGAAACAGATATTTCTTTTTTGTATTTTCATAGTTCAGAATCTGTTCTTGACCAGCACAAAAAGGCAAGGAATAAGCAGATTACCGTTGCTTCTGTAATTTTGAAAGATAATTTGACAAATGTATACAATAAATACTAGAGACAAGCGAGCAGAGATGTGTCCCTTCCTCTGTCTAAATATTTTATTACTTCTCACTAAAAGGAACCACCAAGTAAAAATGATGTGTTACAGCTCTGAGAGAGCCTGGAGAAAATATTACAGGTTGGCAGGTCATTGAAATAGATTTTCCTTCCCTGAACCTAGTTTTACTGATAAAATCCATTAAATACATTGTTTAGAAATTGTTAAATGAGAGACAGGGAGGGTAGTGGAACACAGTATTGATGTCTTAAGGACTTAATGAATGACTATGAACTGTGTGAATAAGAAAGAGAAAGACTTACGTCAAGTGCAACTGACTGTTTGGCCCACGATTTTTTCACTTGATCGTACATTATAGTGTTATTGATTCCCAAACCACAGAATATCACAAATGCCTGGGTGAGAAAGAAAAATCAGCAATATAGGAAAGAGTATCAGGTTTATGAAGCAGAATACAAAATAAGTAATTATAATCTTTTTGGGTGGCACAGTGGCTAAGTGGGTAGCACTGTCACCTCACAGTAAGAAGGTCCTGGGTTTGATCCCCAGGTAGGGAAATCTAGGTTCTTTCTGTGTGGAGTTTGCATGATCTCCCCATGTTCATGTGGGTTTCATCTGGGTTCTCTGGTTTCCTCCCACAGTCCAAAAACATGCCACCAGGTTAATTGGAGAAACTGAACTGAATTGAACTGAATGGCATCCTGTGAGCTCTGACAGTTATAATGCACTTTTATGCATGTATTTTTGAAAGGTATTTTACACTAAATATAGTGGTTTTTTTTTACTACCAACTAATCCTGTAAGAGTCACAGTAGCTACTGCCCTTCATAGAAACATTGAATGTCAGGCAAGAAAGGCCCTACCCATTTATTACACCCATTACACAGGGCACCACAATAACCCATACATTATTACCAGCTGGAGCTTACGGATATCAATTTCTTGTTTAAATATCTATATGTTTATCTACAGGCATAACCTGAGGAAAATGTATTTTATACCTCAAACAGTCTCTGATCTGCATCATCAAATGGCTTACCATCCAGCCTGTTCAGGACCTGAGCCACCCCTGCAACACACAACATACAGCATGTGTCTCAAATGTATAATACTGTTGTCATTATAAGATTATAAGCTTTTTGTTGGTATTGTTATTGTAGTACATTCGGTTAAAATCCATGACAAATTTATTTTGATAAATTAAATATATATATATATATATCTTCTTTTCTTTTGCTGTCACCATCTTGCTCAATGGTGTGATAAATACTAGAGGGCAATTAAAGCAGATTTGTGCTTTAACGGACACACTCCCTCAGCCCCCCCTTTGCTCTTCTTCCCACACAAGGCTCATTCATATAAAGCTGTGGTCACAGGAGCTGCTCTAAAGCTCCAGCCTTATAGCAGTGAGATTCACAATATTCTGTCATGAAGCTAATAGTTACATGAATTGCTGCAGCCACAGCCCAGGCAGCTTCCTGCAAAACAGATTCACATAATGTTTCAACTGTTTCAGGCTGCAAGCAGAAAAGAGAAGAGCTATTGTGTTCCAAATTCTATGCTTAGCATACTAAATAGTGTGCTAAATTGGATTTTGAATAGTAGCAAGGCTACTATTACAGTCACACTATAGGATTTTGAGAGCAAAATTTCACAGCTCTCTAGCTTGTGGGGTAAGCCATGATCTTTTTGCTCCATGTTATAGCCTAATAATGCAGATTTTCGATATTATACCAAAATATTTAATATAAAGTTTATGCATTTCTTAATTATTTATACTTTTAATTAATATTTTGAAGTTATTTTGTTTCCTCAAACATTCACAGTTTTTGCACAGGTATAAACAGCATGTATTTAATATTAATGATATCTGTCAGCATCCCACTACAGTACACTAATGACCACAACATTGTTTCCAGCTCTTGTTATTTAAAGTGGGAAAACACTGCCAGCTGATCTTTAATTGGCATTTTTGATGAACATCACAAGCTGATATTTTTTTTACTACCTACCTACCTACCTACCTAACTACCTTCCGAGCCCACCAACCAACCAACCAACCAACCAACCAACCAACCGTAATTCTTATAATGCTGATTCTGTTTTCGTGTTTAACAATTTACAATTAAGTTATCCATGAACTGACAGTTGCCCTAAATGACCTAAATGACCCACAATGCACACATATCTAGCAGCATAGCTAAATTGAACAGACAAGCAACACAACCCATTATTACCATGATTTGCTCTGGAGTTCAGAATCAGAATCAGTTGTTCATTATTGGGGCAAAAAAAATTACCATTGGATTGATTCTGTCATTTTGAGAGATTTTGAAATTTACATAGACATTTTCATGCTATGTATCTATAATAACAAGAATAAATATATTTCAGATCTGTTTTTGCAGTTGTACAACTGCATATTGATGTTTAATTATTGATTTGTTCAGTCATGCAACAGCTTATTGATGGCACATGTAAGAGAAAAATATCAAACTGGTTTGTGCAAATAAGTAGACTTGGTAGCTTATATTTACATTTTTGGCATTTATCAGACATGTTTCATCCAAAGTGACTATGAGAGTATCTCTTATATAATCGCTATTGATTCTGAGAGAGGATAAAGCACCATGTCTAGGCAAATCACTGTAATTATGACTCTCTTTCCCAAGTACAGATGGCGCTGTCTTTGCACAAAAAATGACTTCAAAGCCAGCTGTGGCTTTAATAAATGTATGGTCAGTTTATTCCAAACACTGCCTGTGGTTCCCCATATAGGGGTGGGGGTCAATGTCCCTTGCCCTGTATGAAAACAATTGATTTTCATTTTCAGCTAATGCTTCCATAACAGAATATGTGCCAACGTAAATGCTCACACCAGGGGGTAGAAAGGCTCTAACTCCTAGTATTGTCTAATCAAAGTTAAGCTCCTTGGGGCTCAGTGGAAACCTGGAAGGGGTAAGGCTTAAACCATTGACCTTTTGATTACAAGTTTATGACTGGTCCTGATACTGCACTGGTTTGTCTGAGAGTCTGGCAAATATTTCTGACTAGTGTGTATTGCATTTATAAGTACAGTTTTGTATTTTGTGCATTGTTGTGACTCTTCTTACAGCTAATTTAAACCCTTTGTCCATGCCCTCCAGCTAACTAAACATATAAACAGGTGGATTGTTTTCTCTATAAGAACATTTAGATTAAGCATGAATTAAAAATGAATTTGAATTCATGTTTGAGAGTGCCAATCCATAATATAATCATTTTGTTTGATGGGTGTGAGGGTAAAATATTACTTTCTTGATGCACAGCCTGCCCTAATTATCTGGGACAGAAAGGGGGAAGTGTTTCATAGATGGTAGCTGCAGGGATGAAAGACAGAAATGTGTGCTGATTATGATGATGATGATGATGATGATGATGACGCACTAAGTTGCTGTGGGAGTATCCTTTGATGCTTTCACATGTGAGCCAGCCAATCCGACTGAACACCCAAAAAGGACTTTCTTATTTCTCTTCGCCTTTTCACTGAATCATTATAGAAATCAAGGGATGAACTAAAAAGTCTGATCAATGGTTAAAAGATAATTAGGATTTAATAGACCCAGCAGGATTAAGCTTGGACAAAGTCATCCTTTAATTTTTTTAAAAATGTGTATTAATGCAAAGTAACGCAAATCTTTATTAGAAAAATGAAAAGCAAATCCAGTCTAATCTTTGTAGGAAAATTCTGATATTTTGTTCTGTTAGAGAGAAAAAGATCATCCTTTTGAATGAACACATCCTTGACTCTGTACCGCACCTCTACTGGCTGTTGTGCAGTTATAATGATTTTCAATTCGTTTCCTGATAAAGTCCACCCACGCAGAGATACACCCAGACATGCTGCACGATCTGCACAAACGCACTCACACTCTCCTCTCACACATATTCACACCATAACACACATGGATTCAAACTGGTGATGTGATTCTTAAGCACTAATATTTTCCAATTGTAAACACAGATACAGTATTTCAAATCTATTGCCCTCACACAGACGAACAAACAATGTAAAGCCTCCATGAGCTCTAAGAGCTGGACACTTCTGCTGAGCAACTGCAACGAACTGAGGGTATGAAAGCTCTGTGGACCTGAGATCATTGTGTTCCTACTAAAAACAGATATAAAATATAGATTTTAAACTTGGACTGTTCAGAACCAACACATTTTAGAGCATAGACTCATCAGAACATCCACTTTAAAGCACACAAACATGGCCTGTACAGTGTAGGACATGTAAAACATTCATTGGTCATAATGACTATTTTACAAGACATAAAATTACAAACTATAGCTCATCTGTTGCTCTGTACATTTTGCTCTTACTGGCCTATTTACAAGGAGCACGTACCCTGTTAGCACTCCATGGTGTGTACAATTGAGACCTGAGATATTTTTTCATTCGCAATGTGTGGTGTGCTTCCTCTATTCTTTTATCAGTGGATGCTTTCTGATCACAGGACACTCTTGGATTTATATTCTTTTGTAGTTTTATTTTCATCCAAGCCTTGACAGTGATGTATTTTAAAATCCCAATTACACTGTTGTACATGACACTCACACCACAGCAACTCACACTTCAATTGACATTATTGTCATTGGGGTGCTGGGAAGGATCTACCACCCAGATATCTTCTGGTCAATTGTGATCCTTTAGGGGTCCCTTTTTATTGATAGAATTGAGCACAGGGAGTAACAATGTGTGCAAAATTATAATAATAATAATAATAATAATAATAATAATAATCATCATCATCATCATCATCATAAAAATATTAATGAAGAGAAAGTAGAAAAACAAAAAATATAATATGTTGAAATCACAACACAACAAATGTTTTTGTTTATACAAATACAGGTTAAACAACCCATCATGCTGAATTTACTACACAGGTTATGTTCAAATCACAACACAGGTTAAGTTCTGGCAAGCTGTGCAAATGCCTGACATTTACATTTCTTTTCATCTCCAGCAGTGCCCCTATAGGATTGAACACATAGGAAGTATTTATGAACTTACCAATGATTTGGTGGTTGCTGTTCCATATGGGCACACACAGCACAGAGCGGATATGAAAACCAGAGAACTGATCAGCCTAATGAAAACAAACACATGGATTTTACGTCATTTGCAGTGTTGTATTACAGAAGAAACTTATTCACTCAAGGCAATGCCTGCAGCACAGCTCAGAGCAAGAAGTGCACTGCTTAATTCCCACAGGGCGTGTACCTTACACAGCACATTATTGTAGAAAACACAGTAAAAATCAAGCATTTGTATAACAGCAGAAAACTGAAAGGAATCTTACAGCAAAGTCAAGGAAACATCAAAGCAGTATTATATCATTTAGCAGTGTGTGACAACAGTCAGAGATTAAAGCTGGACTGCTAGAGAGAAACACATCACTGCACTATTCACTTTACACTTTATACTCATCACAACCTGGAAGGTTTCTCACATTTATGTGAATATAATGACAACCTTTTGACTAACCCAACTCAACTAATCTCTATTTAACCCTCTTTGGAAATTAAACCAAAATGAGAGGGCATTGTAAAATTGCCAAAAATGCAAAACAAAACAAGGCTATTTTTTTGTACCTGTTATTACACATTAACTCCAGTTCCTACCAATGTTTCCACTATGGGCAACACCTTGGGTTTGGGGTTTTTTTCACCAAAAAGGCTATATGTTTCCAGTCTCTGGGTGTAAGTGAGGGATTCTGTGTGATGGACTAGTACTATGTTGAAGATGTATACGTTTCGTGCACCCAGTATTATGGTCATGCTGTAACACTGACCCAGAAAGGGCAAATTATAAAAAGTACAAAATAAGGAAATCTGCTCTATATTGTTGACCTGTCCATAGTATTTCATAATTTTCCTCCAATTCCTCTATTAATTAATAATTTACCATAATATTATGAAATGTTTTCTATGGTACCATTGTCTTTATAGGGGCCTGGCCTTTTGATAGCAGAGCTGAGATTCAAACTTGTTTGAGTTTGAGATGTCTAGCGAGTTTATCCACTGTACCATAAGTGTCCATGTCTGAATCTGGAACATTGTAAACAAATTAAAAATTTAACATTGACACTCTGTGAGACATTGACTTAGTTATGTAAAACATGCAAGTGGTTTTTGACTATTACTGAAAGCCTTTTGGGTTTAAGCGACTTTTTAAGCACCTCTGAAACCCCTAAAGTACAAACTATTGATTTTCCATGTATTATACTTGTTAATGTTTCTGTGTGTTTCTGATCTATTTAAGGACACAGATTTAAAATGGCAGAGATTCTCTGAAAGAATGCTGATATAGGCATATCACAAAGATTTATCAAATTATTGTTTTTGACAGAAGAGGTTTTAGTCATTTGACTTTTAAATAATTTAATTTTAATGTGTAATGTTTGAATAATTTTGCTTTTAAGTATTCTAAGGACGCTTGTGGGTTGCTGGAGTACATGTGTAGCAGCCATTATACATCACAGCTTGGGGTCTGTTCTCAAAGATGTTCTTATTAGTAATTACAACAAAGTTGACGTGACATGTAAAGTTTCACCAGTTTGGAAGCCGTTAATTATGACCTTATGATAAAAAAGCAACAGTGGGGCTGCAGAGTAAAAACTGATCTACCTCAGCATCAAAACGAGGGTCCTGGTAGGCGTCACTGATGTTGACCGGCAGGCCAGTAGAGGCCACCAGCTCAGCAATGCTATTGTTTATCAGCCAGTCAGAGTAGGAGGACTTCTCCATGCTGTCCTTAAAACTACAATGACAAACAAAACACAATATACAAACCCTTAAAGACAAAGAAAGAACAATAGCATATAAAATAAGAACATGCACAAATGGCAAAATGCCTGGAAGAACCAACAGGCCCTTTTAACCTGGTTATTCTCAAGGTTTCTTCCTGTAATGTTAAGGAAGTTTGTCCTTGCTACTGTCAGCCTTGGTTTGCTCTACAAGGATCTGTATATCCTGGATTTTCTAAAAGTTCATTTGAGAATATGTTTGTTGTAAAAAGCACTTTACTAATAAACTTTACTTTGGCTTGACTATTACATGCCATGTACATGTAAAGTTGTGCATTCTGTTTCCAGTGCAAGACCCATAAATGAGCGGTTTGATGAGTCCTTAAGACAGTTACCCAATTGACCCCAACATAATTTGGAGCCTTTGGTTTAAATTAGAAAGCAAGTCATGCAGAACACCCATAATGGTTTATTTCTAAAGCTTTTGAGTCCAAGAAATGGTTTTGTTTCAAAATTTAGTAAATTACCTCCCAGATAAGTGAAGACAATGAAGAGCTTCTCTAAATAAATGTCCACATTTTTATGTAAAGTTCAGTTGTCACTTTTAACTACATTGTTTATGATATATAACAGATGTTCCAATACTTTTGGTCAGAGAAAAAGATGATTAAATCAGTCTTCATTATGCTACCCCATAAAAGTTGTTATTGTTCATGGTGCCACTCCCAAGACAATTCATATTTAATGACCCTTTCATGCATTTTAATAAAGCTTTCCCAAGCCTGCTGAAGTAATAAAAAGTTAACGCTCTGATTGTCATATTCACTTGTGTGCCACAGACAATAATAGAGTTGCAGCGCTCCAGCTCATTCTGTATCATTAGTGTGGTCTCCCCTGTTTTGTGTTAAGGGAGAGTGCTGTCACACTTCCACATCACACCCCTGTGACTGTAACTCAATTAATGATACTGTTCAGTTGAAGACACTGGATAACCGCTGGGCTGGTTTAGTTCGACTGTGTGATATTTGTCTCTTTGGAGCCATAAGTTCGGATGCCCAAGCCTATACAAGTAGTTCTGAACAAATCACATTACCACCCCCTACATACACATGGACTTAAAAGCTCCGGCAGTTGAAGGTGAATTAAACACATACATTTAATGCTTGGAGTAAAAGGATTGGCCAGCTAAAAATGTTGCAAACATTCAGATACCAATTTCAAGATATCACTTTGTATAATACCCATTTTAAGCTTTTAAGCTTCATGCATTTTAAAAAGAATTAGCCATGATTCATTAGCCATTTTTTAATTCATGCCTTTTGTTCTCCCTAAAATGAAGCAAGCATTTCTTAATAGTGACAATACAAACAGGTCACAAAGAGCTGACAGAAATGCAGTATATTATGGAGCCTTCAAGTTACTGAAAATGAACTGAGTGAATTAAACACCATATTTATCTATCCATCCACAAGTCCATCCATCTATCCACCCATCCCTGACAGGTAAAGTGAATATCATTATTTTATCTGGTCAAAAGAAGGGCAATCAGTAAACCGAACCAACTTCACACAATGCTGTTAATGCTGTTAATGTTTTAATGCTGGATATGAAAGGTGGATACTACAGGTTGGCAGGTGGGTTTTAGACCTGGAGCAATGAAAGAAGGTGTCTTTGTCTGATAAATCATATTTTATTTTACATCATGTTCAAGGTTGGAAGTGTACATCGCTTACATGGCTAAGAAGAAAACAAGCTGACAGTGACTGTGTGATGATCTAGGCAATGTTTTGTTAGAAAACCTCAGGTCCTGGCATTTATGTAAATAATTTGACACATAACACCTACTTTATGGCAAATATCTAAATGTATTTTAAATGGAAACATTGTGTTCCTAGGTTTTAATCCCTTAAATGCATTTTTCTTTTACTTTCCACTTGTGCTAACATTGCTGAAGCTTGTGACTTTTTATTTGCTATAATAATTTAATGATGTAGTAGTGAGGAAATCTGATTCTGTTGCAATACACTGAACATAGGCAGCATAAACTCAGGTCCTCAGGATCCATGCCACTAATCAGGACCTACTTCACTGCGGCATTGTCCCTCCCACACAGCTCATCAACAGGCGTAATTTGGCAGTTAGCAAGAAAGCATTAGCCAGGTGTTTGTAGTGACAAGAAGGAGGAATGAGTGTTGTCCCTTGACATCACTTTTACATATGTTTTCTCATAATGAGTCCTGTTGCATTTAGCACCGCTGCATCGGAGCCAAGAGACAACACAACACAGTTGCGCGTCTCTAACAAATCGTTGACCATCGTTCGACTTGTTTCCCTCCTTTGCAATTACAGGAGTAATTAGCAGCATTCTGTAAACCAGCACTGTTGCAATGTTCACACCACCCAGTTCTTTGCTTTAACAGCTAATGGCTGTAACATTGGCAGGTGGGCTGCAGTGTTATGTGTTTGCAGCAAGATAGTGGTGGCTGCTTTGAGAGCTGATGTAAGGGCTTTGGGGGTTCCTAAATGCTGAATAGTGAGAGTTTGACGATTCTGTACAGTGCAGAATCTAGGGTGTGGACAGAAGCTGACATGGGGAGAAAACCTGAGCTTCTGGTGCAGAAGCACTGGAGAATCATCAATCACACGTACGTAGCGCAGTCCCCATCTATACAGTTCAGCATAACACAACATGCTGCTTAGCAGTTAATGACTCCACTAAGAAATATTTAACAGCCTTGTAATGTCCAGCTTTAAAAATTCATCAGCAGCCAGGCTGAGTGGAGGACATAGCATGGATTTATTTGCACTTATTGAACACGAAATGAGTCTGAAAACACTTTCTGTAGTAGTTTATCTTAGTTCAGCCACGTTATCCAGCCCTAGCACTGAAACAGCTGAACGGCAATAGAGCAGGATAGTAAAAAGTGTTAAAGTGAGAACCATTAGCAATCAGAACAATGAATGTTTCTTTCTCTGTCTTATTTTACTGCTCAGTAATAATAAATGAGCATTCACACACATTAGCCATGAAGTGCAACAGCAACAACTGCAATTCTACAGACAACACCAGTAAATTGTAGCTGCAGTGTAAATTTTCTATTGGTTAGGCACACTAAACTAGGGTTTACTTGGGAGTACGTCTAAGAAAATCATAAAATTAGAAAGAAAGAAGGATGTATAATTGTAAATCTTATTTTTTTAAATTATCCTCCAGACCACCTAAGGATGATGGGTCCCTGATGGATCGGTTTCTCTCATTTCTCTTCCTGTCATTTTTCCCTTGCCACTGTTTGCTTCATCATCGGTTTTTGTTCAGTTGGACCTGGATTATTTAAAGTTGCTTTTAAACAATGTAAAAAGTACTATATAAAAAGGTTGTAAATTATTTACTGTAGTTTCACTAAAGCATTAGAGTCACTGCTGTCATAAAAGCTAAGAGCCACCGTGACATGAACTCTGAACAAGACATCTGAAGGAATCCTGTGGTATCTGGTACCAGGGCATTACCAACAGGTTCTTGAAATTTGTATGTGTCAATCTATTGCCATCTATTTCATGGGTAAGTGATGAATTTGATGAATTTGTGCTTGGACATCCTCATAATATTGAGGAAATTTCTTTGCTTCTATGTCCACACCCATTGTCTGTGTTTGTCCATTGTAGGTGCTTCTAAGAACAGTTTTGTATGTTGAAATACATTTACCTCATAAGTATTAAAACAATGTGCAGTTTGATCCACAACAGCCCCTCTGTTGGGCTACTGTTTATAAGTGCTGTTCCCTGTCAACAATCCTTGCTTTTCAAAGGCACTTGGCAGTCATTTGTTCATAACTGAGGTATTTATGTATTATCATATCTACTGCATACAATTTTAACAAAACAGACATTGCCATGAACATTTCTGAGGGGTTGTTCATCTTCGTTCATGACTGCATGCCATGTTTATAAATTGTAGTGGTAATGTGGTGTACTTGTTCAAATGCTTTCAGATGCATTAGCTGACAAAAAAATCACAGGCGAAAATATAATGGGTGATTGGATTACTTTTATCTGTTGTTTTGTCAATAAAGCGGAGCACTGGCTGTAATCTGTGCTGGGGAAAAGCAAAAGTGGCAAAACTGATGGTGAGAAAAAGACTTGTAAAGACTTATATTCTTTATGAATGAAGGAATGAATGATTAAAGACAAAATAGATAATATCTACGGAATGCATGAGTTAATTATTACTTTTATTACTCCATTATTATATAATAGTCACAAGAGAATTTGTCCAACTGATAGGTTACTCCTAATTAATCATGTTCTTCTTAATCTTAATCAGTATTTAATTAAATCCACCTCAGATCACCCAAAGTATGTTTCTCGTCATAACTGCCTCATAAGTACTAGTGGTTTAAACACAAAACCATTGTAAAGAATTGCAAACAATGTATTTTAAAATATCACATACTGTATTCTATATAGTTTGTGTCTTTTCAATTCTGGTGTACTGATTGTGAATCATAATTCAAAGAAGAATTCCCTCTTTTTTTGTTGTTTTCTTTTTCTTTTGGCAACACTGTGCTATGTCACCACAGCAGATCATGATCCTAATTATTGAATTTACATAGTTTTTACGTCATGTCTTGGGACTGGCACTACAATGCACTGCTTTATGCATCCTAGTGGCTAGGATAATTCAGTGTCTCTAATTCACCTGGCTGCATGGTTTTGGACTGTGGAAGAAAGGACCTGGACCATGCACCTGGGGATCAAACCTAGGACCCGCTTGCTGTGAGGCAACAGTGCTACAAACAGCCACTGTGGCCCTCATAGGAATTTATTATTTATCTGTACTGATTCCTTGTATTTGGCTCTGTTGAGAGCTCTTGTTTGCATATTTTACCTGTTTTCCGTGTCAGCACTGCACTTTGGTGACAGCAGTTCAAAAGACTTAGTGAACTTCACTACCTGAAAAGGATAAAGAGTTCAACATCTGTAATTACATAACAAATAATAAGCGAGGTGTAAGAAAGTGATGAGAGAAAGGAAAATTGGATCACCGGGGACTCAATGTCCTCTAGTAGCTGTACTGAGCAGCGTTCACACTTGAGAAGTGTCTGTGCACGATGCATTATCTTCCTCACAATCTTCTCCAGGTCTGTCTGCTCCTCAAACAAATCATTCACCACCTCTAACAATGCCTGCACATACACACCGCCAAGTTACAGCATCTTTAAATTTAGTGCAATAAAATGAGAGAAAGTGAGAGCATAAAGCTTATGCATCTATACAAAAACATTTATTTACCAATTGTTTGTTTTACCACCGCTTTATCCTATTCAGGGTCATGAAGAGTGCAATTAGAGAGGAAACACACTAAACAAGGTGACATCTGCTTCCATGAGTAGTAGGAACTGCAGTTCAAACTACGGTAGTTCACAAATCAAGTTCTCAGACTTCAGATCCCAGGTGATACTACACTCATTAATACTAATGCACTACATCTCAACACTATTTTTTTCCTTTTTCCTTTAAGCTTCTTTTTAGTGCGGCTGATGTTTATTCAATTTGGCTTTATTTAGTTCTGATTCCATACAGACAATACAATAGAATTATCTTGGTGGTGAATTTGCTAAGCCCTTTTTAATACCTCCTCATAACAGTGTTGTTTTCCACTGTCATGTTTTGTTTTGTGATCAAATTTGTCCCCTTTTCTCCTGACTTTAGAGCATCCAATTGCTAGACTGCACCATACTTTCTCTCCATTTCTCATTGGATGAAAAAGAAAATGAGCCGTGAGCCGGCATCCAGCTTGCATCCAGCTTCCGGTGCCAATTACTAAAGCGGCTGCTGCTCCACAAACTGACAGGGTGCTCATCATACATTGTCAGGATCGCAACAGAAGAAAGCCAGCCACGCCATGAACTGGCACACGGCTGCACCTCAATTGGCACACGGCTCAAAGGGCGCAGAGGGATTCTAACAGGGCCAAAATCATTTTACGGAAAAAAGTCTTATCTTTAGTGTCTCAATTACTTTGGTGCATTTGTTTTTGCTTTAAGTAGCAAGACCAGATATTTTAAGGGGCAAATAATGGCTGATAAATGTTGCCAAACTAACAATTTCCCCCAAATTACTTAAATGATTATATTAGAACTGAGTTTACTGTTTTCTATTGTTCACCTTCTCTTATATTATGTTTGAACCCATTTATTGAGGAAAATATGTAAATCAGGATTAGGGAAATCTTTAAGAGCATTGTGTGTATTTAACAATTGTTTTTTTTTACATCCCACATTACTATAATTGCCAGTAATAATTACATAATTTTACTGGCCTTTCCTTATCATCTTGACATTATCATGCTGACCTCTTCAGCAAATCATGTTTTGATAACTAGTTTTTTTTTATCATTAGTACAATGAAGGAATGTCACACATTGATTATTGTACATTATGGAGTGCATGTAGGTTATGTCATGTCAATTCATACTGATATATGGTCAAAAGGTCAAAAATGCTCTAGAGGTCCTGCTATGAGTAATTCATTTAATTCAATCAAACACGATACTGTGTTAGCTACAGAACAATACGTTTTAATTAATTATCATCATCTGTTCTTATTTCCATTAATCAGCAAGTTAATCATTAATTCTGCTGAAATTCAAGTGGAAAATGTCATAGACTCTCAAGAGCCAAAACACACACACACACACACACACACACACACACACACACACACACAGAGAGAGAGAGAGAGAGAGAGAGAGACTATGCTCCTGACACTTGTTTCAAGCAACATATGTGGGCAGCTATATATCAAAAAAACACACACATGCACACACACACTGAGTTTTATAATGAGATGGA
The DNA here is from genome assembly GCA_034509265.1 of Microcambeva bendego. Classification (NCBI taxonomy): domain Eukaryota; kingdom Metazoa; phylum Chordata; class Actinopteri; order Siluriformes; family Trichomycteridae; genus Microcambeva; species Microcambeva bendego. Next base: position 4,539,175 of record JAYDZG010000010.1, on the reverse strand, counting down.
ATATCCACACAATTTTGTCCTCTGTTTGTTCAGATGTAAAATAATCTAACAGAAAGCTTTATAAAAAGCTCATGTCTTTCATAATAATAAATCTGTTGTTTATATGAAAGCATATTTAATAACTCTTAAACTCTTAGACATATTGTCACTGTCCGATTAAAAACATGTATGTCCAAAAACCTTCTCAGGAGGGGGAAAAAAACCTCTGAAAAACATAACATTACCTAGTTAGTTTTTGGTACATTTTCTTGCAGTTCTTAGCATATAGCAAGGGGAAATCAAGGGGGAGGACATAAGGTTTTGATGCACAGCTCTAGCAGTTGTCTAGCAATTGTGTGATTTTTTTATCTTTTCATTTGTCATTGTGATATTCGCTTTTACCAACAGATTGCACAACAGAATTACATATAAACACATGTAAACAAGTGGGGGGAAAGTGGAGGTATATGTCTTTCATTAGACAGTGCTGATATTTACTATTGTTCTTTCTAGTATTTGTAGATGTGCATCAATGCATTCCTTATACCAGCTCACAGACATCCTATAACATTCCTTACATCAGTACATAGACTTCATGTTTAGTTCAAGTTTTATTGAAGTGCAGTCCTACCCTGCTCCTGTCATATTCCTTTCTGGATGCAGCAAAGAGCTGAGCGTTGGAAATGGCGATCCCACAGAATGGCAGGTACATCTGCAACACCTGCAAACAAAGAGAACTCATCAGCACTAGTTTACACACCATCTATATTCCTACAATCAGAGAACTGGTAAATATATCTACTAACTATCTTTGTCTTACAAGTTATTTTAGAAAACAATGATTAATAGGTATATAATTTTAATTAAGTCTCAATATTTTTGTCCCAAAACATAATTTAGCCATGCACCATCCTCAGTAGGAGCAAGTTTGAAGGAATGTGACTGAAAATGTTCAGAAGACACATAACTATGTAAGTGAGTACTCTTGATTGTATTTTTCCAAAAACATTTATGTGTTTATCCAGAGTTTGGCCCTGACCCAACACAAATAGAGGATGGTCTTTACTAAGCTGCTTGGCTCTTTTGCTGGCTTGTGTCCGCTTTGTGGGAAATCGATGTTTTAGTTTTTGAATGGTAATTAATACAGTTATAAATAAACATTTCTTATAAGAATAAATTTACTTTTACTGTAATCAAATTGTAACTTTTCTTCAATGGGAAAATGTTACTGTGAGCTATGTCTTATTATTCAAATCTATAGTATGTATTTTAAATATACAAACATATTTCAACAGGAACTAACCTTTCCAATGAGATATTGATTGAACATTATGAAGTATGGCCTTTTCTACTCTACTTTCATCTGCATAGACTGATACATCAATGCAGCAAACATTTCCCTGACTGTACGTCTCTATCAGCATGGCTTGCCTTTAGCAGTGCACACTAACTAATTTACTGGTTCAATACTTTCAATCATTGTAGTGAAATATTTATGATATACATAAGTTTTGTTTATTTAGTTTGATAACAGAGAAAAAAAAGACCAATGAACAAAAAAGAACCAAGAAAGATGTAAAATGGAAGTTCTGATAAAAATGTACTTTTTTCAAACAAACACACACACACACACACACACACACACACACACACACTTAGTGACATTATTCCCGCCAAATGCAATCAAGACAAATGCATTCAGTCCACCCTCTGACTGGTTGAAGGTAACCAGGGTACCAAGAAAAAAACGCCAGGTTAAGAAACAAGAGCATCTTACTTATTTAGCTTAAGTAAAAGCTTTGTCACAGTCAGGGTCATGTTGGTTCCATAGCCGAAAGTGTCAGTCTATAACGGCGGTGGGCAAAATAAAGGTTTTATCCATCCATCCATTCATTCATCTGCCATATTTTTGCAAAACCTTGATGTTGGCCATAAAATAGGTACACCATTAAACTAAATTGTTAAACTAATGGCAAACATAGTGATCACATTTATTACACGTACCTTATCAATAATCTATAAATTCCTTCTTCACTTTTTTAACATTTTTGTCTATTTATTTACTGTTTCAGGAACTTGTGCAGTTCAGCTTTGACACACATTTTTTCTCAATGATGAGAATCAAGCATCTCATATTATTTTTAAATGCAATTAAAACTAAATGTAATCTAGCTATCTGTCAAAACTATGGCACTAAAGGAAAATCTACCCGGCAATTGACAGAATTCCATGTCTCAGCAGGTTAAAGAACAATCACTGAACATTGTTATCTCAGGCTGACTTTGAACCCAACATCACTTCTATTTTATTGAAAACCGTTCCAAGACTTGGATGTCTGGCTGAGCTGAAAAGTAT
>JAYDZG010000010.1:4514701-4527246 GCA_034509265.1 Microcambeva bendego | reverse complement strand
TTCAATAGAAAGTATTGGCCAACAAGGGACATGATTCTGGGACAAGACAGTTATGAATCATACTAATCCACCTTGGGGCTGAATCATTTATAAACTGCTTTTCAAAATGATAAAAACCCTTGCTTGTTTTGTTTTTCTCTGATCCGTTTACCTTTTCTGTGTGTATTGTTGGTACACTGGAATCCTGGTTCTGCTGTGCTAATTAATAAAGGACTTCACGACAAAAATGAGGGCAATGTTAATAATAGCTTCAGCTTTATACTTAATATTTGAACTGTTAAATAATAATAATAATAATAATAATAATAATAATAATAAAACATTTTGGCAACTTGCATTTTAACGATCTGTTTCAGAACCTAGGAGCATCTTCCATTAAGCATGTTGATCGGTCCATGTTTCGTGAATTTTCTTGGACAAGCATGTAATACTTAAGCGTTGGGCAGTGAATCTGAATACATAAATTCTGAATAAATTTTTATAAGGCAATATAAATTACAGATTTTTTCATCATTTAATAGCATTTATTAATACAACTAAATGCGAGCAACTAAATGTGAGCAGCATGTTTATTAAAAACAACTTCTTGTCCTTTAAACTATTGCAATTTCCAAATTTTTGTTTATTGTATTTTCCATTAGAATCTCATTTGATCCAACATCATCATTAGTGCATAAGTAGAAGCACACCTGTTACCAGGAAAATGACTCTGCACTAATGACAGATTTACGTGGTGTGAGAGTAGATCTATTCACACAGGAATCTAGACAGCACTGTTTAATGCATGTTGTTTTGAAGGATTGAAAATTTCATTCACACTAAAGGCTCAGTGAATACTTTTATTTTTATCTATGTTAGCTGTAGTATTATTTGTGTGTGGTTAACTGCATTTTAAATGATAAACCCCATATCTGGGTGAAATGCTGCAAAACAAAGAGTGTATGATTTGATTGTTACCTTGAACCTTGAACTTACATCTAGCACACAAACGTGTACATTGAAAACTAACTTCATTGTGTTTAGAATTTGGTGCCATGTAACACACTCATAGCGTAATTAAAACTATCAAGGAACTACACTTCGTGGTTCTTTTTTATTGCACATAAGTATGCAATGTGTTATACTCTGACTAATAATAATAATAAGAAGAAGAAGAAGAAGAAGAAGAAGAAGAAGAAGAACCCCAACAACAACAGCAACAACAACGACAAATAACAATGTAATAGTTTGGATGCCCAATAACCAACTTTTTAAACAGATCTATTATATTCAATTTAATAAAATACTCTAGATTAAGTTTAATCTTAGTTGCTAAAACTAGCTTTCAAACACAAATGCTTTTGTGTAATGTATTTTATTCTCTGAGGAACACAAGATCCTCTCTCAACTCACACTACCATCAGCGTAACACGGGTACAAACACACATATGCACTCAATGTCTTCTGGGACTCAACACCAGTTAAATTAAAAGCTGATAAATCTCTTTCCAATCTAAATATTTCTCTTGTGTGGCACCTGTGTGCAGATGGGTCAGAGTTAATGAAAGACAGATTTCACTTATTTTAATGAAAAGGTGACAGGTAAGGTGTCATGTTTCTGACAAAGATAAATCATATTGAACTCACTAGCCTGGTCCTCAACATTACCTCCCTTGTAATTGAATGCCACATGAACAGTACCCTTTTTTACAAACTTTTTAGGCAGGATGATGTCTCTGGCCTTGTTCTCTGGAGTCGCATGAACACAGACCTCAAATCATCCAGCACTCAGATTTTTAAAGCACTCTTGAAAATGAGTAAAAGATTATGAAAATGTTTTGTGGTTATTTGCTTCAGTTGAAAGTGTGTGAGAATAGTAACCTTTGTTTTAAGTACATTCATTTTTGCAGAAATCTACGGAACCACAACTCACAATTATTGGCACCATTGCTTTTATTATATTGTCCAATTATCTTTTCCCAACTTAACAGCAATAGGATTTCTCATAAAATATTTTATGAGAATTTCAAATTATAGTCAGGAATCCAAGTCATCTTTGCGTTCTCTAACATGTTCTTATATATCTTGGGAAATCTCTTTTTCAGTTCACCCCACAGGTTTAAGTGAGAGGTCTGAGATGAAGCTTTATTCTCCTAATCTAACTCTCCTCATGTTTTTCTGAATCTTCCAAGCAAAACACAGTTTTAGCTTTGTGGAAGAGGCATATTTTCAATAAAAAAAACAGATTTTAAATTAAAATCCCCCAGTACATTATGGAGAAGCATAATCTATGCTAATGAGTTTTCCAGGGACATTAGAAGAAAATCAAGCTCAAGCATAAACATTGATGATAATCCACCAAAGGTAACAGCTGGGATTAAATTAGATTAGATTCTTTAATAACATCCCTCATTTCAACAAACTCAACTCAGTTTTTATAGCAAAATGTTCTGAGTATAGAAACTGGTTTCAATAATATTTTTGTCTGAGATTGTTCTTCATAATCATTAAAGACATTTGCTTTATAACTTTTACCCATGTTAACGAAGGGTTCCAGTAACTCTAAAAATGGTAAATGGAAAACTGTATATTCTTTATGATACTTTTATTTGATTGATAAGTACCCTATATAGTCTTGTTAGAGTCTATGGCATGATTTCCATTGCCATAGTTTTACAGCAAACCCCTGCATTATTTGTTGATAACAAATAAAACAATTATGACATTATTAATATAGGTTAATACATATAATTTTCTTCAAACTTAGTTTGACATTTTTTCATGCAACAAAATGTGTTTGAAAGAGTAAAAAGTATTTAAACAGAACATTGTACTTTTTTGTCAAGCATAGTATTGGTTAGAACATGCTGTGTGGGTGGCTTGTTGCCATGCCATGTGTAGCAGAAGGTGTAAATAAGAAAGTTTTTTTTGGAAATTGTTGAATATTGGACACAATTTGTTGGCTGAATTTCAATTATATGTTGTATATAGTAACTGTTTGCAACTTATACTCAATCCAACAGATAAGAATTACAAAGAAAGGATCAGAATAAAGTCCAGAGGAGTCATAAAAGAACAGGACCACTCCAACCACTCCACTTACTGATGCATCTCACTTGCATTGTTGATCTATCAGTGGAGCTATGTTGTTGTGACAGTATCTCTGGCACAGCTCGTCCGTCCAGGCCAGGGGCCTGGGGGTGCTGAATCATATGGGTTAAAGAATTGACTAAATCTGGTATGGCAAAATGAGGAAACAGATTTAATTTTTCTGACCCAGTCTGTGTACCTTCCTATGGATCTATTGATTTTTTATGACTTAACCATAAGGCATTCCTATTGTCCAGAACATTCCACACATAATCTACCACTTCTCTGGACAAGGTGCTGCAGTCACGCCAACCTTCCTCAATACAGACCTTGCAATGTAGCCAGATCGTGTCACAAAAAACTGCCCCTATATAATTGGCTAAGTACCGAGGTGAGGTTAACCTACCAAAATATACTGAAGAATATATCTCAAATTGTTGCACTTCTACTAAGCAATGATATGCAGTACAGGTGTATAAATCACAATAATCATGCAATGTCTCTCGGTAGGGACCATGAGACATTATAATAGCAGATAATATAAGATCAAGCGGTACCTTCTCATCATCCTCAGTAAAGAGTGCACCACTGGGACTCTTGTTTATGGCTTGTGCAACTCCTATGATCTCTCCATCACTGTTCCGGATAGGCATACACAAAAGGGACTTGGTCTTATAACCCGTCAGCTTGTCAATCTCATCACTGAAACGATGGTCCTATGCAAGTAAAAACATTATTGCTTTGAGAGACAAATAGGACATTTGTATTAAATATCACAAATACTTAAGCATGAACCCAGAGGTAATGACGGTATTAAAGCTTTGAAGATGCTGATCTGTAGGTCTTTAGGTGTTTTTGGAACCAGAATAAATAACAAATGACATGGACTCTATTTAATTTAACTAATCCTTCCAATGTTTGTTAATTATGCTTAATGATTGTTATGAAAATTACTTCCTGGAAATATGTTTGGTAAGTATGTTGTATGGGATAACTACGTGTTATTAATGTACAAATGATAGGATTAAGATGTGCAAGGATCAGGTCTCTACACATTTTAAGCATTCAATGTGTGTATTTATTTACATACTTCAAACAAAGGGTTTGAATGAGGAAAATATTAGCAAACAAACTATTCTGAAGTGGTGTTTTGGACAAAACTGAGAGAGATGATGCACAATGCAATATTACTGCAGTGCCCACACTGCTTTCTGGACCAGAAATAATCATTTTAATGAAATTCAATATTTCTTTATGTTTTATTTCCTAAATATGGTGTTTGTGGTGTCACCTCACACATGTATATATAAATATAAACATTTAAATATTTTTTTACAAATGACCCATTATGTTGAATGGAACCAAATTGTATGATTGTTTCTTTTTAATTTAGGTTTAATTGCCACTTTAATTTATTTGTTTTTAATCATTAGAGAGTTTAATTTGTTTGTTTCTATTTTTCTTGTGCCTGATTTATGATTTCTTAACTGTGTGTGCTGTTAAAAGTCACACCACAGACACACAAAGCAGAGCTAGTCTATGTTGTTTATATAATAAATACTGTCGCTGCGCTGATGTAAAGCTGTAGTAAAAGTACTGGTCATTTGTTTATCAACTTTTCTCACCCCATATACGAGACTTATCCTTTGTTGACCCATTTATGCACCGCCCATGTACAGTTAATGAATAATGTTTAGTAAAATGTAATTTAGTTATAGACACGGAATTAGACAAATTATTATTCTATTTTTTATTTGGTACACTTACACTCAAAAGTGTGGCCAAAGTAAAAAAGCAAACAAAGACTGGGATTTTGCCCCATTCAAGCCCAAGCACTAAGGTCTGGAAAGCCATATAGTATATGCCCCCTCAAAACTTCCTCTGACAATTAGAATAGTTTCTAAATATTTTATTCTTTACTGTATAGTGAAGAAATATGATGCCGTTTTATGCTCTTTGTAACCCCTTAATAAGCTGTCACAGAGTAAGTATTTTAGAAGTCATGCAATTTTAATGTTTAAGCAAACTCCTAGGGGCACAGCTTTGTAAATAAAACCAGGAAAGCAGATTGACAGGCCAATTAACTGTAGTGAAAATGCAACAGAGGTCATACAAGGCAGAAATGAAGAGACTGCAGTTTTTAGGTAAGCTAATCAATTCACCAATCAATAGCCTCAGCCAGCTCATTATTTTTACTGATCCCATAAAGGTAGTTAATGGGCAGCCTAAGGCAACAGTAGGCGACATGACAAAAGTTACAAGGCTTTATATTACTGTCAATCAAACTAAGTGAAACAAAGACCTTAAATTACAACTTTAAACAGACGAATAATTGAGTTGTGAGTTATTTCGCACCTGATATGCATCGGGGATGTTAACAGTCTCTCCGTGCTCAGCTACATAGCCTATAATCCCTTTACCCCAGGGGACCTGGACCTCATCCGAGTTGGTCAAAGAGGGTAGAACTGTAGTGCCCGCATGGACGTCGAAGAATTTGGAAACCAGAGTCTTTTTATTGGCGGTTCCTTCTACTAGAAATAACGAGCAGCGATCCGCATCGACCATGATGCACACGAACACCAGGATCTTATAGCTCAGGCTTGTCAGATCCAGGTCGTTGGAGATGTCTTTGACCAGTTCGAGGAAAAACTCGCGTTCGTTGTGTTCTTTCAGGTAGTATTTGAAATCCACGGCTGTGGATGGGTACTGAGGAATGTTGACCCGGGATTCGAGCAGTGCAGATAGAATATGTGCGGTGGTTGGTGGAAGTGAACTGGCTTTCCGTAGTAAAGCGCGTCTCCGCATGCTGGTGAGCGGCTCCTGAGCTCGAGAGTTGACGTGCTCGTCGTAAGTCCGGTTTGCATTGATGGCTTTGGACCTGGCGAAAGTTTTGCGCAATTCTTTCTGCGATGCTCGTCGCTGCAGACCGTCTCCTTTGCTCGCCCAGCTGTCCTTACAAACCGGTTTGTCGGGCTCGCTGGTCGAATGTGCTCGGTTTTTATTTGACTGGTGATTTTTAAGCCATTTCTCTACCATGCTGTGTTTACCTTTCCTGTTTAGGTAGTCCTCAAAGAGCTCAGGGTGGTTATCGAGAAAAGTTTCAACGTCGGAAAATACCATATTAGGCACTGCCATGTTTACGAGAAAATGCCAAAGCACAGATGTGCTTCAGTCTCCCAAAACTTCAATTAGTCCGTCTTAGAGATGTAGCCGAACGTAACTTCAGTATTCGTTTAGGTCATATTTGTTCTGACCTGAGCTGAAGTCTGTCTCCTCTTCGTCTCTCGACATGTCCACACGCTGTTTTGGGTTCTAAACGATGTGATGATGTGGGTGGAAACCCAGAGTGCATTGCTTTCAGAGCAACAGAACTTGAGCTTGCGCTTCATTGTGAAACGGCGCGCAGCATCAGCACCACGGCGCACTGAAGCGAGCAGAGCCAGTGACGTCAAAGAAGGCAGGAATGATCCCCCTGCTTCATGTGCAGCCCCCGTCACATTCCTTTTCACATTCACACTCTAGCTTTTCGCCTTCACAGCTGTACGAATCCTACTGACATGATCTTAACGATAATGATTGTTTCTGTAAACAGAAGATTGTTATTCTTTAGTGTTTACTTATTATATGAGGAGCAAACTTATGTCTAAGTGACAGTTATTGCCTACAATTATTCTATGACAATGATAAGCTAAAATGTGACAATGCTTACCAATTATGGCCAATTCTTACCAATGTGACAATAAAACATTTTAGACAGTTTAAGGTGGACGTTTTGAGAATGTGGTGTTTAAAGGTGAATTAAACTATATAAACTGTTGGCTAGGAATTGGGACACTGCTATGCCCTATACACCATGAAGTCTCTTTTCAGGTAATCAAGATGCCTCTTTGTCCTATTTTAAAGGGTAGTGTGGCATTATGTATGTAACATATTGTCGTTAGGTGCCTTACTCAATGGCCAAACAGTGGCAGAGCTCTATTTTGAACACTTGCAACTCTAGACATGCATTTTAGTAAAAAAAAATGTTTATTCTTAAATCTCACATAATTCTTTGTCTGTACTTATTGTTCAATATTTCGACAATTTGAACTACTCACAACTATTTACAACGATTTGAACTACTTAACGACATTTTAGAAAACATACATAAAACATATGCAAGTCCTGTTCAGTAAACAAAGGACTTTCTGGTTTATGGCTACAACGTTTGTAGAGCAACGTTGAGTCCAGTTTTGTGGGAACTAGCGTCATCCAGTGGCCTTTCCGAGATATTGCAGTTTATTTAAAATATAACAAACCCCTATATGTCAAATGTTGTGTACAGTAAGACGAAAATATAATTGTATTTATAAAAGTATTAATGTATTGTTGCCAGTTTACTCTTACGCGCAGTTGGGCGTCACAACAAGCCATTGACCAACCACTTACAGAATATGTTTATTATGTTCAAATGTTTATGTAGCATACATTTTAGCATATAGTAGCATATATGACTTGTATAGCACATATGCATCTTACTCACAGGGATTTTAATATAATAATATACGTCATTTTTTTTTAGTTTTCAACCTGTGAAATATTTTTGGTCTTATTTCATGGTAACTTTTATTTTGAAAGGTAGTAGGATTTGTTGGAGTCAGTTTAATGAAGCTTTGTGTGAAACGCTCAGTTGCAAATAATATATACTTTTATTTCTGTTAAGCTTTTTTCATTTCAAGCTTTAATATTTACATTTACAGCGACAGAAAAGTGAGTAAAATAGCATAGGCAAACATGGAGGACTTTAACAGGCCGTCGTCCTATCTGGATGAACCCCCGAATAGTCGATTGTTCATTGTCACCAGTAAATCTATCACTGAGGATGTCATTCGGGAACACTTTTCTCCTTTTGGTGAAATCCAGGATATTTTGGTAGTAAAAGATAGACACACAAAGGAATCTAAAGGAGTTTCTTTTGTGAAATATGCTAAATCCTCGCAAGCATGCAACGCCATGGAGGAAATGCACGGCAAATGCATGGCTGAGGGAACCAAACCCATAAAGGTTTGTTTTTGTTTATTTTAACCGATTCTTATAGAATTGCATAATTTTGCAATGACAGTAATGTCTATTGTGCTTATCGCCTAAATTGACTCCAAGCGATCAGGCATCTTGACAGGATATTAGAAAGCGTGCTGATTACAAAGCGTCCTTGATAAAGCCAAATGTTGTTTTTTTGCTTGTTTTCTGGTTCGTATCATAATTTCTTGTGTGTGTTGTTTATTTTGACACCTCACACAGGTATTCATTGCTCAATCAAGATCTTCTGGTAGTCACAGAGATGTGGAGGATGAGGAGTTAACCAGAATCTTTGTGATGATCCCAAAAACCTTCAGTGAGGACGACCTGAAAGAGACATTCAAGGTATTATTGTACTGTCTGTATATACATGATTTATGTTATTTGCTTTATACTGTACAAATTACATAATGTAAGACATTTCATACTTTGGCTACGTAGTACACTACATATTGTGGCAAAACTATTACTGTTCTCATCAGAATAACAGACTAGAAGCAAATTTGTGATTCAAGTTATGTTAGTGTGACCAAGATGGTTTTACATTTAGCCATGTATGGATGGTATCCATAGTTTAAAACTAATCCATTTAAAAAATCACTTGCAACTAATTTTAAGTGATCTTTCGATTGGTTGTTCTGTTAATATGATCAAATTGCCCTATAATATTTTAATGTTTTCCCCAATTTGTCTGCACTGACAGGTTTATGGAGATATAGAATATGCAATTATCATCAGAAATAAAAATACCGGGGAAAGTAAAGGTTTGGGCTATGTGCGGTTTCACAAGCCTTCCCAGGCTGCCACAGCCATAGAGAACTGTGAAAAAAGTAAGTGACTACAAAAAAAAACATTTATTTATTGCAGTTTTTGCATTTTCTGATTGTCATGTTTGTCTGTCTAGCATTCAGAGCCATACTAGCTGAACCAAGGACGAAAAATGCACCAGCAGACATTGATTATTTCAGCAATCCAAGATCAGATCATGGAGGAAATGAGCCAGGCTTAAGTAACTACACATTTGGTAGGTGTTGGAACTTGTTGGAAAAATGTTTTTATAAAGTGTCATCTCTTGGGTTGAGTATAGTGCCAATTTTGGAGCTTATTTCAATGCTTATAAATACTTAAATTCAATTGCTCCACTCTTGTTTAGATAGTCCCAATCTGAAAGCCCAGTTTATTCTTCTACTGACTCTGGTCTAGATATGGTCTAAAGTGTTTTCTTGCAGGTGGAGAGTCAAGTAGTTACAGTGGTGGAGACTCATGGAACTCTGAGCTGATCACTAGGTGCTTGATGGTGTCATCGCGTGTGCCCATTACTCAGGAGCAGATATATGGCCTGTTTGATCTAATCCCTGGCATTGAGTACTGCGAAATGCAGAGAGACCAGTATGGTTTCGGTAAAGGTAGATAACACGGACTGCAATGCACTTATTCATTTAGTTTAAACATTACGAAGGAAACCGTTTTAAATAGGGTAGCTAAGTAATTGTCATGCTCAATCTCAACTTTATTATGCGTCTTGTAGTATAATATTATAGATACTTTGCTAATTAGCCATTTTAGACCTAGTTTCAGTTACATCCATTAATGTAAGCTCTGCTTCCATAAAGGAATTGAATCAGTTGTTATTTGTTCCCACCCACTAGCTTCCTTCCCATAGTTCTTTAGACAAGTGTCTTGGTTACATGGGTACATGTGGCTCTGTAAGACAAATAGTTAAGCATCCGTAATTTCAACAGACACATTTAAAGTTTAATGTCTGATTTGTAAATACACTTTTTGCTGTCCAAAGGTCAGGCTATGATTCGATACAATAACCTGGGTTCAGCTGTGTATGCTAAAGAGAAATTGAATGGGTTTGAGTATCCACCTGGAAACAGACTCTCTGTAACCTTCATAGATAATGGAGAGGACAAGACGAGGTAAATTTGCATTTTACCCAGCTCAGAATAATACTTATGGACCTACTTAAACTGGTCAGTTGCAAGGTATCAAACATTGTCGGTGTTTTTGTCCTTTCTTACAGCCCAATAGGGAAAATGGCCATGCAGTTGGTTGCAGCACAAATGATGTCTATGGTTTGGAACGGCCCGTCTGGAGCTCAACTAATGAAGACCACAGCTGTAAGCTCACCTTTAAACACCACAGCAGGACATGTTAAGTACAATAGGTCAAAAAGCATACACGTTTAATAGTGTTATCTTTGTAATCAAATTATGTGACCATTTGTAAAGTTTACTAACAAATATTTGCAAGATGTCTTATGCTCTACAACAGGAGTGGTTTTGTGTGCTTTCTGATAACGTTCATAACGTTTTTCATACTTGCATTGTGTTTGTACTTAGCTAAAATTAATTTGTCCTTCAGGGGTATGGAGCATCAACATTACCCCAGAAGCCCCGTGTACAGACGGACATTTCACTTCCCTCACACAAGAAACTGGCTCCCCTTGAGAGTACAGTCAAAGAGAGGCTGTTTGTCATCTTCAACCCTTCACCATTGCCAGTGGATGTACTTGAAGATGTGTTTTGGTTGGTTTTTTTCCTAGTCAAGCAACAGTTGAAAGAGAATTGCAGTTGTCACAATATAATTGCCAGTAGACTGGCCTATATCAGTTGTTATGAATTTACTGCAATACAACCTAAAGTTACTTCTAAGTGAGGAGTATTGTTTAGTTTACTTGTCATATATAATAATATAAAGTAAATGTGATATGTGCATGTTTGTATCACATAAATTAAAATCAGAAAGGCTGAGAAATCCTTTTACAACTTTCAAAAGACATATTTCTAAGCAAAATCTTTCCCAACTGTCTACCTACCAGATTTTATGATGATGATGCCCTACACCTGTCCTGTAGCGTGGTAGAGATAATTTCGTACTGTTGTGTATCTTGTTTCCAGCCGCTTTGGCTCGCTGGTTGAGGTGTACTTAGTGCCTGGTCGGAATGTTGGATACATCAAGTATGCAGATCGAAAGAGTGCAAGCGATGCAATGGCAACACTGCATGGAAAAGTCGTGAATGGTGTTAAACTGAAGGTCATGCTCGCTGATCCACCAAAAGAGGAGTCCCACAAGCGCCAGAGAACTTACTAATCTTTGACAACTGTAAAGGTAGGTAATAAACAAGGGTAAGCCATGTTTGTAGGATCTGTTGATTAACAGCCAGCTTCTCTTAACCACCGTTCATATCAGCATTAAGTTTTCATAATTGAGACACATGACCGACTACCTAAACTTCTAAGTAAGGAGTATTTTTTAGTTTACATGCCATTGCTCTTTTTTGAATGAAGCCATATACTAGCAAACAGACAATGTTTAGTGTTTTTCCAATTGACTGCTGTTTATTTTACATATAGCCTATCTGTTATTTCTGTGGTTTTCTCTTATAACTTCCAGTTCAAAACTGAGCATTTTATTATGCAACATATGGCCAGAATTATTTAAACAGCTCACCATGAGCTTACTGGACCGATGGACATTAATATAAAATTGCCCCTTTCCCATCTCCCACTGTGTGGCAAAAGCCTCCACATTTTTGGAAAGGTGTTTAGTGCACATTTCCAGCCAATTCAGGCAACAAACTTTTGGCCATATAGAGGATATTTTACGTATCACATTTATGCAAACTGGAACTTTTACACAGGTAACAGTTTACAATTTCAATGAACAAATTGGTCTTTTTTTCAGTAGAAATTAATAGAGGACTACAATGATGGTGACTGACTGAGTAATAAACATATTTCATTGATAAAACCCAGACAAACACCACTGTTAAGTCCTTTACACAAATACAAGAGGCAGGCCTGCAGTAGGGTGTTCTTGTCTAACTGGTTCTGCTGTTTTTGTTCCTACAGAGTTTTAAGTGACATTACGCTGACGCATGACCTCGACATGACTGGACGGATTTTAACGATGACGAGACCTTTGGACACTGACTTCTGTAATATGTTTTGTAATGCTGATAAATGCTACAATTCCTTTGTTTCTTTCTATTCCCTTATATAATGGGATAAATTTGGCTTTTAATGGTGGTAAACTTCTAAAGACTTCAAAGACAAAGTTTGATAAATCACGTACACAAGGCTACAGACATTTCAACTCGTATTTGTGCTTCATGTAAATGTCTTGCTAGTAATAAAGACTTGAATTTAACCATCAGTTTCTTTCTGATTGTCTATTCTTTCCATTTTCTACTGAAACTTGTTTTAAAAAAATAATGACATTTTAACTGTATGTTCATTAAATCATGTATCTATAGAGTAAAATGATGTACTTTTATTGGACAATTCATTAATGGGCATGAGTAACTGCAGAGTTAAAGCCATATGGGGTTATGGTCAGGTGAGTTTTCTGGCCAATTAAGAACAGGGATACCATGGTCCTTAAACCAGGTACTGGTAGCTTTGCAGTTG
>JAYDZG010000010.1:4469674-4488777 GCA_034509265.1 Microcambeva bendego | reverse complement strand
CTATTCATGTTTCTGTGAAATACCATGCGTTACCGAGAAAACAAAACAGCTTAATTTTGTGGTTGTCTGTTATTTCCTTTCCTTCTAACTGGACAGTCCGTTGGGACTTATCTCTTACTTAGCAGTCTGTGGTTGAAGTGCTCTCTTTTCTTTCTTTCCTTTCTTACATAGACACACAATAATCTCAAAAACCTGGCCCGTACCGTCAATTTGCTTAATTTAAGTAAAACATTTTTCAATTTTTTAAGCTGTGCCAGAAACATTTAACAAAAACAATGACATTGAATTCAGAAAGAACTTCTTGTTGTCATGATCATCAGTAATGTGTGTTTCTGTGTTGTGTTCTATAGGTACCCTTAAGCGCAAGTATGTCACCAATGCGTCTCCATTCCTCCAATCCAAATTTGTGTGCAGAGCTTATTGATTACCAAGCTCCCGTCACCCGTCTGACTGATGGTATCGAGTATACAAGTGATTATATCAAACTGCAAGAAGATTTTTGCACAATTGCTCAGAAAGGTGAGTGTTCATCATCATATCAAAATGTCACAAGTTTTTTTCATTGATTATAATAAAAAGGTCAGTTGTTAATAATAGAATTAAAATCATTACAATATGCAACTCTATTTTAAATGCACATAAGTTAAAATAAAAAATAAAAATGCTAATTTCACCAAATTCTGGCAGCGTTTGCATTCTAGCTCGACAGTATTATACTTTAAATAGAGTTATACTAGACTTTTACACTTAAACCATATATTATAAATAACCTCCCCTTCATCATGTAACTGACCCGGAAAGGCAGTTCTGACATGGAAGTTCCTCGGTCTTGAAAAGCTTCTTTTAAATGGACACATTTTAAAACTGAAGGTTGTTTTTGTAAGTGAATGATTTTTTTGTGTGGCAGTGCACTCACTGTTGAAGTCGGCCTTCAACACAGTGGCTATAGAAAAGGAAAAAATCAAGCAGGTGCTGTCGGAGCAGGAGCTTTCAAACCAGTCGACTCAGATCATGACCCTGAGACGCTCTCTATCCCAGGTCAGTCCTGATCTTTTTAAATTACCGCTATATATTTGAAGCACCATATGTTTTATAGTGTGACTAAAGGAAATTAGGCTGGAGGAGCTTCAGATAATTGTGCTGTTCACATTTATCATTCCTTTACTTTGGTTTGATAACAGCTTAATGAAAAAGCTTTATACACAAGATGCTTATAAAGGTTTCATCTTTTAAAAGCTCTGTTTTATCTTTATCAGTCTAACTGCAAATTGGATAATGTGTTTGTTAGATTATCTGAATAGAGAATTAAATTATGAAAATATTGAGACTGTCTGGGATTGATCAAAGGTGACTGAAGTGCATTTCTGATTTATCGGGTTAAATAGCAGTTTGATCTTGTCTGTCTTCAGACAGGAACCTGACACACTAGGATAAGAAAGGTGAATTTTTTATCATTGCTTTAAAGGCTTCTATCTCAGAGCAACTCCAAGTAAATGTCAGAGACCTTAGGCATTTATTGTTCATGAAGAGGTTTCTGGCAGTAAAAGTGCAGTTGTAAACAGTAAAAGTGCACCAATTGTGATAATCTAAACACTTAATTCAAAGAAATATCATGTAAATACTGTCTTTAGCTTATCTTTGGTGTCTAGCTGTGTGGTTTGGTGCAAAAACAAGCAGTTTTGAGCAACTGCTTATATGTGCAAAAAGCTTTACATACAACTGGGTCATGTGTTATGAAGCATATAAAAAATTTGATTTAACTTTAAGCATTTAACTATAAATTTATTTTCAAATCGCCCGTAAATGATTTAAATATAGCTTACACAAACTCCCCTAGACTTTATTTCCCCTCATCACTTTATCTTTCAGTCTTGACTTGAACTGCCTGTAGTCCAAACTTTATAAATCTCTTCTTCTTTTTCTTCTTCTTCTCACCGATTGGCTAAAATAGTGATTCTATGTTGTCACATGGTTCTGGACAGTGGTGTATGTTTTTCATCAATATTCCCATCAACAATACGCTCATATTAACAGAATGAAGGACTGGATGTGATTTTTCTGAGCTCAGGCCTCTGATTACTTTATTAACAAAGCATAATAAAATATTCAGCAGATCTGATCGATCTGTCAGTGGTTTGTACTGTGTTTTTCTTTTCAGGCCTTGTCGCAGAATACAGAGCTGAAGACTCGACTGAATCGGATTCACTCGGAGTCGGTACTTTCAGAGCAGGTGGTCAGTGTTAACATCATCAGCAGTCCTGATGAGGTACAGACACCCCACACTCACCACATTAACATTCAGTTCATTCGACAACTCATCATCCCTTAACACTTTAACACAACGTTCATTTGTTTGTTCAATCTGTTGGTTTTTATGTTTAACAGGAGAGTGAACAGATCCATGTGGGGATACCTCTCACACAGCAGGCTTCTAATGAAAGCAGGCTCTCCATGTCCGAATCAGTCTCTGAGTTCTTTGATGCTCAGGAAGTGCTGCTTTCAGCCAGCTCATCAGAGAATGAGGTAAAAGGATATATTAAATATAATAAAAATCTGTTGAATGAGGAACAAGGATGGAATAATTAAGGTGAAAGGACTTATAAGGATATCAAGTATAAGCAAACATTTAATAAAAATGCAATCAAAAACAAATAGAACAAAGCCCTATGTAAGGTGGGTAGATCTAATTAGACCCATTTTAGATAAAGAGAGTGGATGGGTTAAATGATTTATCAAGTTTTCCAATCTGTTGGCAGAGGAAGGGAAGTGCTGTTTTAATACTACTGGCATGGATTTTGTTTAAATGATTTAGTTCAGATGTTTTGTTATATGATTATGTTGTTTGTGGGTTTGAATATATTGACCCCGATTAAAGGTTTATTTCATTTTCAGGCCACCAAAGACCGGCCTCCTTTATTTACAATACTAATAAATGTTATGTTGTGTGAATGGTACAGTGGTCAGGAAGTGCTCGGTCTGTATTGATTAGCTCACTATGAGGAGCTGTAAATTCTGCACTGAAAAAAAACACTGCACTGGGTGATTCAGTACTGCGGCGCTTCAGTACAGAGCCACGGCATGCACAAACGCACTGCAAACGCACATTAGAACTCATTACTGCAAAGAGTCATGTTTACTGAATAACTTATTACTGTCCTCCCATATCCTCCCTGTTTTCATTACCTCCCTATCCTATTCCACCCCTCCCCCAACCCCAGGGATCTGATGACGAGTCGTACGTCAGTGATGTGAGTGATAACATTTCAGAGGATAATGCCAGCGTTACGGACAATGTTTCCAGACAAAGTAAGCTCTTACTCTTGCCGTGGCTGCTTTTGCTCCTTTCTGTCTTTGCCTGACTTTCCTGACTCCTTAATACCGAACCTGAGCATCAGGCAATGTAGCTTATTTGGTCTTGACAATTGCAGTCCAGTCCAGTTTGGTTTTCACTCAGTGAATGCAATGATAGTGACTGATGTCCTACAGAAAATTAGCCCAGCCGTAGCCTAGTGGACCGTAAGTCGCTTTGGATAAAGGCATCTAGTAAATGCTTAAAATGTAAATGTAAAAACATTTGGACTTAAATGTGAATTTACACAAAGAGCAGAAGTTAGTTATTTTATTTATTTATTTTTAATTAAAAATAGCCTTTTTATCTTGTTAACTGTTTTTAAAGTGGAATGATGAGTGAAGAACATTTGTAGTAGTTTAAGAAAACATTTCCTAATTTATGATGGCAAGGAATGTATGATGTTCAAAGAATTCTGGGAAATCCTGATAAGCCTAAAGAGAGTCTGTAATCTTTCATTATTGAGACACAGACATATCTCGGCAAATGTTAAGAGCCTGCCATCAATAGTGCTATTAAGGAATTCATCCTTGTTCCTTGGCTGTGACAGTGTTATGATTTTCTCTGTGATGGTTGTGTAGGTGGGTGTTTATATTTTTATATTCCAGTTCCCTGGAGACACACTTATTATGCTCAAAGCTACTGAATCAAAATGCAAATACAACTAAATTTAGTGAGCTTCCAATAGCAATAGTGAAGGAGAGATTTCCAAATGCAACAAGTGCAACTTAGTTCCGCTAAGAGGAACTAAGGACCCGGCTGCTTTCCTGCTCCACAGAGGCTCCAGTCAACATGCATTCCAGTCCACACCCTGAAAGCATTAAAACAGAAAGGATAAGTGGCTAATAGCACCCCCCCATATGCACACACACACCACTTATTATTGGGTAATTGCTTATCATCAGTGTGATTAAACCATGAGTTGTACTAATTAACCATACTTATAACACCAGGTGCACACAGGGGGTGATTAGATCAGCATGTTAACTAGCACACATTGTGCTTCCATCTCTCAGTGCTGAATGGAGATGTGATCGGAGGTGTGTTCCGTAATGGGAGGCGTACGTGTCTGCCTGCACCGTCTCCCGACACCACCAACATTAACCTGTGGAATATTCTGAGAAACAATATTGGTAAAGATCTGTCAAAAGTGGCCATGCCTGTGGAGCTGAATGAACCTCTCAACAACCTGCAGCACATGTGTGAAGAGCTGGAGTACACTGAGCTGTTGGACAAAGCATCCGAAACTGATGACCCCTATGAACGCATGGTATGGTTTCAGACTTCCAGAAATCGATTTACTAGTTCTACTAGACATGGGAATTGTAATTTCCTTTGTGAATGGCATGGTGCCAAAAATATTTAGAATTGTGAAAAAATGTGGGAAATGCTATTAACTAAGATAAAGGACCAACATGCATGTTCATAACTGTAAAAATGATTGAACATTCTTAATTTTAATCCAGTGTATATGTATATTCAAAGACAATTGATGAAGCTTTTCTGTTTCTGATCTCGAAGCCATTGAACAAAAAAACTAGCTGTAACTAAGTTAAACATTAGGAAAACTAGAGTAAGAAATGAATGAGCTGATTACTTCTTCATTAATAATTTCTTGGTCAATATTATGCATATATGTACAATATGTACAGCACTATGTCTAGTATATTCACAAATATTTACAAAACTGTACAAAAATAATATGTAGCTCATAGCAGCCTATGCTACATTCCAAAAAGGACAATCAAGTCCGTAGGACTAAATCGGACCGGAATGACTCAGCTTAGCTTAACTCCCGCTGTTACCCGTACACTCGCTTAAAAGCGTATGTGTGCAGCAAATGGGAATGGATCATTTATTAGACTCACAATGATATATACCGAATATTTATGTACCGGGAATCAATACATACTACAATGCTGTCAGCAATCAATCTCCGGCATCTCACAATAACCAATACCTCATACTTAGACTGCTCACTGTCTTAGTCTTTATTATTGTCAATACTACAATATGTACAGGACATCGAGAATACTATAGAAATAGTCCAAAACTTATTTATAGATGGATCTTTGTATTATTTAAGTAGATACACTATTTCATGGTATCTATTCACACCACTATTGATTTTATCAGTGAGTTTGGACTATTTAGTAACTGAATGGTCTGTTGTTAAGTGAAGCGTCTTTCTTTTCACCTGGTTTTAACATTTATAGCCCTTACACTTTCTAAATCATCTTGATTTTATTCGATTCATTAATGAATGTTTCTTTCATTAAGTCCAACATTCTTTAAGTTGTTTAGTCGGATTCCGTCAGCACTAATTTTGTTTAATGAGTGCTTAGCTGTGACTGTGTATCTATTGGCTGGTGTGTTTGTGCGTAGGCACTGGTAGCTGCGTTTGCTGTCTCAGCGTACTCCTCTACATACTACCGTGCAGGCAGCAAGCCCTTTAACCCCATCCTAGGGGAGACCTACGAATGTATCCGGGAAGACAAGGGCTTCTGCTTTTTTGCTGAACAAGTAAGAAATATGCCATGCATCAATTTGTCATTATTGCCTCCTGGCCCAGCATTCTTTTTACCAGTTTTTCATTCAGACCACTTGTGTTGTGGATTTCACATATAATTTAAGCCATCAGTGTATACTTAGTCATCCCATATGACCAAGTGTAATTTTTATCATAATGACTAATATCCCTTTAGCTTATTTGGCAGGAATTTCCAAGTCTTCTTGGATATGTCTCTTTAATTTTTGTATGCCTAAAATTCATTACATCATTTATTCAACCTCCAGACTGAATAGTGAGTGTTTGTGAACTGCCATATCCAGGTCTCTACATATATGCTTACTAGAATTTAAGGCACATTTCCAGGTCAACCAAAGCTTTGTTGAGGAATTAGTTCTGGAATGTCCAGAATGTCCAAGAATGTGTAGAAAAAAAACCATAAAAAAGGAGGAGGTGCAAAGATTTCCCCTGAGATGAGTCTGAAGTTTGTTAGCACTTACGGAAACATTTTAGTAGAGGTTATCAATACAAAAGGCAGTCCTACCAATCACTGAAGCTGGAGGGTTTATTAATATTGAGCGTGATTCCATTTAAACTAAAAATCATGTCAGCTTGTGTCGGAGGGCATACAGCAGAATGTGTTCATTCAGAACATTTAGAATATGTTAACAATTTCCATGCAGCACAGCGGAGTAATGCTGTCCATTGGTTTATTAACATATCTATTATAGGTTTATATGTATACGTATATACGTAATATTATAATTATGTGTTTAGGTTAGCCATCATCCCCCCGTCTCTGCCTGCCACTGTGAGTCCAAAAACTTCACCTTCTGGCAAGGTAAGACTGCCTCTTTGTGACATATGGGTACTTCGACTGGCCTGCAAACACACAGCCTCATACACAGAAGAGTTTCATGCACATCATGACACATAAATTAGTACTGTCTGTCCAGCCAGCAGTAAGCAGTTCCTATTTGGTAGATACTCTTCACAGCCACTAAAAAAATATTTGTTGGGCCAAATAGGCAACATGTTATCTTTTTTTCTTACATCGGATTGATGTCAAATCCTTTAAAATGAATTATTTTTACAAAATAATGTTGCAATCATATTGTTTCTGAAAATACAAAGTTGTTGAATCCATTTGTTTGCTTATTGAGTATGTGATTTTGTGTTAGATGTCAGATGGAAGAATAAATTCTGGGGAAAGTCTATGGAAATACTTCCCATCGGCACAGTCAACGTCATGCTTCCCAGGTACACATTGTTCACGGTAAACTAAATAAATGCATTTATTGAACTCACATGCCTGTGTCTCAATGAAATGGCTGTCTCTAATGGGATTGAAAGCAGAACGAGACTCCCTGCTTGTGTACAGATTAAAGTGTACTGTCTTCTCTGTGGTGATGTTGTTGTCTGTTCTTAATACCTCCAACTCTGGGCTAACCTGTATGCTTTTTGTCTGTAGGTACGGGGATCATTATGAATGGAATAAGGTGACCACATGTGTGCACAATATTCTAAGTGGGAGAAGGTGGATTGAGCACTATGGAGAAATCACCATCCGAAACAACAAGAGCAGTGTCTGTATCTGCAAACTTACCTTTATAAAGGTATTTAGCAACACAGATATATTTTTCAATCCATTTTACTCCACATTTTATTAATTTGGTATACATGTGCTTGTAGGGAAACTATTGGAGCTCCAGTGTAAATGAAGTACAAGGTTTTGTGATGGACCAGGAGGGGAAAGTAGTCCACAGGCTGTTTGGAAAATGGCACGAAGGTCTTTACTGCGGCGTCCCACCATCTGCTAGATGCATCTGGAGACCAGGTACTGTGCCTCAATTTAAACGTCTAGTGTAGTACCTGAAAGTCAAAATCTGCACCTATGTTATTACCTTCCAAGAAAGGCCACAGTGCACATAAAAGCTTTCACTTAAATAGCAAATCTATTTATTACGATGTGTGTGTTCCTGCAGGTTCCATGCCCACAGACTACGAGCTCTACTATGGCTTCACTAGGTTTGCTATTGAGCTCAATGAACTTTGTCCTGAGATGACAGACCTGCTTCCATCTACAGACGCCCGTTTCAGACCAGACCAGAGGTACACACACACAACCCTCCCTCCCCCACAACCCGTATCCTGCAACAACACACATACACAACCACACCCAAACAATTACAAGATCCTACAATGTCTTTACTGCGGTGTCCCACCATCTGCTAGATGCATCCAGACCAGGTACTGTGGGTTAATTTAAACGTCTAGTTTAATCTGTACCCATGTTATTACCTGGCAAGGAAGGTCACAGTGCGAGTCCACCACATTGGAGCTCAGAGTTTAATCACACCTCATATTTAGCAAACCTCACAGGCAAATTACCCACCTCCAACACACACCACAAACATTAGAAAACTATTCCATCAATAAATTGATGTTTTATTAAAAGTGATTTACCGTAACAATCCAAGCAACCGAGGCTCAAGGGCCTTGCTCAAGGGTCCATCAGTGGCAAACTGGCACAGAATAATTTAAATAAGGGGTGGATCAGTGGGTAGCACTGTCACCTCACAGGCCCTGGGTTCGATCCCCAGGTGGTGCCGTCTGGGTCCTTTCTATTTGGAGTTTGTATGTTCTCCCCATGTCTGTGTGGGTTTTCTCCAGGTGCTTTGGTTTCCTCCCACAGTCCAACAACATAGCCTAGTCATAATTTAGAGTTCTGGGTACAGTACTAGTAATCCAAAGGACGCTGGTTCAAACCTCACCATCACTAGGTTGCCACTGTTGGGCCCTTGAGCAAGGCCCTTAACCCTCATTGCTAAGATGATACTGTATACTGTATAGATGTATACTGTTCTAGAAGTCGCTTTGGATAAAGGTGTATGCTAAATGCTGAAAATGTAATCTTGTGTAATGAGTAACTACCATTACAGGTATCTGGAAGAGGGAAAGCTGGAGTCAGCCTCAGCTGAAAAACACAGGATTGAGGAGCTACAGCGAACGAGAAGGAAGAGGCTTGATGAGGCCAACATCAAACACCAGCCACGCTTTTTTAAGTGAGTTATTAGAGTATTTTAATAGGGAGTTTCAAATGGCTGTGTGATCTAATAAAGCCAGCATCTTCTCTAATGTAAGCTTATTCTGAGTTTTATGATACAATACAATATTAGTATGCTTTTTGTCATTTATGTATTTTTACAGAAAAATTGTTGACTCCAACCAGAGAGAGAAATGGGTGTCCAGCAACACCTACTGGGAGCTGCGAAAGGATCCTGGCTTCCTTAAGATGGAAAATCTTCAGCTGTGGTAGCATCTGAAAGATTGTACAAAAATATCACCACTGCTACAGACTCAGAAGCTTTACCTATGCACAATGCAGCTTATAGTGAAGAGCAGGGGCAGAGGACCATACTGAGTGCTTTCACACAACTGCAAATACAAACTTAAGGAACCTAATAACGGCCAGACTACACCATACCACCTTCTGTATCTACATGTTTTTGTCTATACTAACTGGCAGAGACAGGGTCATCAACAAGTAGAAGATCCGTCTTAATGAAACCTGTTGGGCTTCCCAATATGGCCTTGCCTTAAGAATCCGCTTTTTTAAAAGCCTGGTTTTATGGTTTTATCTAAGGTTGTTTGATTTCTTGGCGTGTGGATTTATCTCTTACTTACTTACATTATAGAGAATATCCTGCATGTTTAGATGGCAGCTTTCATTGGCATATGCTATAATGACAACATATCAATTGTAGTTTTAAAATGTAACAGTATTTTTGTAAAATGTCAGATCTAAAAACCTCATTGCCAGTGCAGGGACATGAAGTCTGCTCTACAGCAAGACAGACTTAGACCAGCTAGTCCATTGTAATGTTTTCAGTCAGCACCATCTGCTACCCTACTGGGACAGAGATCTGGTCTTACATAAGATGAGGTGTTTTTGTGTCATCGTTAGAAAGTTAATTTATTTTCCTAGTATGTACCACAAAGTGCTGTGGGCTGTTGCTTAAGGCAGACTTCTGGGCATTAGAGTAGCTCTTGGGCTAGTGTCTGTTTGTGGTATATTTATGTAAATGAAATGACATTTTTATCATAGATACTGTTGGAACAAATTTTCAGCGAATATACCACAAACCGACACTAAACTAAACTACTACCTATTTCCCAGTAACATAAGTTATTGCCATTATTGTAAATATAGCTAATAATCTAAAGTATTTTTGGCCACAAGTCTGGTTTCTCTACCAGATTTAGGCCATTCTTATACAACGCGTGCATAATTCACTGATAACTCAGAAATAGAAATCTGACAGCAGCTCTGTTTACTATCACTGCATCATAGACACCACGGAATTCTCTGTGCTACAGTGCTTTACATCAAGTCCATATTCTCAGTTTTTACATATTTACAAAAGATTTGGAGTATAGAGATATGTGCAGGACTGATCAGAACTGTCACTCCCTCCCTGTACTGGCTTAATTCATCCCAGGTCCCACATCTGATGAAAGAGCTTGTCTTGCAAATACACGTTCAAATGTACTTTAATCATAGCTACTCTGAATGCTCCATAACACTGGAAGCAGTTCCAGATTCAGCTAACGAAGAAGGAAATGGCCCACAAGAATGAGTAGAGAGCAAAAAAAGTCAAATAAATGTTTAATGTTTAATTTTATATTTCACAATAAAGAACAAAGTTCTTCCTGTCACAACTATTGTTCACTGAATCATGATTCTATTGTAATATATATTATATTTTCCCATATCTGCAAGCAGTGTAGTGTAAAACAACAATTAAAACATAAAAGAGGTTTTAATTTGTTCAGAATTAATAGGTCAGAAATTGAATAAGAAATAGTCTTAGTAAAATACAATGGGTTTTTAAAAACATTTAGATTTGCAGGTTATGCAAGTAAACACAGGGATACTCTAAGCCAGCCACTACACATTTTAATAATTTTGGAACTGAGAGTACTAATCGTTGCCCATTCAAGACCTCCACTGTTTAAGAGTTGTATCTGCAAGATGTGACAACAAAGTAAGCCATCAAAGAACATGCCAGCTCTTGTAGCACATGCAGACTAATCTGGCTGGACTTTCCAGAAAAATAATTTACTGGTTTTCAGTAAGGAAGCAGAACTTGGATTTATCTGACCAAAGCAATCCTTTCAGTTGTTTCACCATTGAACTAGATCTAGAAAACAGAAATAGGTGCGAAGTGGAGAGCAACAACCCATTCAAGACTGAGTGAGCCTTTGGTTCCTCCTTCTTAATACTCACCTGTTAGCTTGTTAAATGTGGAATGTTTCAAAACTTGAATATTAGACAAATCTTATTCTGCTTCTGTCTCAATGTTTTGAGTATATTAGGCATCAAATTCTAATTTCATACTTTTGTTAAGGTTTAAAAGAATCATCAGATCACATATACTTGTTCTCGTGTACTTCTGTGTCGGAAGCTGGAAGCCTAAACTATTTTGGTGCACTATACTGACAGAAATGAAGTGACTTGTGGCTTTTACTTTATTTTCGGCTAGAGTTTGAATCTAACCAAAGACGAGTTTTGTGACTATGGAAAGCCCGGTGAGTAGTTTGGTGAAGAATATATTTATGTTTTCCCTTAATTAGAAACCCTCTGCATGAGAGTTAGTATAATCATTGATTTTTTTTCTTCCAATGTTATATGAATTAAAACATCCAGGAAACATTAAATAAAAACTAATTGTTTTAAAACCTGACTTGGTTTAAATGGTTGGCATGTTTTTTCAGCCGTTTAGATCTTTGTGATTTGATATACTTCTGTTTTAGGTCATTTGTAAGATTTAAACCAATTTTGCACATGAAGACAACACAAATCTTCTCTGCTCTCTTGAGACATAAAGGCTATTTGATATTGAATCGTATTCACGCTCTCCTGCACACATGTTTAGCTCATTTCCATTGAAAACAAAGTCTGCCATGAGATCACTGTGTAAGACAGAGTTCTGTGATCTGTGTTATGTTCTAAAACTGTACAGCACAAATAATTATTTAAAGAAATGTTCTTGTTTTTTTTAACCTTGATAAGGTGAACTAATGATTTTGGTTTGGCCGCTGTGACAGGTTACACTTGTAGTTGTTTATTGATTTATTTCATCCTGAATTATTTTGATGTATTTAAATTGCTGGAAACATTATTTTAGAATGATTTGTCAAGTACTGGTTTTAAATCACATGTATATAGTCAGTTCAATATGTTTCAACAAAGCTTCTTGTTAACAAAATACATTAGCCCCACTTGCTGTGCCTTAATACGAAT
Organism: Microcambeva bendego; assembly: GCA_034509265.1. Classification (NCBI taxonomy): domain Eukaryota; kingdom Metazoa; phylum Chordata; class Actinopteri; order Siluriformes; family Trichomycteridae; genus Microcambeva; species Microcambeva bendego. The sequence continues at coordinate 4,476,612 of JAYDZG010000010.1, read as the reverse complement.
ATCTGATACATAATAAAAACACAGTGCTGCACTAACAGTGTATATACTACAATGAGCGATGCCATATTTAAGTTCATAAACTCCCTGCCCTGCTTTGTTTCTGTCTTTGCCTCAATTAGCAGTGAAACCAGAAGTATAATAATTAAATCACCTGGGTGTTTAAAATAGTGGTAGTATGCTTTATTTTCTTTACAGAATATCATGCACCAAAAACAGTAAAAATCCATCAAAATAAATACAACAAAGATGTGTAGTGTGTAACTGAACATATTAAACGTCATCTTTTTCATCTGCTCAATCTAACAATGCAGAAAGAAACTTGACGTTCAGATGCAAATATACTTGCATTAAAAAGCATTTAATTTCTGTTCCATTTAAAGAGAGAAAATATTTTCTCCAGTTAAGAAGAGACCATGTGTGACTAATTTCTTGTTGATAGTTTTTTCTAGCTGCATATACAGGTGCTGGTCATAAAAAGTTTATTCATTTCAGTAATTCCATTCAAAAAATAAAACTTGTATATTATATACATTTATTACACACAGACTGATATATTTCAAATGTTTATTTATTTCAATTTTGATGATTGTATCTGACAACTAATGAAAATCCCAAATTTTCAGTATCTCAGAAAATTTGAATATTACTTAAGACCAATACACAGCACAGCACTCAACATTTAGTTGGGGCTCCTTTGGCCTGGATTACTGCAGCAATGTGTTGTGCCATGGAGTCGATCAGCTCCGATAGTGGCCTTCAGCTCTTCTGAATTGTTGAGTCTGGTGTATCGCATCTTCCTCTTCAAAATACTACATAGATGTTCTATGGGGTTAAGGTCTGGAGAGTATGCGTGCAAATTAAGAACAGGGATACCATGGTCCTTAAACCAGGTACTGGTAGATTTGGCACTGTGTGCAGGTGCCAAGTCATGTTGGAAAATGAAATCTGCATCTCACACTTCCTGGTAAATGGTTGCATTGACCTTGGACCTAAAAAAAACACAATGGACAACACCAGCAGATCACATGGTACCCCAAACTATCACGGCCTGTGGAAACTTTACACTGGACCTCAAGCAACATGGATTATGAGCCTCTCCTCTCTTCCTTCAGACTCTGGAACCTTGATTTCCAAAGGAAATGCAAAATTGACTTTCATCAGAGAACATAACTTTGGACCACTCAGCAGCTCCCTTCTGACCCTGTGTTCAAGAGTGGCTTGAAACAAGGAATGTGACATCTGAGACCCATGTCTTGCATACGTCGGTGCGTGGTGGTTCTTGAAGCACTGACTCCAGCTGCAGTCCACTCTTTGTGAATCTCCACAACATTTTCTGGCACCAGGTATCTTCAATATTGAACCTTTTCACAATATTCTAATTTTCTGAGATACTGAATTTGGGATTTTCATTAGTTGTCAGTACTAATCATCAAAATGAAAAGAAATAAACATTTGAAATATGTCTGTGTGTAATGAATGAATGGAATTACTGAAATAAATCAACTTTTTCATGATATTCTAATTTTATGACCAGCAGCTGTATACATGACAAACCTGTAAATGAACGTTGCTGATGCCTTCTTTTAAGTTAAATTTACTGCATTATTTAATTTTGTCATCATGGCCTGTCTGATGAACTGAGTAAAACCATTTTAAAACGGATTTCTTCAAAAGTGCAATTGTACAAATCCTTATTTCTCTTCATGATCACTGTACATCGCTGCCACCTAGAGCTTGTATCAATATAGCAAACTGCTGAACATCACTTTGGCTTTGTATTCTTTTTTAACAATGCACAAACAAATCTGACCAGAAATGGATTTTTGCTAAAATGTTGATCAATACATTATTATACACTCCATGTATGTCCTACAACAGTTCATGTAAAAGCACATGTACACTTCAAACAAAAAGCATAGGAAAATAAGCAGTCTATTGTTTCTGACTTCTGTGGCAGACTTCAAATATTTGCAATATAAACAGTAGATCTGCTGATAATACTGCTTCATCAATTGTAGTGGAAATTTGAAATATCATTTGATTCTAATTAGAGCTAGGTCATAAGTGGAATTCATGAATATGTATTGTACATGCGGTAGAGAGCTCTATAGTCTAATCCAAAAAGGTTTATTATAAAATATAAACAACATATTTCATTCATCAGTGCAGGGCAGTTCACTGCACGTGTCAAGCTAGGATGAAAAACACAAAAGCTTAAGCTACTTAATCATAAAATACTTTCTTGCCTATCCTTCTATATAAATTCACCCCTGTTATGTAAGTGTTTTAAGCATGGTTCTCAAATGCAAATACCAATATACTTCCAGAATTATAACAATTCTGATCAAATGAACCAGAAAACATTCCATGTTTCAGATTTCTACATGTCCTAATGTCATTAGTGCATTAGGTTAAGTAGCATTAAATGTTTTATCCATAAATATGCTGAAATGTATCTACATGTGAAACAAGGTTGAGTGACGCTTCGGACATCACACAAACATCTTCATTTCTGAACGCATATGCGTTTTCTACTACACCAAACATCACACATTCATCAGAATATAATAAATATGACCAGTAATGATTTATACTGCAGACATCCTATATTGACCTAATTTTCCTTATGAAAAACATGACGTCGTTATGAACAAACTTGAAGAAGAATTTCTGATAGCCTTAAGATTAAGGGTTAGGGGGCTACTAAAGTAGTAGTTAAAAAAAGTGCCACGTTTCACAGCAGTCACAAAATAATAATATAATAATAGCATTTCCTTAATAAGCTCCTTTTAAAAAATTTAAGAGAGGCCCAAGATTAGCACAGAAACGAATCAACATTAACAAACAAATAAAATAAATTTAAATAAAACGGCAATATAAAAAATTAAAATTACCTATCAGGTAAAGCCATGAAAAGTGGATCTTTTGCTGTTTTTTTAAAGAGGTGAGCACACTAAAAGAGACTTTAGGGCACTGTAAAAACTTTCACACGAGTCATGTTTTAGCTGATTTACACTATGACAGCTCAGACATTGTGACTAACCGTGACATGATGTTCATGACCGTGAATTAGGTGGAGCCTTATACATGATAAATAAGATGAGAAAAAGATGATTTGTGTAATGAACAGCAAGAGATGCCTATTTGTTGTTGGCCATTATTTTTATGTACTGCAAAGCATTGTGAGCTGCATCATTGTGTGCATTACTACAGGAGATTCCTGTACCATGACAAACTGTAACCGGTGTAGTGGACAGCTCTGCCAAACACTGGTACTGCCCATTTGCTGTAAGCTCATCTGCAACACACACCAGTTTCTGTTAATAGGCTTTATATAAGCTCAAGAGTTTGGCAGATACCTTCATATTCAAAAAACAACTAAATTAAATTTAATAAAAATCATTTACTCCACAATAAAGCATGAGGGTAGAAATATTCTGATAAGGAGCTGCTCTTTAAAAAATACTGCAGCCTTTAAGGAATTATTAGGAGTGACACAGAACATCCTAAAAAAATCTGAAACATATATGAGAGAGGGACTGTCAGATATGGTCTATTTACCTATTTGTCTTGGGTAGTTGGATAGTTTTGCTTGCAGTTGTATGTTAACTAGGTATACACTTAAGACTAGAGTTTAAAAGAAATTAAGACATGCGAAACAAACATAGAAACATAACTAGTATTTCATAGTTGAGTATGTTACAGTTGAAAATAAATCAAGCTTACCTATATCAAAATATGTGACCTCAAAGCCCTGCTCCTGGGATAATTCCAGAAGCATCTGTACATAGTCTGTATTAGGAATACTCAGAGGGTTCCTCCTCAGAAGGGAAATGTTTTCCAACTTTGAATTTCTTAAACTCTCTAGAAACACGTGTGGCCTTGGACTCTGGAGATGAAAACAGAGAACAATGATTTAGTTTGGGTTCCGCTGCTTCTTGTTGAGGCTCAACAAAGGGAACGGAACTGCGATAAAGTTAGTTTAATTTTCTTGAAATTCTTGACATTTGATTCTCTGATCTAAATAAAAAGGAGAAAAAAACACATGCAACAGTATTTACAAAAATTCACACAAAGTAACGTATGCAACATCCAACAAAAACATTTTTATCTTAAGATGATGTCTATTTATTTACAAAAACGTTCAAATGAAACCCACAGTGGCTAGAGTTAGGGAGCGTTATAAAACTAACAGAAAAACATATACATTTACCACACTTCATACAACACTTATTTTACAAATAGTTTTATTTATTTTACAATTGGAGATGAATAAATCTATTAAATAAATCCATTAAACTCTCAAATGAATCCAAGAGTTTAAATTAAACTATTGTATTATACTCATGTTAATGTTTCTCACCCCCTACAAAGCTTCTACAAAATCGTTTTTTTTTTACTTTTCTTTTATAATAATTGTATTCATGTTACAAAAATGAGGTTAATAAGTAACATTGATGTTTATTGCTTGCATGGATAGACAACAGCTGGAATGGGACTTTACAGGAACTCTTTCTGGATAAAATGCTAAATTCAGTGTGCCACCATGACAGCGTGACCCTGTTTGTCCTTATGAGCACCAAACATGAGGACAAATCAGTGGAAAGAAAAAATCAGTGGTCAGCCAGTCCATGCCTTCTATGCCTTTTATATTAATTGTACACAAACACAGGAAGGACTCAAAAAGGTCTGCATAGTTCAGTATTTAATTTATTTCAGGGTTACACATGCACAATGCACTTCTGTTCATTGTATTCTGTTGTAACAGGTAAAATTTAAAACGTTTTCTTTAATGGAAGGGGGGGGTGGCTCTTTTGATAGTAAAGTTTGCTGACGCCTGGTTTAGATTGGTTGGTTAGATTAGATTGGATTGGTTATTACACTCAGCAGATAAACAGGTAGAACATGGAAGCAAGACTTACCCATGTTATTTCTGAAGACCCTGAGAGACTTTTTAATTTCTCCAGCATCTTTTCTGCTGCTATTCTCTTGGCATTCTTCTTGGAGCTTCCTGTACCTATATACCAGTTGTGCAATAACAATTAAGCACATATTGTGATACAAAGACAAAATAGTTTGTAGGAACCTGCATACCTTTCTCAGAAAGCATCTCTAGACGACAAATAACTGTGAACTCTTTCTTATGATCTGGACCTGATTCCAGACACACTATATATTCTGGTAGTCGCCAGGCCTTCTGCATTGCCAGCTCCTAGAAACCAAATGCAATTTAAACATGAGAACAAACATTTCAGTTTGGTTCAGAAACACAGCAACCGTGTTTAGAACCGCCATTGATGAAGAATTTATTTTATTTCATATAGAAGAGCTTATGTGAGCTTATGCAGGTATATTATGGAGTTCAAATAGATAAAACTAATTTGTTTCTAGAACAAAGTAGTTGAATGCAGAATTATTAAAGATTATAACAAAAGGTATTTCGCGTAAAAGGGCTAGGATTTATTTATCCTTAAAGTATTTTGTGGCTATTATAGTAGTACATTTTTCAATAATAAAAAGAATGTTAAGAAGCATACGTGTGAAATACCTGGAGTATCCCCACTGAATTAAGTTGGTCATTTGCTTCTGCACAACAGTCATTTTTCTCAATCTTCTGATTGTGAAAACTGTGAATGACAGTTATAACAAGTAAAAAAAGATAATACAGTTTTTCAGGGTCAACAAGAGTGGTCAGTGGTGCCCTCACCAATTTTCTAAATCCAGTATCTTCAGGGCTGCTTCTGCAGCCTCATGTTTGGCAGCCTTTTTAGTGGAACCCTGCGCTATCAAGACAAAAATCATTAACCTTAACTACTGTAACAGCATATAAATGCAAAACTTATAAACTTAATAATAATGTAAGCTTGATCTGAAAAAGGCCACAACTTCCCAGGTTAATCAATATGTAGTTGTTTAAAGTCATAACCAACAAAAAAATCGGAAATCTTTTTTTAAGTCTTTAAACTAAATTCTTAGGTCCCTAAGATCATGTGTGCTAGGGTAGGTCATTCAAAACCAACACACTGGACCTTGAAAACCATTTTGAAGCCAATGTCTTCCAAAGAAGGAAGAATCCCCCTAAACGTTCTAATATTAATTTGATATTTTATCAGATAAGAAAAAAAAAAAAAGACTTAAATTGCATTTTGAAAAGCCAATGTAAATTGACTTAATTGAAACTTAATACAACTTAATACTGTCAAGTCCACACTGTACTAGAAATTATTTTGAACCTAAGGCTAAAAGACCGCTTTAAATGTAAATCTAACCTGTACAGGTGATGTCCCCAATGGTGACGCTTAAGACAAAGACTCGTTGGTGGGCCTCTCCATCGGCTCTCTCTAGCACATACAAAGGCATGCTGCCGGTTTTAATGCCATATTCATGAAGCAGTTGAATTGGTGTTTTGTCAAGAGCAACATGTGGTGCAATTCCAAAGCTTGAATAATAATAAGGCACAATAAGTCAAACAGTAACACTACAATATGATGGCCATTTAACACAACAACTACAAAATCTTAAAAGGTTTAAACAAAACTTCAGACAATGCAGTTAACATAATTATATTATATTTTCAACCATTATCCCCTTTAGTGGTGCAGCACACTCCTACACAGGGTTGAATTTTCCTTCCAGCATGAAGTAAGACCAATAGCCATATGGTTTAAGCATGAAGGAACTCTGGTAGCTTGTACAGCGATCCCCACTGTAAACCTGTAAGATTAACTGGATCATCATTTGCTAGTCAGGGCATCTTTGTCAACATATGCTGGTGCGGCACAGTGGCTTAGTGGGTAGCACCGTCGCCTCAAAACAAAGGTCCTGGGTTTGATCCCCAAGTGTGGGTCTAGGTCCTTTCTATGTGGAGTTTGCATGTTCTCCCCGTGTCCACATGGGTTTCCTTCAGGTACTCCGGTTTCCTCCCACAGTACAAAGTC
>JAYDZG010000010.1:4444282-4454478 GCA_034509265.1 Microcambeva bendego | reverse complement strand
GGGTGTTGAAGAGCTTGGATAGGCTCCAGTACCCCTTTCCAACCCTAATTAGGATAACGGATTTTAGAAAATGAACTGAACTGAACAGTTGGGCATTTCTATGAAGTCAAGGTCCTCTACTGGACAGATTTGGAACTTTCTCTAGGTTGTGAAAAAAATGAAACATTTTAGATGCACCTATTAGTGTAAATATGCCTGTTCCAAGGATAAATATTGGTTCACTTTTAGTGCTAAACACTGAAAAACCCAGCAGTGATTCCACTGACATCACTAACACCATTAAGTGCAAATCATCAGAATAAGTTTAGTGTGATTAAGTGTTAATTTTTGTTTTGTTTTGTTCCCACTCACTTGCACTGTCATGCTGAATATCAATTTAAGAACTGAAGCACATTTGATAGCTTAAAAGGCTATGATAAAGTAGATCAGATGACCTGTCAACTGAAATAGTAGATCTCAAGCCATGACAGTGTGGGCACCGCTGGACTAGTTGAATTGTTGAATATGTCTCAGAAATCTGGTTAAGTCACTTTTGTAGGTAAAGTACAAAAACCCAAAGACACCAGAATGCGGGAAATGGCACCTAATTCATTAAAAAAATTAAAACTTGTTTCTGATACCCCTGCTTTTCAGGCTTAGCATTTGGAAACTGTGCACTTTCAAGATCAGGGAATAAGCAGATATCACAGTACTTCAAGACTTATAGTGTATAGTGCAATTTCAATAAAATAAAGTTGATTTTGCATCTCATTTCCATAATCAAACCACTGATGTTCTTTAAAAAAAACGGTTCTCGTTGTACTGGAGATCTCACACACCACACGCTAATGTGATCATAATGCTAATCAGCTAAAACAATAACACCAGGATGTGATTGTAGTGAGCTCCATAATTCCCTTGCTGTTTTAACTACACAGCTTTTAAACTAGTGAGTGTTCTATTAAGTAATCACTTTTTAAATCAGCTTGTTTCATGCACTGTATTACGTAAAATGTGTCTAGCTTACATACCAATAGTAGTGAATATAAATGCTACACCAAAATAAAGCGGGTTGGGTTTTTTTAATTATTACTGGCACAACATAGTTTTGTTTTAAATAAAAAATATAGTTTTTATTACTTGAAAAAAACAAGGTATTAATTAAATTGCACTTGCTTTAAAAAATACTATTTAAATAAAAGCATTTTTGTTGACATACATTCAGTTCATTGTTTTTTCTTCTTCTTTATGGTGTCGTAATTGGTATCGACATCCCTAATTGTAATACAGTTTTAGACCAATCCAGTCTTGTTTATTGGCACCGGTATGTCTAGGTTTAGTATTTTGGTATTATTAAGCCTGCAACACATGCGGTCATAACATATGCACTTTTATGAGGAATGAGGCTGCAAATTGAAGTCGCCATATTCTGTTCATATACAGTTCAGTGTCAGATGAAAATGTACATTAATTTAGCTCCAACACAAACTTAAACATTGGTAATGGTGCTGAAAGAGTTAAGAAGATTGCTTTTTCCTATTATCTCACAACAGCATTTAGTAAACACGGAGTGTGTACGAATAGACTTAAAATACACAAACTGAGCTCAGCGAGTTAATGGTCGTCTGTTTAACACACTAAAGCTTTCTTCTGTTTAACCCCATACAACTCCACAATTCACTTTACAAAAGCATATGTTAATAATGCAACTTACCTTATCGTCCATTATAGAGACTTTTCTGTCAGCTCAAACACATATGTCTGTTTAAAGTACATATGTAAACTTAATCAGAACGAGTTGTGGAGTTCCTGGAAGGAGGCCCTTTAGTTCCAGTAAGTTGTAAATCCTGAAAACCAAAAGTGAAACTGGGAGAAAGTTGTGCAATGTGCAAACGAAAGCGAATCCACCCCCTGTCAAGTGCACACAAGCCTTGAGTGGCTGAGAGGGAAAAATGAAGCAGGAAACAAATGAATATGGTGCCAGTAGCCCCACATATCTAACCAGTGGCAACAGTGAGGTTTCAAACCAAGGAGTAAGACTCTCGTCGCTAGTGTGCTAGTGGAAAATTAAGATGTAGGTTTGCCAGATAAAAGACAGAAACAATAATAAATAACACCTTATACAGGAAGGCTAAACAATAAATTATTCAAATAGTTTTATTTGCAACATTTTCAACACACAAAAGTAGATATCAGGTAGAAAACATTTCCTTTTACTATGGGTTAAAACTTTTGGAATCACAGAGTTTTAAATAGGCATCATGATGCAAACATTGTTGTCCATCATGCTGGACCTGAACTCAAAGCCAGGCCGTAGTGAACTGCTTCAGCTTTAAAAGGTGACTCTGCCTCTTCTGCACAAATGACTCTAGAGGGAATAAACAGAGTTTGCATGTGAAAATCAGACCAACAGTTCCAATGACAAGAACGATTTTTGTAAGCCAAAAACAATAGGCAGTCTGTAGATGCTAAAGCATTTAACTATGGATTTTTACACCTAATGTCATGTTTCTAAATCTCTACACATTTTTGCTTCTCACCACTATAAGATTTCTCAAATGGTCCTTAATCTCAATTTTAAGCAGGAAAAAGGTCAATTTACAGTGTTTTACTAAGATCACTTGCAGTAGTTGCAGTGAAAAGCTAAACAGTTAAGATAAAATAACCCTTTATTAGTCCAACAGTGGGGAAATTCACAGTTAATGTTAATTGCTTAGGTTGTATTTGGTTACAATGGTCCTAACTGTCCTCCATACGTGATAAAGGTTTCTGTAAGAACCACCTCTGGCAGGTTAAAAGAAGTGGACTGTGGCTGCACATTTAGTAAAAATACCAAGGGGGTAAAAATAAAAGTCGTGGTGTAATCTGTAGCCTAATTTAAAGGAAAACCATGGGGAAGGTTTAAATAGTCGGTTTGTTTTGGGGAATAGGAGAAATACATTTGTGGTTAATTTTACTTTTAAAATAAGACGTTTTTATTATTGTATATTTGGCATCTAAATACCCATCTACACTGCTCCCTGTTAGAATGTCCCTGGCTTATACTTACTGTCTGATCTACCATCCATCAGGAGTTCTTTTGTGCGCCCGATGTGCCGTCTGCCCAGTCCGTGGTTGCGGGATCGAACACAATCCAGGTACAGGTCCCAGAACACCTGCGCCAGGTCCCAAAAGAGAGCGCTGTGCTTGCGGTTGTCTGAGGACTTCAAAAACACCATCAGGTCCCAGAAGCTGGATACGGTGTGCGCTATTCGGGGGGTGCGCAGCTCCAGCAACAGCACCGTGGCGTGGTCCCAGCAGTGAGAATCCACGCGGCTCAGGGTTAACGGGTCCACGTGACCCGAGCTCACACCCTGCAGTGGGCACGCACACATGAGCGCGAGCAGCAGCAACACGAGCAGGCGCGCGCGCAACCCTACGTCATCCATCACGCGTCCGAGAATCAACTACAAGTATAGAATATCAAAGTCAAGTATCCATTTTTTTAAGTGTTTAAAACATAATCATGAATTCCATTACACTTATATTCCAACAAAAAGGTTCTGTACTATTAATCGTAACAAGGTAATAAAGTATTTGCTAACAACGAAGAAATTACTTCTATTTTTTTAAGAATTTAAAAAGCAAAACCTTTTCACAGGAATAATGGAGAACTATGAGAACGACAATTTAAGCATCCCTTGTTTCAAAGACCAAATGCGACTCATTTTAAAAACGCAAGGCAACTACATTAGTGGTAGAAAAGTACTTTAGTCTATCATGTTCCAGCTTTTTGTACCTATTATTAGCACATGAAAGCAGAGCCTGTGGTTTATGGGAAAATAATGATAACAAAAATAGGAATACGTAGAATGCATATAGAGTTAAATTGGTAAATGTTCAATTTAATATTACTGTTAAAATAAATATTCATCCGTTTGTAAATAAAATGGCAAAGCAATAAGATCTGTCCAACAAGGTCACATCAAACGATTGGTTATACTTCGACAAGCAAATGAATTCCAATAAAAATTGCCAACAGTCAATCATTGGGGGTTTGACAAAAAAAATGAAACACAATAAAATGCCAAACAATGTGTGCAAACACTGGAAAATGTAAGTAAACAAAAAGAACAATGTAACACAACAATCGTATTGCAACAATAACATTATAATCACCATGGTGTAAATGATTCATTTGGCACTGGCATTACCTACATAAAACACCTAAACTTAAAAATAAAAATGATTAATGCATAATTTATCTTCATTAGAAAAAGTAAGAATAATTTAAAAAGTAGCATTTATTTATTTTAGCATATGATCAAATGGAAAATAAAACTTGAATAATGCAAAATATATACCTAATAATAAAAACTCCTGCAATTAAAAAAAGAAAGAAAAAATTAAGGAAAAGGGAAAAGGATGAAAATTGGCTTACCTATGAGATGTCAACGAGAACTGTTCTGGTAGGATAGGTTTGTGCATCTTCCTCCAACACCAGGCTTATTATGGGGGTGGTCCGGGTATTTAAAGCCCCTCGGTGCTCTTAACAGCATTGTTAATGTCGACTCAAAATGACATGTAGGTCTCTAATGTGATTATAGCTGTCAGATTTAGAACTTTATTATTCTTTAAATCATTAAATAAACAAGCTTTAACCTTTTTAACTGTTTCTGACAAATGCATATTGATTCCATTGTACCCCTTATAAAAATAAACAAAAAAATACCACAGGTCAATGACATTAGAATTGGATAAAATATCCATTATTTTGCAGTACTGAAAAGTAATAAATTACTCCGCCAATATCAATATCTGTACATTTGTATTGGAAAATAGTGGTGGAAAAAGTTGACAAGTCTCCTTGTCCAAAGGAAATTAACTTTGTGGATGTTTCTAATAGATCAATTAGAAGAAAAAAAAAGTTTTTCTACAACTCTGTGAACCAACACTACAGGTTGACGGTTCTGATCTTCCCAGAGTTCAAGCTTTAACCTGCTGAGTGTGTCTTAAGGAGTAATAAGGAGTCCATGTCTACACAGGGGGTCTCATGAAAGCGTACCTTTAAGTTCCACACACAGTGTCATGTCCATGCTTTTAGTAAAATGCCACATGAATGAGTGATGGATCTGTAATTACTGCCTGGGGACAGAGTTGTATGCTTCATGCAAAAAAGGCGCTTACTGGGGCCCGTAAAAGGTTCATTACGAGTTATATTATGATGAGTGCACAATCCCCAGTCACAGATTTTTTTTCTGTCACTGATGTATGAATGGAATAAAATACCAGAATTTTCATTCATTCAATTTAGCAGTGACTGATAAGTTCACAGTCATTATGAACAGGATAGACAGTGACACAGTCACATAAAGCACTTGGCACACCTGGCAGGCAGTTGAAATTCATTTAGAAAATAATTAAAGCTTCTGTAGGATTTACTGTTCACCATGGGATGCTCAAATCCAAGACAAGAACAGTCCATGTCTTTCTGTGTTTTTGGGAAGTCCTTCCATCAGTGGATAAAAAAATAAACTAATTAATCGGAAGGTACCTGGTTTAAGTCCCGCCATTACATTGAGCTGTAATCTGTATTAGGCTCAGGTAAACACATAGGATGGTAATTTACCTGAGACGTATGAATCTACTAGAAAAATATATTTTGTTGTCCTTACATGAAAATAAACCAAACTTGCTGAAATTCGAAAAATCATTTAAGTTTATTGATCATTAATTTTATTTTCATTAAAGTTGTTTACATTCTGTGACAAAGGTGTCACACAGAGAACATCACAAAAAACAATACTCATTTATCAATTATAAATAATAAAAGCTCTACCCAACATATTACATAAGAAATATGGGATTTATTCAATTCCCTAACGATACATTCCCTCACAAAATAAATACATTCATTCCTTCAACACCCTAACGAAATCAGTCAAGTATTTTTCTCTAGTATGAGAAGGGCCTCATTTGCATCTTGGGTTTGTTATTTGTGATTATTATTACATCCAAGAATGCATCGATTTTGTGCATTTTTTGCATAGTAAATAAAAGTTACATGTTTGTTTCAGCTAACATGCAATCTGTGTACAATACAGTATTTTTAATAGTATAGCTTTTATAATGGGTTTATGGACTGTCATATTTTAATAAATTTACTATCCTGGATACATGCAGCAAAGCTATTGAACTGGAGAGAGCTAAATAAAATGCCATTCATTTGAATGTAATATCTGGATAAAATGTGGGCATGTTTATATGTCTACAGTCATGCTTTAAGCAAAAAAAACCCAACTATAATGTTTTAAACTGTTTTACCCCCAATGGATGGCACAAAGTCTTAAAAGCTGTAACATATCAAGTCACTTTAACTTATTAACCCAAATCAATTTGATATTAAACGGTTTGAAGGAATAGTAGCTTGTTAAGTTGTTTAAACAACATATTACAGCATGTTATGTTCTTCAACTGGGGTTAAAATTTGAAAAAATCAAAGTATGTGCACAATGCAGTGCTTTTTGCAATTGTAGTTTTTGTGATTAATAAAACTTTAAAATCTTTGATGTTGTATCCATGACCACCTTATTTGTGCTGACTGGGGCTGCAGACAAACACACATACCATCCTTCTTGTTCAGACAACAGAGCCTGAGCAAACCCTTTACCATCACAAGGCATACAGAACAAAAGTGGTACTGTCTTTGGGATCAACTGCACAAATCCACAAGCAAAACGTATTCATTAAGCCGAATTTAGGGACATATCCAAAATTATTTCTGAAGTATATGCATAGTTATGTGTAAAGTGTATTTTAAATGCATTTAAGATCAAATCCATGAGATAATACTTTCTTCATCTTTCGGTTGCTCCCTTTAGGGGTCACGACAGCAGATCGTGATCCACATTATTGGCTTGGCATAGTTGGACACAAACCTCCCTATTTATCCGGGCTTCAGAGTGGTACTACAATGCACTGCTTTATAAAAGAGCCTATATTTTAGTGGCTAGGTACCTAGGACAAATATATGTATCCAATTAACCTAATGGCATGTTTTTGAACTTTTAAGGGAAACCAGAGCACCCAGGGCAATTCACATAGACACAGGGAAAACATGCAAAACTCTGCACAGAAAGGACCCGCATCGCCCCAACTGGGGATTGAAACTCTGAACCTTGTTGCTGTGAGGTGACAGTGCTACCTACTAACCCACCGTGCCACAAAGACAATGCCCACCTACAATTCAACATTCTTTTAAAGGCCACCCCCCAAAAAAACATCTAAAAGTGTGAAATGATCTTATAGATCAGCACCATATTTATTTTCCACACTTGTAGCAGCAGAAATGTCAAGATGGTTTGTTTTTTTTCATTTCTACTTGTGATAAGTATAACATGTGAAGGCCAATATGCAGCTTGATCAACCTTATATAACACCATAAAAGCTGGAGAAAAGCAGTAGACAAACTTGGTCTTAATTGGATGTGAAATGTTTTTTTTCCTTTAATCTCCAAAATTATAACTTTTTATTCAACAGTAAGCCATATAGCCCTTTGACCAGGGTGCCAGGATTAGCTGTTGTTGAGCAATTCATTTTAGATAAAACAATAACCTTACAATAAAGTCAATTTGAGGTCAAAGGCAAATAAGCAGCAAATCTACACAAATGGGGTGTGTCTTCTACTATATATGATTTATTCAAATAACTACTACCAGTAAAGAGCAGCAATAATTGCAGTCCAGCTGTTGATTGCCAAAGGAGCTTTGGAAAATCGCTGTTCCTCTTTCTTCATTAGATTGCGGAGGCATTCGGGTCGTATCGGCGCTTTTTGACGTTTCTTGCCATTAAAATCAGACAGAATACACAGAGGAAAGCAGGTGAAATAGAGGTAAGATGACAGACCCATCCACATGAGAAAATCACTGTTCAGTTCTTTATCCACATCATTTAAATGTTAACAATTATATCTGCATCTACAAAGCCAATTTTCAAGCCAATCATTGACACAAAGTGCATTCTTTGATATTAGTGACGCTTAAAATAAAAAGTAATTATAGGGTAAGAATGGATGTATAAAATCAGCTAGACTGAATGTTTGTTAAGAATATTAGTCAACTGACACATCTTTCCAGAATAGAAAAGAAAAATAAATACATTTAAATAGGAATTCAGAAAACTATCCAACAGTCAAAACAACGGAACGGTGAATACAACATTATGCACAGCATAATTTTAAGTTCACCTTCCTGTTTTTATATTTTTCTTAAGACAGAACAGTGCATTTCCATGTTCAAGCAAATCCTTTGAAAAAGAAAAAAAAGTTTAAGGATGAAGAAGGCAGATGAGCAAGACCATGCAGAAATGAAAAGAACAGGTGTAGAAGAAATGGGATGGAACAAAGTTAGTGACAGTTAAATGATGACAAAGGATTCATTTATAACACACAATGTAGACAATGCAGTGTAAGTACATGAGAAAACAGATGCCAGAGAATATCAGTTTGAACTTTATTTAAGCCAAACAACTGCACCATTTATTCCATATATTTTGAAGTATTCACGGAGAATAATGCATGTAAAAATAATTCATAATTCTCTTTACATGCGTGACAAGCTTTTAGTTTAAGATTCTTTGAGATTCTGCTACAGTAAAAGTGACTCCTGATGTGCAACAGTAAGAATGTTTAAAAGCAGAAGTGTCTAAATTATACAGATTATATCTGTAGCAGAAGCTCAAATCTTGGAAAGTGTAAGCCGCAGAGATGCTGTAATTTAGGAAAATACACAAGCAGTTCTTACTTAAAGCCCCAGCCTGTTCCCCCCAGAACTATGGCTGCCACCAAAATGGCTCCGGCAATGGAGCCGATGATCAGATTGGTGGCACTAGGACCTGTCATAAAGGGGCGGTATGAGAAGAAGATGTTGGAATTTTTAAGATGTTGGAAATCAAGAGACTGTTGACACCTGGTTGTTGGGTGTGTTGTTTTCAGATTACATTAGGATAACATCATTGTTGTTGAAAAAATAACTTTTTAGAAGGAAAAACTCACATTATCATAAAGATGTACAAAAATATTATATTATTATATCTTATTTTACCAAAATGTGTTTAAAGGTCAATGTATTTAACAAAGTATGATTAGCAACTGTTAGCATATTGTAAGCTGCATGCCTACATCATCATATATTCACATTTATATATAAGAGACATTTATCTGGGAATATTTAATGAATGACTGGCATGTTAACCATATTGTTATTATGGTCCTCTGTTGTTGTTTTTTTACTTTAAGTTCATGATGTTTACCATATAATGTGTTATGAATGATGTGCTTGTGTGTGTGTGTGAATGAGTGGGTGATGAACCTTTAGGGCCTTCATCTTCTCTGGGCGCAGGCTTTTTAAGAGGGTCAGGTACGCTGCAGTCAGTTCCTGCCCATGTTAGATCACATGAGCATGTTGCCTCATTATTGCAAACCTGTCAAGAAAACAGTATCAACATTATTTCCATCAATGTCAAGAATGATAAGAATTACCAATGCCTCATTACTAGAGCAACATGTATTATAAATATTATTAAAACAACTAAGTGTTACAGTTGATCGTCCTGAAAATCCTAAAAATTTGAGTTCAACAGGCACCCGAGCATCTAATGACAAACTAATGCTATAAATATAGGTACTACTTAACTAGTAACTAAATATATGTTCATCTGTGTTTTATGAAAAAGAATTGTTTACGTTTTTATTTACATTTTAAATTTATATACAGAAGATAATTGTGTATGTGGAACAATACATAACCCCATGGTTTGAGCAGATGTGGCCATTGGGGCTTATAGGACAGGCACTCATGTTGAGAAAAGGAATGGGCAGACACTTGCGGTCAAGGCACATCATGGACGGTCCACATGGAGAGCCATTCTCCACATATCCCAGATCAGTGTCATCATCCAACAACACATGACCACCACTGAGACACAGAAAGAGCAAAGGGATTTAAAAGTGATCAGTCAGTATATAGTAAAACTTAATATGGTTTGGAAGTATGAAAAGAGAATGGTCGTTGAGACTGGCGGTTAACAGACATTTGAATAATTAAAGAAGAACTAAGTCCTGTAATGGACTGGCTCCCCATCCAGGGTGTTACCGTGTGCCTTGTGCCTGTTGAAGAGTGGGATAGGATCCAGCACCCCTACCCGACCCTAATTAGGATCAGTGGTTTAAGACAATAAAC
>JAYDZG010000010.1:4394592-4408398 GCA_034509265.1 Microcambeva bendego | reverse complement strand
ATCTAGTCAGGAATATTACAGTCAGGGTGGAAATGCCACACATACTATCTGCTTTGTGTTGTTTTTGATGAAGTACCTGCAGATAACCTTACGTCACATGTGTATTCACGCAGGATAATTTCCTCCGTGGGGACAGTAACAGGCGGGTGCAACAGCGACGGCCCCGGAAAAAGACCAAACCACCAGCGTTAACAAAGAAACACAAAAAGAAGCGAAGAAGAGTCGTGCGACGCCCTCAAAAGCCCATCCCTCCGGCTTTACCGCAGGGCAATTTACCCATGCCACCTACATTGGCACAGCAAAGCCATCATGTCGGCATCAGGTACCCACACAATCATACACCACGTAGTTCTTTGTGAACTAGCTTTGTGTGTTCAGTTGTGTCTAGCGAGTGCAGCTTGCGTGATTTCGTGCTCACTCTTTTTTTTAGGAGTCCCTCTACGCCTGACCTCAGTGCAGACGAACTTCCTGATGACATTACAACAGACATAGCAGACATTCCAAACGATCTGGAGTTGAATCAGGAAGACTTCTCAGATGTGCTGCCCAGACTCCCAGATGACCTTCAAGACTTTGACCTGTTTGAAGGTACAAGCACATACACACATCCTGCTATTAAGACTCCTTGTTTTTTACAAGCACATACACACATCCTGCTATTAAGACTCCTTGTTTTTTACAAGCACATACACACATCCTGCTATTAAGACTCCTTGTTTTTTAACCACTTCTCGATCAGGATCAAGAGGGGTGTGTGCTGGAGCCTATCCCAGTTTGTCAATGGGCACAAGGCACACAGAAATACTCTAGACAGGGTGACACCCACACACCCTCCCTCATTCACTTACCCCAATAGAGTATTTGTAATTATCTTTTAGGAATTTAAACAACCATTTTATTTCTGGATGTAGTTGCAAAACTGTGTCAAAAATTTATTTGTATGTTAAAAACATCAATCAGCACCCCCTCAGTTTAAAGTTAATATTGAGTCATCTTAAAAGAATAATCTATATGAATCATTACATCCCTAATATTTGATGTGAGGGGCAAAAATGAAAGGTTTTATATTAATCCATGCACATAGAATGACTCAACTTGTGTCTGGTTTTGATGTTTAGGTAAAAACGGTGAGTTGCTTCCTACCACTGAAGAAGCAGAGGAGCTTGTTCGGGCGCTACAGGCCATGGGCTCGTATCCTGACTCTTTAGTCTGTTTGAACTCCATGGCTGAATTGGCTCCAACTGATGACCATCGTGCCCTGAGCGTCTTCTCTGGCTCTGGAGTTACGGCGGCAGCCATGGGCGAGCTTTTAAACAGCAGAATAACATCAGACACTTTCCCTAACCTGGAGCTGGAGGACAATCTTCTTCACCCATCAACACATGAGCATTTCCCTCCGTCCCTGTCATCTCAGACACATCCGGTCAGCGCCTCGTCACCCGCCACAGGCTCGACACGGGTGCTGAGCAACCGGACGTTTTCTCTTTCTTCTCTCTCTAAAGCAGAGCCCGTACTGCCATCCTCTCCTCCGAGCAGCCATTACAGCAGTGACCACGTTCCGTCTCCCTACAGTGACCATATTTCCTCTCCTCATACTGTATCTTATCAGACCGAGCCTCCTCTCCTGCTGGAGGTGCCTCTGAACGGCTTACCTGGCACTCCACGCTCCTCCTGGAGCAACCTCGCACTCTCCTTGACGGATCCGGTACAGTTTGGAAACCTCCTCACTTCGGATGCTCATCTGCTCTCCACCTCCCTGTCCACACCTCCATCCATCACACACTCACCCCCTGCTCCATCGTCCACCTCCTCTTCAACAGACTCCACCCCAGACCTGCTCAGCCCGAGCCAGCCCAAACTGCAGCTTCCACAATTCAGTGCGGCCTTCGGCCACCAACTGGCCTCCCACAGCGGCATCCCGAAAGATGTGCAGCCCAGCCATAGTTCTATGGCGCCCCCTACAGGCTTTACAGCCGCCAGTGCCACCACTGCAAGTGCCAACAATTCAGCTCAACAGAGCAAATGAATGAGAAGGCTAGGGATACGCCTAAACTAAGAGTAACATCATTTACAAGCAGTGTGGGGTATTGGGATGGCTCTATATGTGTCTAATAGAACCCAGAACAGGTCAGGCTTACAATCAATCATGATGTTACTGCCTCACGTCACCCAAGCCTGGTTTATTCTTTATCCGTATCCACTGTCGGTCACTGTTCATCTGTTCATGGGAATCAAACCCAGAATTATCAGATCTTACCTTACATTCAGCATGGTGGCACAATTTAAGATCCTGGGCACCCGAATTTATCCTTTGGCTTTGAGAACATTAGGATTTTTTTTCAGGTGTATAAAATAACCATAATTCGTACATTATAGTACAGATTTAGCACTGGACTTAATGGTTGTAGTAATAATCTATCACTGATCTCAAGGGCATCATATCCAGGACAGGACATGTTACTGCTTTTCATCCAGTGTTTTTGAAAAATCAAACCCTCGATCACACTGACCAGCATGAAGCAGTGCTAAAACATATAAATTAAATCAAAAATTGAATGTGAAGGTTATAAAATATCTTAGACTCGGTATACAGTGTTCATTAGTTTGAACATGTACATAACAGATACACCAAACAAAAATAGCAATTTTAAAATGTATAAGCTTGTAATGGTGTCCTCTTCTCATGAGCATTACAAATACGAGTCAAAGAATGTTAATAAAACATAAGTAAACAGTTTGGGCAGTTAAGGTGAATATAAACTGACCAGAGTTGTGTGTCCACACAGTGAATATATGTTGCAGCTACAGTGCTGTTCCTACCGGTCGTGATGTTTCCTTTCCACTGCTTCATCCCTCATAACTCCTTGTTCCTCCACAAACTGCAGGGGGTGTTTGAATGAAGACGTAAACCAGGCTTGACTCACCCACTCACCAAATTTATATGTGCTCCTTATAAACAACTTAGTGTATCTACCAAACAACTTTTATAATGCACTGTACATACTGAACTCCTTATGCAGACGCTCGGACTAAGCCTACTCCGAGCCTGGGCTGTAGATTTCCTCTTTAGACTCGCAGACTTAAGAACCTGGTCCCTCAAAGCAATAAAGATCATCACCATAGTCTCTCATCACAGTATTAAACCATGTGTCAGATTTCAACTGTGTATCTCAGCACCCAGACAACAAGGGTGCATGAAAAGGCAAACTCTTTTCTGGTTAATACAGAGCTAGAGCTAGGCTGTGGTCTGTCCTAGAACTTGTACTAAAATATTTCTATAGCTTTTACATTTGACAAATTATGTAACGAGTTTTTAACCAAATATTAAAGTTTTAAGTGTCTGTTCCTGTTTATGGTGCTTATCATGTTTAGTATAACAGTTAGCGAGTTTCAAACCAGAGCAGACTTTTAACAGTTTCTGGATTAGGCAGAATTCCACTTGAATGGTTAATGTCTTTAAATTAGCTCTACTGGGACTTTGGTGCAATTAATACATAGCAAGACTGTTCACACTTCTTATCTAACTTCCACAACCAACCAGGTTTAACTAGCATTGAGCACTAGACCGGCATCATGGCCCTAAAAACTGTGCAGCATTTTAATAACCCTATTCCACTCAGAGGCAGCACATGGAAATCAAGCTTTACTTAACCATGACCTGATTTTAATCCTTCGTCATTACCATGGGTTCACCAGGATCTTGGTCAGTTTCACACAGGATCACATATAATGGCATGTGTAACATGTTTAGAGTAGCTGTTGGATTACAGTTATGATTGGTTTTGATGGATTAATTTAACTGAGTGGCACGGGATGAACAAAATTTGTCTGTTGCAGGATATGAAGTGAAGTTTGCGTTTTGTTGTGTTTATCAGTCACTAGTTTTAATGGCTATCAAAACTTAAGCGAATTAAAAAATAAATTAAGTAAATGTTGTGTCAGTTATTTGGGGCGGGGCAGTGATGATCATGTGACGGTAATTTTGATAGCTATTAAATCCAGATAGCTGTTATTGTTAAAAAGAACTGAGGTAAACCGGATTGCAGACTGGAAAATCTATTCATCACATACTGACAGTTGTGATCATCCAATAGCATTATTGTTTTTAACATTTAAAAGATTAGTTCTAGAAAATCAGGACCTCAAGACAATAGTATTACTTATTTATTGATTCAGTACCATTCAGTACCACGCATTAGTTTTCCTCATACAGTTGTACTAAACTCAAACGTTATTTGTAAAAAATGCAAAATTGTTTCATTTAAATATACAGTGCAGAAAAACTCAGTCGACCCTCTAACCAAACCATCTTCAGGGCTCCGTGGGCACTTGTAATTGCTTCAATCGGACCAATGGCTGACAAATTCCTACTCAGTGAATGTACTGTATAACTATTAAAAAATAGGACAAGCTAATAAGTCACCTTTTGTTATTGTTTTTTGTTGTCCAAGGTATTTTTTGTATACAAAGTTTACATTTTTATGTATATTGTTTTTGTACTAAATATGTAATATGTGTATAAAAGTGTATGTATTATCTGTATATAGTGTGAGAATTTGATCTGGTTTTGATGTATGAATAAAATTTGCTGTGCGGAACTTGTTCTGATGTACGTGCTGCTGCAGACTAACTTCTCGGCCGAGTGCAGTCTAGGCTCTTCTCATCTGATAATCCAACACTGGCTCAGAACAGAAAGTAGTTCTTGAAGTTATGAAGAGTTATCTTGAAGGAGAACTTCCCAAGCTGAATCATTGCTGTTGACGGCTGCAATTAATAGACAGAAGTGCATTACTCTTACAGAAATCTTACTAAACTGAATTTAAAGATAGTATGGCTTGGTCAACAGTGGTCTAAACTCTGTAAAGCTGCTTTGTGACAATGTCTATTGTAAAAAGTGCTATACAAATAGACTTGACTTGAACACCACAGGCAAACTGCACTTTAAATCAGTTTTATTATCTTAAAATCACTTAAGCTTGCAAGGAATTTTAATGACAAAGGCAAGGATTATGTACAATACTATACACTATCAGCAATGTTACAGAAAATTACATTTGTGTCATTTTAAAATCAGTTACATAGCATACGTTTTATTTAGTTGTAAGATAATACTGCACTTTACACTTAGAAAAATATTGTATTCAGATCTGTAGAATATATGTGCTGGGAAACCTGATAATCTAATTTATTGCCATACTCGCAAAAGAACTGTTGCAACAATCAACAAACTGATCTCATTAAACAAAGAAATGCCAAAAACGGTGCAGCACATTTATACTGGACATGGAAACGATGCAAACTTCAATATTAGAAAAACAGATCTGTCTATGAACGACGGCAAGTGAGACCAAACTGGTTGATAAGTAGGATGTGATATTCTCGGTGGTCATTCAGAACACAATACAATAAATTAAAAGCTATATACTGACTGGGGACAGAGCTTTGACATAAAACCACCAAAAATTTAAATAGCTTCACCTGAATAACCAAGCACAAGTTGATTACATTTATAAATTGGTGTTAAAACTAATTCTACTACTTTCAAAACAAATGCAATAGTGTTTTTAAGACATCAAAATCAGCAGATTTATGGATTGCTTGGATTTCATTTAAATTTGTAGCTGATAAAATAAACTGCCGTTAAAAAAAAATATTATGGTTAATTTGCGTATTATAAAAGTTTTATTTTCCCAGTGCAATTTTTATTTCTTAACATTACAGGAAGACCGGGAAAGTTTGTGGTTTAAGAAAAAAAATGCAGTAAATAATTTGTGAATACAGTATGTTTTTATGTCTAAATAGAAATGATTAAAACTTTGAGTAAAATTTACTGGGAGCTTACAATACAAAGATGAGGAGAATGGAGGTGAAAAGACAAACACATCTGTGATAAATATGTTATGGGTTGATTGGCATTTCTAAATGCAAACTCAAATGAAGACAAGGCAATATCAGTGATGGCCAGTTTTCATTTAAACCTCCATGAACACTATCTACAAGAGCACGGCCATTTTAGCACAGTGTTTTGTTAGCGTACCTCCAATGACATGTTCGTTAGCCTATGTACACATTTACAACACCTAGCTGAGCACGCTCACTCTGCCTCTCGGAACACTGCAGTTACTGAGAGAGGGATACCTGAGTTTAAAAGGAACACCACTGCCTAGATCCCACAGCACTGATCCAGAAGTGTGTGCGCGCTCTTTCGCTCACTCACAGTTTCACATTTTCGCTTAAATCAACTGGTTTGTCCAAGTTAAACCAAAATGACTTGACAGTAATCGGTTAAGCTTGCAATAATACACGCACCTCAGTGCAATATTTGTTCTAGTGATACGACAGGGTGTAAATCACACTGCCAATGATGACTGAAAATGACCAGCCGTTTGAATTTCCAACCTTATTCTATCATCTGGTATTCAAAAACAGGCCAAGACTTGAGAGTAAGAAGCCCAATAGTACTGAAAATTCCTTCACAAAAGCTTTTTTTAAATAATAGAATCAGGCAGCAATCTGCAGAAACAATTTGATTTGGAAAATTTGCATTTTTCATACATGCAAAGCCAATGTTTACTAATAATGCACCATGTATGTAGTCTACAAGTCTGCTGGTATCAAAAAGCATGCACATGACTTCTTTTCATACCAGCAAAAAGAAGCTCGTCGTAGTCTCGGATTTATAAATTGGTTGCATTAGGTGATCAGCTTTGGGTGACGTAATGGTGTAAAATGGAGTTTCCTAAACTAAAGTCAACATGCTTTTAGCAAAATGTTGCTTTATGTTCTAAAGCTTTAAAAAGTCATTTCCTCCTGTTGCATTGTGATAAACATTCTAAGTCAAACACTGTTCAAATTAATCAGTAAAAGGCGATGAGTTCGATTTCGTCGCTGTCCAATGAATTTTATCTGTTGGTCAAAGTGAATAACAAAACAACAGATAAAATGAAAAAAAAAAGAAATCACAATCTCTGGAAGGAGAGTCTCCGGGCTGCTAGAGCTTTGAATCAATCTTATCTCCTCCCTTTAAAAAAAGGGTTTAGTTACGTGTTTCCATTCACGTGTCCTGTGTCTCCGGTGCCAACTGCAATCTACTACTTGACCGCAAACTTACAAAAATAAAACAACTAGGTAACGTTATGTTTGGAGAGGTATTTTTCCTCTCCTGATAAGCTGGGGTTATGGAGATCCATGTTTTTCATCGGACAGCGACGATTTGCTTCTGCATAGATGAAGCTCCAGCCTGGTTGACGTGAAGTCACTCCATTTTTGTGGAACGAGTACCATAAATAAATCATTATCACTTGTACTTTACTCTGATAAGAACATGGAGTGGTTTGAATGACTGCAAACTGATGATCATAGTAATTGAAAAGTCATTTAGATGCACATTAAACAGACAGCTAATCACTCAGAACTACACCATGAATTATTTTTTTTCTTAAGATGAAATCCAGGTTTGCAGGTAAAATCAGTTTGTAATAAGCCTGTATTTTGTACCTAATTAAAATATCAACATCTGTAAAGAGGGTGACTAGGATACAGTGCCATAAACTGTTTTTAATCCCCTCTCACTTTGAATATTTGAAAGAGGGGGAAATGTTTTTACAGCACTGTAATATGATAATATTACAGACAACGTAGCACGATAGTTCCCAGTTTAATATTTCTGGACATTTCAGTTGCAAAAATAATAATTTGAGGCTCTTACATGTCCCAAAATGTGGTTCTAATAACATTCAACAATAAATAATGAGCAAACTGAAAAATGACCACTAGGGCCGAACTCCCCAGACTGCACCGCAAAAAACAGCATAAATCCTGTACAGAAATGATGACCAACTACTTATTTGGATAACGGATTAATATATTTAAGTTGTTCATGATTTCCACAATCACAACTTGAAATGAAATGATTTCAATAGGATCCAGAAAATGCTTTAAATATGCTGTTTAGTAAGAATGTATGCACAGCTGATGCAACAGCCCACTCTTCTGTCCCAGTGTGAGCTTACTAAGGTGCACTGTTCTCAGGAAGGGCGTTAGTCCTACCCAACCAGACCTTTCGCACCTCCACCACCGCCGCCACCACGTCACCTGATATGCCAACCAAGATTAAAAATGCTCATGTAGGCAGCAGCATAGTCTGGAGAAGCAGTGAGGGAGCGACTGCATGAAGGACACAGTTCTGGATGCGCTATTAGGTAAACGCTGGAGAATCCTCAGCCAGACCTCAGTGAGACGAGGCCCGGGGAACGGCAAACCTGGCAAAGAGAGTAAAGCAGTCATTAGCTTTAGAACCCAGAATATGCAGAATAAAAAGGAAAGCGCACAGAAGAAAACAAAGAAAGAAAATATATATATATTTTTTTTACAAAATCAATCAATATGTTTTTACATTTACTTTTGAAGTTGCATCAGAATTGTACACATTTGTACTACTTTTATTGTCTTACCTCTGCAATCTCTGTACCAATTCCATCACCAAAGTGTCTGAGATGCCTGGACTTGCCTCTTCCGCTAGGAATATGGCCTCCTTTAACTCATCTACTGCCTCTGGCTTTCCATTACTCGCCTCACCCTTTTGCTTAAGCTGGACATTGGTGTAAAAAAAACAGGAAGAAATAACTGCATTGTGAACTGATCCACGTACACAAGCAACACTAGACACAAAATTAGCAAACAGATGCAACTGCATCAACAAGATTAATTCTTGTCATAGTTTAACAGGTTTTAAGATCTTACTTCTGCAAACAGTGGTGAAATAATGGTTGACAAGCTCTGGGACAAAGGTCTCTGTGCATTGCCCGGTACCTAGAGGAAGAAGATTAAAAAAATAAAAGACATTTCCTGTGTGTGTACTAATCAGGTTTTTCCTGATTTCTTTAATATTATTGATACTTTATAGCCCTGGAGATTTTTGAGAACATAATGAAACATATTAGGGTGGGATATTTCCTCTGCATGATTAGGTTCTTAATAAATCTATTGTATGTTTTATATGTTTAATTAAAATATTATTTAAAGCTGTTGTAAAAAAAATACAGTACTTTAAATGTAATTTTATACATTCGTGTGCGTAAATGTGATGTTCATGAGTTGCTCATCTTCACCTCTGTGGGCTGCAGGATTCCATTTTGAAGTTTATTTAAGTCTTTTTCTCTTATAGTAAAGATCCACTCATCATTTGCAGAGTCATGTCCACCAGATGCCTGCCGGTCCTGCTCCCTATGTAGAGAGATACAAAGTTTGCCTTAATCCCAAAATATTTAATGACATGAAGAATCTGGCCAGTGATAAATAGTTTTTTGCCATGCTAAAGTTCTATGACTTGTTCTTACAGTTATGTAACTGTTTCGTACTGAATAATGACAAGTTAAATTAAGTTAATTCATAACTTGATTTTCTCATAATGACAGGACAGAATCATTGACACTGTAGAGATCTTGTCATTTATACAACCGATAATGTTGAATCCTCAAGCAACATGTTGAAGAACAAATGAAAGTTAAATAAATGAGTGTGACCGTACGAATCAGAATCATCCGAGCTGGACTCTTCTCGACACTGTTCAGCCTTCCACCTCTTGTACCTGTCGATGAGTTCAGTGAGGTATGGGGTCTTTTTACCATGCCGTACAATAAGCTTATGTTTCAGCAGCTCTTTGGCTGTTGGCCTCTGCAAAAAGACAAGACAATCAATTTGGGTGCTTGGTGAACAAAACAAAAACAGAAGCACAAAATGGTCGTCCACATATTTTTGGGCGTGTAGTGTATTCAAAAAACGTGTAAGGGCAACTTCACTTACAAAGCTCGGCTCCTTGTTGAGACATGCTTCCACAAACTCCTTGAGTGGTTTGCTGTAGTTTCCCTCTAGAGTTGGAGGGTTGTTCTTTGGGATTAGGAATAAAACTTTCATGGGATGCAGTTCAGAGTGGGGCGGCTCTCCCTTGGCAAGCTCTATTGCGGTTATACCCAGCGACCAGATATCTGCCTGAAACACACAACAGTACTTACAAAACATAATACCGCTTATAAACATTTACATGCAGTCGTGTTACTTGAAATTGCATTTCCTTTAATCAGTATCAAAGCTGATATCCTAATATATACATTACATTTCAGCATTTAGCAGACGCCTTTATCCAAAGCGACTTACAGTAAAGTATACAGCCTGAGTAATGAGGGTTAAGGGCCTTGCTCAAGAACCCAACTGCAGCAACTTGGCCGTGGTGAGGTTTGAACCGACGACCTTCTGATTACTAGTCCGGTACCTTAACCATTAGACAACAGCTGGCCCTAATATGCTAATATTGCTCTGATCAGAGCTCTACTCAACTCAAGTTAAATCAAGCAAAGTGTTTTTTCTGGGCCACCGAGTTTGGAAACTGAACCTAGGAATTTCTTGGTAAGGTGATGGTGTTACACACTGAACAACCGTGCTGCATTCGTGTGTCCTCTATGAACCACAATCTCTACAATCACACACGCCATTACTAAAATTGTCAATGCCTGACAATGTTGAGATTACAGAAAACTAATAGATTTTATAACCCCAAAGCACATTATCACAGCAGTGCAATAGGATCTCCAGAGGTTCAAAATATTTCTGATAATGAGCTTAAGATATCAGGCATCATAAAGACACTTTAAAATCAGCAGTAGCAGTGTTTCTGTTCTAACCTTTGAATCGTATGCTGACTGTTTAATGACTTCAGGTGCCATCCAGAATGGAGTGCCTACAAACGTGTTCCTCTTGATCTGAGTATCCGTAAGCTGGCCTGCGACACCAAAGTCGGCTAGCTTCACATCACCCTGCTCCGACAGCAGCACGTTAGCAGCTGTGTAGAGAAGCACACACGTTACAGAAGCGATGTCACAAATTAAAGACATTACTAATTCAGTACATAATACAGTATTCACAAAGAATCAACTGTCTTTAAGAGTAACCTTTTATATCACGGTGGATTTTCTTTTCTGAATGCAAGTATTCCAGGCCCTTAAGTATTTCTCTCAGGATAGTGGCAATCTGAGACTCATCCAGTGGACCTGGCTCCAGCTGTGGCATAGAAGACGGGATAATAGACTAATCAGACACATGTATGCTTCGTGGTAACCTAAATGCATGTGTATAAGCCCAGTGGAATTCTGTGCCAGACCATTTAAAAGTGTGGTGCTAAATATTATACAGTACTTACTAAATCTAATGCTGAGCCTCCTCCTAAATACTCCATTATGATCCATAACTTTGTGCCCTGTAACACAGGAGAAATGAAGATAAATGTATTACATCTACGACTCGCCCATTAGCTGCCCGACAAACAACTACTGAGCAAGCAGGTCCAAATTGATTCGAGCAGTTTTTAACTACTGTTTTTCCCCCTTTATCTGACAATCTTATTATTTCCAATTCCAATGTGAATTCGCTACTGCTTGCAGAACACCCAATCTGATCAAGGAGAGCCAGATCAGCACATGACCCATCCGACACATCACATCAACGACAGTTCATCAGCATGCCAGTGTTTGGTCCTCACACAGAGCCTCACAAAGCTTCATTTAGGTCTTCAAAAGTTCCATACTGGTAACTTTTAAATTAACATTTTGTGATTATATATATTAATGCAAGGCATTTAAAGACATATAGTCCACACAAACAGATTAGAATACATTCTTAATAGTTTTAGGTTTCAAAGTATTGACCTTGTTGGTTATACATCACATAAATGTAAAACCTGACTGACTACACAGAACCAAGACCAGTGACCACAAAGTACCACTGAAAAATTAGTCAGACGGTAACATTTTTTCTTTATCAGAAAAAAACAGCTGTGCCAAATATCAATTCATTTTAACCTACAGATGTAACATTAAAAGACATCCGTCTTAGAAGTAAATGTGCTAAATAAGGTTAGATGAGCCTTTCAGAAAAGTGGTAAATGATCTGTTAAAAAGCAAGCTAACACCAGTTGTGGAAACCAAGAGTCTACATGAACTGGCATGAATTCTGAACTCGCCCACATAGGTGGCTGCAGTATGTAGGACAGAATTAATTGAAGCTGCAGCCAACTGACAGAATGTAACTCTCACTACTGTCTCTAAACATCTTATTTCTGAAGTGGATTGGTGTGATTAGTTGTGATGACCACACTGAACATGTTTGGTTGTCCAGCTCCATACAAATTAAAAGAATCTCTCTTATTCTCGTCTGACAAATGTAACATGACCTTTTTCCTGTACTATGCAGCATTGTAGGTCGTCTCAGATTGAACACATGCATTATCAGCTATATTAACTACTCAGAGGTTAACCATTTAAAGAATCTAACATGTGATTACTGATGTCTATGTCTGATCATGTATTGGCCATGGGTTCTGCTTTTCAGCCTGGTTCCTGTCTAGAGTCCCAGTGAGTTTTAAATTAATATAGTCCAAATTCCATACTCTCTCCACAATAAATAATGCACTTACCTTCAGATATGACCCATAATACTTTGTAACAAAGGGACTGTCACACTGGCTTAACACTGTAATCTCTTGCTGTATGTCCTCGATTTCATCTTCCGCCTCCTCCAAATCAATAATCTTAATGGCCACAACCTTCTGCGTGCGATTGTCTATTCCTTTAAACACCTCTCCGAACGAGCCTTTTCCAATCCTCTCTAGCTTGGTGAAAAACTCTTCTGGGTCAGCTCTAATATTCTAAATCACAAAAAAATAAAAAACAGTGAAATGACATCATGAGCTTATCATCAACTACCTTATCGTCAACAAAAACAAAATACGACACTAAAATCTATATTTTGCAATAAGTATGAGAAGTTCTATTCCACATTTGTCTTATGGCAAAAAAAATAAATCACAATACACGAGGTACTAAGCAAATGCTAGTTTATATTTAAAGATTTTTGGCTTTTGACATGATCAACGTGACATATTACAAAAAGAATTGGATCATTAACTTTAATTCTCAATAATTCTAGGTTACATTATTGGTTTTAGAGGATACAAATAATGAGCAGCAGATGATAATGATTTTCTAGGCCAGCACACTGCGTCAAGATGCACATAATTGAGACAATCATGCCTTCATTTATAAGCATTACTGAGTGAAAGGCTCTGGAAAGCATTTATATAAACTGACTGGCAGGATGAATTCAAATGGTCTTCGAGCTTTGTTTGTTGTTTTCTCAAACTTGTGATACACCCTTTGCTTCACTTATATACACACAACTCACAATAAGTTTGTCATTCAGATGAAATTTATAGAAAACATAAAAAGTTAACGCTACAGTGATATATCATGAATTTAGGGCATTTAAGTAGAACACATACAATGGTGAGTTCCTCAACTCAATCAACTGAGATGACAATTGAGACGACAACGGTGTTGGGTCTCATAAACAACAACAATAAGAGGAACTACAGGAGTGAGGCGAGACGGCAGGACTCATGTTGCAAACACAGCAATCTCTCTGAACGTTGATAAGATTAAGGAGATTGTTGTAGTTTTCAGGAAAACATGCACCGAGCATGCTCCTCCGACCATCAATGGTGCTACAGTGGAAAGAGTGACCCAGAAGTTTCTGGGTGTGTACATCAGACCAACACCATAGCATCACCAGCCTGGAAGGCTAATCAGCGCCTCTACTTCTACCTCTACCTCCATAAACTGAGCACCAGCCCCTTTTCTGTGCACCTTTTATGCCATAGAGAGCGTTCTAGCCAGCTGCATCACGGTGTGGTACGGCGCCTGCACCGCATCCTGCCGTAATACCCAACAGATTGCTGGCACCTCGTTTTTTTCTCTC
>JAYDZG010000010.1:4384162-4394492 GCA_034509265.1 Microcambeva bendego | reverse complement strand
GCTGGCACCTCGTTTTTTTCTCTCCATGAGCTACACAACACTCGAAAAGCCCACTGCGAGCTACACAGCATCTTCAGTTTGCGCCATCAGGGAGGAGACTGCGGAGTCTACAAGCCAAGACCAGGTGATTGAGGGACAGCTCCATCAAACAGGCAACCCAGTCACTCAACTTCCTTCATTTTCTGCCCCCTCTGCCCCCTGTTGAACACGTCCCAGGGCCCCTCCCATCATTAAAGAACTTAAACATCCTCAGGAACTGCATTTTTCACTTTTATAATAAATAATTTACACTGCTGGAATTGTTTCTCTCTTTCAAACTTTAATATCTTCAGGAACTATAATTGTATACATATATATGTACTATTTTATTTCTGTTTTGGGTTTTTGTTTGGCGTTGCAGAATGTTTGGCTTATTGTTAAGAAAATTAATTAACATTATTTATTATTAATATTATAGAATATTATTAATGTTTATTGCTGCACGTAATTTCAACCCTCTGTATGTCCTGTAAACATTGTAGTATTGACAATAAAGAAGACTAAGAGGGTATACCCCAACAAAAAAATGTCAATGTGTGAGCATTCATTACAGCTTAACAACGATGTTGCATGCTGTTCACAAGTCGACTTATTGCAAAAAATGTGAGGAAAGTGTGGAAAGGTAATTACAGTGCAGCAGGGACTGGGTAACTGGTCCGAGTCGAGGGGAAGCTGGATGGTGCTAAATACAGGGATATTCCTGAGCAAAACCTGTTTCGGTCTGTCAGTGATTTGAGACTGGGACGGAGGTTCACCTTCAAAAATGACCAGAAGCATACTGCTAAAGCAACACTCGAGTGGTTTAGGGGGAATGTGTAAATGTATTGGAATGGCCTAGTCAAAGCCCCCAACCTTAATCCAAGAATCTGTGGTAAGACTTGAAGATTGAAGAAACCATCTAACTTGAAGCAGATTTGCCTTGACGAATGGGCAAAAATCCCAAGTTGTGGCAAGCTCATAGAGACTTATCAAAAGCGACTTGAAGCTGTAATTGCCGCAAAAGGTGGCTCTCCAAAGTTCTGACTTTGGGGGGGTGTATATGTGTGTGTAGGGAAGAATGTGTTAGACCTAAATAGACCAAAGTACTAGCATTGCAATACACTGCAAGAGACCGCAAAACAAACTCCTAAACACAATCTAACACTCATCAGAAAAAGTAGATCATTAGGTAAAGCTTAGTAAGCTGAATAAAATCTCTGTTGTGTGACTGAAAAATGCAACAGGAAGAAGTACACTGCTGTCCTGGAAAACCCCTGTAACGTGAACTTGGTCAGCCGTTTTTACCTGGTACCAGACATCAAAGGACAAGCTAGCTTAATATTAACACCGGCTCTAAACCTCAACATACCTCAACACAATAATCACTGTCTAAATGCAAGTGGTAGTGATTTGAGTTAATACATTTTGTTTAACTGTATAAATTAAAAACAAGTTCACAAATATTTAATCAGTCAGGACAAGACACCAACTTATTTGCAAAATCAAATCAAAATACCTGTCACTTTAGGGAGCTCAGTCTCAGGCAAACGTAGAAGTATGTGTGCAACATTAAATCAATATTAAACTCTTGAGTATCAGTCCATACATAGATACATATCACAGACTGAATAATGACCTTTACAGAGCAAACAAGAAGCAAAAGTGTGGCGGTGACATGATTTACAATGGTGTTCTGATTACATGAATGAATTGTTTTGTCTGTCAACAGTAAAAAAAACTTGACAGAATAAAACGTCACAAGCCTGTTAACCAAATCAAATTAATTCTAGCAATACTATAGACCGAACATTTAGTTCTATAATACTGCTGTGTCTTTAATTCAATTGTCTACATGATGCGGCTTCTAAGAGTTTGAAAGCAGCTTTCATATGTCAAAATCATGAACTACGTGATATGCAGCGACTCATAAAAATAAACACACAAACTAAAGTCCCAATATTGCAAAATAATAACTGCTGACTATTACACACAAAAAATATGTACCAGTAAATTGCTCGGTCTCTGTCCCAGATAATAAAGAGTGAAAACCACTGTTTTAAGTTAAATACAGCAATGTGGTTTCACTCATGACTACCGCTTCCGCTGCTGCTTGGCAGGCCTTTCTCAGGAAACACCCCAGAAAACAAGAAAGCAGCATGCAGATGCATAACCTTAGGGAGCATCACAACATCAGAAAAAAGCTCAAGAATCAAAGCAGAAGGGACATCTGGTGTTAGAACAACTGCAATGCTGAAGGTATCCCAGAGGTTACCTTATCTATCAAAGTTTATTCCACAAAACTAGAAAAGGCAGGGAAAAGTGTATTGGATACCAGGAGTTAAGACGTTGATATGGCAGGGTTGATTATTAAAAGTGGCAAAGTAAGAAACCAGATAAAATTATTTTTTTCAGCTTTGACGACAAGCTACTCTGAAGAGTTGAGAGTATATTGAATGAATAGGAAGGAGCAATTAATTCCTGACCAAATCAAACTTCTCACTTGGTTTTGATGGTATTAATGCTGCTTAAGAGCGTTTAAAGCAAAACTGAACAAGAACTGACAGCAACAAGACAGATGGATATGATCCAAACAATGAATAAGCCATTAAGAGGCCTACAGCCCAAAATAAAGGCCATTATGCTCTCTAGCAAAAGACCTTCCATATGGTTCAAGGGATCAGAAAACACTTGACAAAGGGTTTATGTTTTTTTCAAACTTGGTCATACTCTTTACCCATTTACTATTAAACAAAGTGTGAATTTGTCTTTATCTGCATTTTACTCTGTTAATGTACGCTACCAAAAGTCATTTACATTACCAACATTTTAGTGTATTAAAAGTCAAGTTCTTCTTATCGTGGTCATTTATCCAAAAATAGAAACCTGAACCAAACTATGACGCAAATTACAGTTATAGGACACATTTACTATTCCTGTGCCTGCACTTTTGTACCTTGTACACTTGGATGCATACAGACATAATTACATGGCGATGTTCCCAACTGATTTGAATTGACTTTGGGTAATCAGACTTATTGAAGACTCAAAATCAATTAAATTAAGGTAAAATTAGGCTAAATGACAACAACGCTAGCAATACTTGTGAACTAATAGATTTGAAAGGCTTAGAAAATAATCTTTACCTGAATGCATGGAAGACCTTTCTGGGCAGATGCCATGACTTCTGATTCAGAGAAATCCACTCAGATAGTTTATAATGGCGTAGATGAGACGACAGTTCAGTTATTTTGGCCTTTCTGCTCGTTAACCATAACAGAAATACTGTACTACACCGCTACAACAAACTATGCTTGGTAAAAGGTTTGGATTTTACTTTTCGTCAACTAAAAGCTTAATAAAATACAATTAAAAAAAGAAAATGAAAAAAAACTTCAGACGCAAACAAACGCCTCAGAACAACTAGAGCTGCGCCTGCTGTCTGATTCACTGCCAGCAGCTTATCGACGTCTTTAAAATGTAACTCTATCATTCATGCCTTCAATAAATAAAATAACACGATTACTAATGATACTAACAGAGTAATTAGTTATATTCGTTAAGCTTTCCTAGCTTTTGTGTGTAACGCTTATTTCCCTGCACAGATTCGCTACACAGCAGGCTAGCTCGCTAACAGGGCTTCATAACTTCTCAAGTTGTCGCTCTAGCCTCGTCAAATACTGCGCACGTCCGTACAACATATAAACTACTAAAAACTGTCGAATGATAAATTCCTGTTTCCAATGAAAACGTTTAAAATGAAATAAAACAATAGCGGGAAAACACAACTAGTTTCATGCTCTTCTTTTTCCGCCGAATACCCCCGCCATATTGAAACCTTTGCTCAAGTCAAGGCGGAGTAAAGCGGGTCAGACTGACCAATAGCTTCTTCGAGATAAGTGATAACGACGCCCCTAACAGCCAGTCTAACTTCAGGTCATCTTTGTAGTCTCAAACATCTTTTTCCTTCCTATACCAAACACATGGTGTCGGGTATAAAATCAGCTCCCTACATAGTGCACTATGTATTTGAAGATTAGCCATTTGAAACACTACCATAGTGCGCGCGACATTAGTGGGTGTTGTCGCTTTGCGCATGCTCTCTTCGTTCAACTTGGCATTTTGAAGTCCGAAGTACGTATCCACATCAAAGAACGTTCAATGTGTATTTACTCTACAGCTAATTATACTAATCAATAACTTGCTGTACGGATATGGTTTAAATGTCTTACTTGATAATATTCATGCAATGATGATTTTGGGCCCAACCAACTATGGATATTCCAACACTGAAATTGTAGCATTTGATGAAAGAGACTAGGTAGATTGCCTCCACCTAGCAAACCAGCATATGCTATGTTTATGTACTGGAGACTTATACAGGACAACCACACTGGCATTCTGTTGGTGACTAGCTAAACTAGCAGCAGACTAACACAATACACCAGCATAAAAGGCATGGTGATCAGAGCTTTAGTTTAGCAGTAGGGTGTGGAAAGGTAAATACAGTGCTTATATATAAGATTATTACTGAAAACATTAATTAAAAGGCATTTAAACGACCTTATCAACATGGCAATTAAAAGATTAATTTCCAGGATTACAAAAATGCTGCAAAAAAGGCTTTACTTATCCAAATGCACCAGTTGGTTCAAAGGTTAAAGCGCATAGAACCACAGACACCACATGAAGGTGCCTTTAAAATATAATAGTAAAAACCCCAGCCTTCATATAAGAAAAAAACAAACATTAGTACTAGTACTGTCTCCTGAAGAGTAAATTAAAAGATTAACTAATTATATAAATGGCATTTTGGCATCCATTAATTTCTTGTATTATGTAAAAAGGTGCTCATATTCCTTCATTGTAAACATAACACACTTTCAGTAACACTAGAGAACTACAGTACATTGCATTCGGAAAAGTATTCACAGAGGTTCACTTTTCCCACATTTTGTTATGTTACAACCTTATTCCACAATGGATTACATTTATTTTTCCCCTCAAAATCCTACACACAATAACCCATAATGACAACGTGAAAAAATATTGTTTGGAATTTTTGCAAATTTACTACAAAATAAAAATAAAATTAAAAGTTCAAGGCTTGGCTCAGGCTGGGCCACTCAAGAACATTCACAGGGTTGTCCAGAAGACACTCCTTTGTTATCTTGGCTGGATTACTTCGCCCCAGTCTGAGGTCCACGGCGCTCTGCAGCAAGTTTTCTTCAAGGATGTCTGTTTACATTGCTGCATTCGTCTTTCCCCCGACCCTGACCAGTTCCTGCTGCCAAAAAAACGTCCACAGCAGGATGCTCCACCACCATGCTTCACTGTAGAGATGGTACTGGCAAGGTGATGAGTGGTGCCTGGTTTCCTCCAGACATGAAACTCAATTTTTCTTTCATCTGGTCTGAGATTTATTTTCGGAACTACAAACGAGCTGTCTTTGCCTTTTATTGAGGAGTGGCTTCTGTCTGGCCACTCTAACATAATAATGCCTGATTGGTGCAGCAGAAATGGTTGTCGTTCTGGAAGTTTCTTCTTGCTCCACAGAGCAACACTGGAGCTCTGTCAGCGTGGCCTGATGGAGATCACTGGGCTCATTTGGACCTTCAATGCTGAAGAAAGGTTTCTGTGCCCTTACCCAGATCTGTGCCTTGATACACTCTTGTCTCTGAGGTCTACAGAAAATTCCTTGGACTTCAAGGCTTGGTTTGTGCTCTGACATGTACTGTTCACTACAAGACATTATATAGACAGGTGTGTGCCTTAACATCCAGTTAACTGGATTTACCACAGGTTGGCTCCAGTCAAGTTATGAAAACAACTGATGGATGATCTGTAGAAACAGGATGCACCTGAGCTTAATTTTGAGTACCATGGCAAACAATATGAATACTTATGTACGTTTGATTTTTTTTTTTTTTAATAAATGAACAAAAAACTTTCACATTGTCAGTATGGGTTATTTTGTTTAGAATGTTGAGGAGAAAAATGAATGTAATCCATTTTGGAATAAGGCGCTAACGTAACAAAAAAGAAGCGCTGTGAATACTTTCCAGGTGCACTCTAAAAGAACTATCAGAACTAGAAGCCTTTATAAAAAATACTCCAAATTCAAAAGGTGTCAGTACATTCATGTTCCACCACAATGTGACACAGTGCAAAATAATTTCCTCCCCGCGTCAGCTCAAGAGGACACCGATGATTGGTCAAATCTGATAGAACTTTGCGGTGATAGGTTAAAATTGCAACAGCTCATTAGCGTTGTTTGCAAATCACAACAAAGCGAAATCCTGGAGGGTCCGAACAAGGACCATAATGGTAAAATTCACAACAGGTGAATGAATCGACCAATACCTGTCCTGTTTCAATTATAATTGGTGTTTAAACAGTCCTCTTCATCATGCTGTTCACATTTTGACATCATGAGACCAAGACGACACCCAACAATTGACCAACAGTTCCTCGACATT
Organism: Microcambeva bendego; assembly: GCA_034509265.1. Classification (NCBI taxonomy): domain Eukaryota; kingdom Metazoa; phylum Chordata; class Actinopteri; order Siluriformes; family Trichomycteridae; genus Microcambeva; species Microcambeva bendego. The sequence continues at coordinate 4,387,998 of JAYDZG010000010.1, read as the reverse complement.
GTGAGGCTTCGAACAAGATGTTCTCAGATGAAAGTGGCCACTGACCTTAGAGTGTCATCAGCAATTCACAACTTAGAGACTGGAAGAGTCACAAAAACGCATAGACGTGGACGTCCGTTTGAAAGATCAACCCTTTGTGTGATGCTGCTTGTGGTCTGCTTTATTTGTTTATTGTTGATACGTAAAATGCATCAACATATAAACTTGCACATCCTCACTGCTGTTGTGTTAGAATTAAATTAACACTGGCCAAAATGACAACTGGTAGGATTCTAAGCTTGTTTATTGTTTGTGTGTTAGCATACAGTATATAATAACCTTCACCCGTTTAGGACAGCTCAAATGGTACTCATGCCCATTCATTTTACATTTAAAGGCCTTACTTGCAATCATCCACCTAATTTATACCGAAGTTGTTCTGTGAATTTGAGGTCAGGGCTCTGTTGTATTTTAAAATAGAAATGTGTAAGTAATTCGTAACAATAAATACCGGTGCACAGTATGCCCCTTCTTACTCTTTACTTTGAGTGACTTCCTCTATAAACTAGACATTTTTACTGATTAATGATGTCTTGCACCCATAACCGTTTGTCTCTACCTGTATGTTCTATGCAAATATATAAGAAACAGATCAGAAATGACTTGATAATCTTGTGCTTAGATGCAGTACATTAACTACAAGCTGGTGTTTAGATTTTAGTCATTTTCACTGAATCCTCTTTGTTCTCCATACATTTTTCATTTTCCATATTTGTAGATTTACTATTTTCATCTTTGTCCTCTGGTTCCAGCTCAGCATTTTGCAGGAACTGAGCTTCGATCTCAGTAGGGTCGATGTATGTGTAGTGGTAAGCCATTATAGAAAAAATTATACACACTGCCACTAACAGAGATGCAAACAGCACATACTCCGCCCACTATGGAAAAAACACAAGACAATATGTAAACTGGAGGTTTCATTGGGCTGGAGAGTTATCTTATTCAGATTAAGCTTGTTGTTTGTTTCATAGTGCATATATAGCATAGTGTTATTGTTACACTATCAGAATGTCATGTATGAAATACTGCACCTTTTCAGGTATCTTTGCCAGCTCTGCCACAATCAACACTATAATGTTACCAACGGCCACAGTAAAGAGCCAACCAGCCTGCAGCACTGCTTTCATGTTGCTGGGTGCCTGCAGAGCAAATATACTGTATGTATTTATTCCAAAATACATCATTTATTTAAAATGTTTGTCCTTACATAGTTCAGCTTATTTATAATTATGTATGTATGGAGATTTCAAGTCTTTCATAAACTAAATGTCTAAATATTTTGAAATCTTTTTGTGCCCTTAAGCAAAGCCCTTAATCATCAATTGACTGTATACTGGAACTGTAGTGTAAGTCGTGTTGCATAAAGGTGTCTGTTAAAGGCTGAAATGTAAACGATAATGTACAAATGTTTTTTTTACAACCACAACAATGTTTTGATGTTGAATCTTTTTCCATGTGCTCTTGTTGCTCAGATATTATTAAGGAGAGGCCTTACTGTTTTGCCTCATTATGTATGACCTTTGCAAAGCAGTGTGAATTTGTTTGAGCAGCATTAAGTCAACACAGGTAGTAAGCTATTTTTTAAATATATAAGAAAAATAGTAATTACTTAAGCCTCATTCTTATGTCACTGTATTTGTATTTGTTCCATATGTAAAAATGAGTCAATGGTGGGATAATGTTATAGTGATGCAGGTTAAGTTTGAAACCGTAACACTAACAAACCAACCTGTGAATATGAAAACTCCAGGCCTGTGACAGAGAACACCACTTCTCCTGCAGTGATGAGAAAATACTGAGGGATCTGCAGGGCCATGGATACCGTGTTGGCCTTTATTTCTTCCACCTTTTCTATTCCGCCACACTACACACAAATCCACATATAAGTTGAATCAGTTACTCTATGAACTGATTCTACTGGTATTTTAGTTGGCACAAGTTGATTTGATGTTAGTCAATAACTAGTACGGTCATTCTATATTAAAAAGCCTTGGATTTTAACAATTCAGAGAAGCAGAATCACACCACAGTGTTTTTTTAATATATTGCATCCATGCAAGTGTCCCGCTTTACCGCCAGATGGCGCCAAACATTTACATTAGCAGTAAAACAGCAGTTAAACGTCTTTTGTCGTTAATTTAGTTTTATTTCTAGAAATTTATAAAAATGCTGCAATAAACTTGAATAACTTGATTCAAGTGCGAATAAATCTTTATTTAAAATTCCAAACGTGATTGTTACAGCACATTCCAACATGGCTAATAAAGGCACCAAGAGTTACTAGCAGAATGTAGCACAGTTATAATGTGATATGTTGATAAAGTAATGTGCTGTTGACACAGACATGATTGGAACATCTGTTATTGAAGCATTTGAAACATCTTTCAGGGATGACTGTTTTAGATATGAGTGGGTATTTAAAATGCTTGGTAGAAAACATTAAATATGTTTCATTAACGATAATATAAAATCATTTCATTGTAGTCTAGCTATGTCAAATCCCTAAATAAAATACTTTGCACAATGCATTATGGCCAAATTCAGAGATTTCTGTGAATACTGCCTGCCAGTGGATATCGGTATAAGTATAAGTATAATACTAAAAAATAATCGGGTATAAGTACATGGAATCATTAATGAATTTAAATACACACACCTTTTCAGTCCAGATAAGTGTACTGGGGATAATGAATGTGTAGGCACCTCCAAATCTAAACTGATTGGAGACCTGACATGACTTTACCCCGTTAGTGATGGTAAACGTCCGCCTGATGAAGAAAAAGATTAATCTGGGACAACAGGCCCCTAAACGAATGCTTTTTCACAAAATGAGTGTTTGTATTTGAACTTACAACCCCTGTGAAACCAGGGTGTAGTTTGAAACTGCTGATGGCTCAATTACTGCGACATTGGAAACATTCAGCATCGTACTCATTCCATTTATAAATCTGTGCAAAAAAAGGAAAGATGAGTTTGTTGATTAATACATTTGCATAAAATGTCAACTTGTCCACAAAACACACAGAGTAAAAGGCCTTGATTTGATAGTATGTCAATCAGTGTAGTAAAATAAAGAAATTACGTATGGGTTTGCACATATTCAGTAATTCATAAGTAATAAAAAACTTCCATGACCTATAATAAAGGTGATCAAGACTTCACTGACCTTACTGCATTATTGCCTTGCTCTGGTTTGGAGGTTAAATCTTTGATCTAAACAGTTTTAAAAAATGCATTTTTACAATTGGGCCAAGAAGTGTTATTAACAGAATAATATTTTTTAAAGTCTTACAATATACAGGAGATTTCTGTCAGAGGGGATGATCAGGGTTTGTCGTTCTCCCTCAGTCAAGGTGAAGGCTTTATTAATCGCCGTGGGTTGGTTTAAAGATACTGTAATCTCAGGACTGTTAAAGGTAACATAATCTTCACTGGCCTGTAAATGCACACATGTCGAACATGTCAAAAAGTCTAATAAACATTCACTACTTACTAAAAGTTAGGTATATTTGCCTTTCGATGGAAATTTCAGGATGAATCTAAAATGCACTCTAACCTTTACAAGTGTCCTTAATGTGACCTTCTCTAAACTTTTAAATGAACATGTCTAACTGTTCAATGTTTCAGTTATTTTTGCACAACTTGGTGTTCTCTAACAAGGAGCCTAATGGCAAAATGAACAGGCTTAACAGGTGTTTGATCCATTATTTCCTGGTTATTATTTAAAAATAATCTTCCTCATTTTCCTCATCATGCCATTCACATTTTGACAACATGAGACCAAGATGACACCTAAC
>JAYDZG010000010.1:4331425-4346244 GCA_034509265.1 Microcambeva bendego | reverse complement strand
CTGACTTTTGCCTTCTCTACAAAACATAATACCTAAGTATGAATGCAAAAAGAAAATATATAAATACAGGCCGGTCATAATCCATGTAGGTCGCATAGCCAAATCCATACAGATTCCTTTATTTATTCTTCTCCTGGATTTTACGCTGCACATCAGCACACACACTTTGATTATTCACTACCTGTTAACATGCATATTTTGGACGTGCTATCATTAAGCCCCTCGTCACTCCTCTCGTGTGTTTTCCTGAAAAAACATGTTTCGCGAGAGCAGAGCAGCTCGCCGGGGTGAAACCTCTAGTCGCTGATCGGTTGTATAGTGTGAAAGCCTCATGTCATGTAGTGTGAACTATACAGCGACCGGGGACAAGTGATCACACCCCTACAACACGGTACCTTTACACACCAGCAGGATGATCCGGAGTTATTTAGGAGTTTTGGTTCTACAGTAATGCTCATGTAAGCGTAGATGTGCGGTTTACCTGCCGTGGGTACTGCAGAACACTTTCTGGTACACCATTAGATGTGTGTTGCGCTGCATCTGTGCCCCCATTAATGATCTGAGCTCCAGAGCCCGGGACCAGAGATCTCACTGACGGATGGTTCAGGTCCACGTGGAAATCTGCCGAGATCTTCCGACAGTTCTGGATATTAAAAAGCGACAGAGTGACGAAGAAGGGCTCCACCTGCCGTGCAGAGAGGGAACGAGAAGCACCTTAGCTTTGTTCAGACATTACTATACTATTCACTATGTTAACCTAGTTAGGTATGTTGAGAGCGGTTGTACATTGGTGGTCGGGCCTTCTTCATTCTCGGCCACACAGCTCTGCAGGTTGAATGACAGGTCGTTACATTTCACCAGGATCCGTTTCCCAAACTTCTCCTCGATTGGTTTGATTTCTGGCTCGATCCCAGAAAAGTCCAGCCTCTGTATCCAGACAAAGAGAGGTACAGGTAAGGCATCGACATCTGCTTTTAAGGTTACAGTTCATCCAAAGCTACAGAGAAACCATTCCTGTTTGTGACAGGTTGAGGTATTAGTTACAGGATACTTTTATTTAGAAACGAAAGAAAAAATGACATTTCTTTAAAGCCACCGTATTTCCACTGGTAAGAGGGTAATGTATCAATATCTCTTATGGTTCATTATCGTTTCTGAAATAAAAGAGTGACTTTTGACCCCGTACATTGCTGCTAGACTACTGAACATAGGATTTAACCAGCTGCTCTTTAGTCCTGTACCTGTGTGTCTGCATCCAGTGTGAAAAGCTTCAACCGTGTTTCATTTCTCATCCTTGACTCGATGTCTCGGGCGCTCTGTGAAATCACAATCGGTACACCATACAGATCAAGAAAACAAATGTAAGAGGATTTATTACAGAATGTTAAGAGCAAAGTTCGTCTGTAGTTTTCAGGCTTCAAAATAAATAAACATTAAACACTGATTGAGGATTTACAATGTATTTATTCTAATATTATATGTTCATTTCCATGGACTGATTTGACATTGAATTTGCCTGAATCAAAGGTCTTTTGTCAGAAAAGCTGACACTGTAAATGTCCTTTATTTAAACAAGTATGAATGTATATTTATCCAGTCATCCACCAGAACATTTTAAACAAGTTCTGTTTAATTACCTACAAAGAGAAGAACTAAGTTACATTGCCTAAAGCTAAGTCCTGACTTTGTCCTAAAACGTTTCTTGTTCTTTAAGCTGATCCTGTTCGGGGTCTCCACAGCGGGTCATGATCCGCATGATTGATTTGGCATAGTATTTATGCCCTTCCTGACGCGATCCTCCTATTTATCCGGGCTTGGGACGGGCACTACAACACACTGGTTTTGTGTGTCCTTGTGGCTAAGGGTAGCCCCAAATTTGAACCGGGGAGTTCAGGTTGACGCCGGTGCATAGTAGAATATCCCACTTGGGCGCTTGAACCCAGTTCATTATGGGTATTATTTATGTAACATTTAGTCTAATAATTTGATAATAAAAGTCTTTCCATGTCTTTGCGTATAATTTTGTGTAAATTAGCTCCAGGATGGCTTTAAAAATATTTAAGTACATTCATATTAAAAAAAGCTACAGACCCACTGTACATTATCAACTTTAGAAATCAGATAATAATATTATAAGTTCAAACATATAATAATAAAGCTTGGGTTAAAACGTAGGAATTAAAAAAACAATATTTGAGCATCCGTAACCACTTAAATAACAATACAGAGCATAATAAAATATTTGTGCAAGACAGACAGGCCTTGAAATGTGTCCAAGCCAAACAGCTTAACATTTCTGATTGCATTTCTTGTCTAAGCACATTGAATTCATGTCTAAGGTTTTGTGGCAGGTAATACAAACAGGACCCACCTGAAAGCTGTCCATACTTCCAGATGAGTTCTCAGCCTTTCCCAGATCATCATCTACAGATTGAAAAGACATCTGTAATTAGCCTGACACACCCCTGTTGTACAGGAGGAAATACTGTCGCTTATGTTAAATCACCTTTATAATAGCCCCTTAACCAGAGCAGACCGCTCATAATGAGAACTGAGCACAGCAGTAACACACTGATGTCACTCATGCCCCTTTCACACAGTTCAGGAATATTAATTCCAGAGATTAACCCTTTAACACATGTAACGATCATCCCGGGGATGTTCAGTGCCGGGTGCGTTCACACTACAGAGGAAATGTTCCGGGTGCCTGGGCAAGGGGCGGAGCCTGGGCGGTGCGTGCAGTGATTGAACATTCACTGCTGAGTGGTCACATGCGCTGACTCAGACTGTACCCAGAACATTCACTAGGGTGCTAGGAGGATGAAGTCTGGCTAATGTCCGGGATCAATGTTGTGGGTGGTCGTGTTCACACATGCAGCTCGTCTGGAAAAACTCTGGAACATTTCTGGATTATGCGTGAAAGGGGCTGAGAAATCTGACTGGCCTAACGAACTGGGATGAGAGCTTATGTGGAGTCGGGGAGTTTGATTTGTGCCCGTGTCAGCTGCTTTAATAAAACAGGGAAACACATGTTCTGTTTCTTCAAGGCTCCTGTCATTTGAAGAGCAGTCGTCATCCGGGTGGTCTAGTAATGATAACGATAAAAACGCACCATCATGTAGGTCTCCATTCCGCTTCTCTTGCATGGCTAGCTCAAAACTGGTGTGGAGGATTTTGTTTAGCGTGCTGATCCACTCCTCCATCTCAGCCTCGGAGTCGGCAGCCAGCAGATACGCACTCTTGTCCTGCATCTTCAGCTCAAACGCAAACCTCCGCACCTTATTATTCTACACAGGGAAAGACAAAACGGACAAAAGGGAGGAATATTCTTTTATGAGCTCTGGAACGTGAGAGGTTTGATGACTAGACTGACGAGACAAATAGATTGTTTTTATTTGTGTGCCAGGAGTGTGGGTTGTACAATAAGCAAGGTGTTCATTTTTATAGTGATTCCTTGAAACATTAATTAGGATTCTGGAAGTGGAGTTGAGTCTAAATGGTGTTGAGTTCCAAGGTATTTTTTTCATTGAGATGTATAAGGGAGCTGTTTATGCGTTCCATGGTCTAGCATCACATGTAAAACAATGGTTTTGTATTTGACTTATACTAAAAACTACAAAAGTAATTAAAAAAAATATTATACACTTACAGCTTAGTATGACTTATTGTATTGAGAGGAATTTCATCAGTGGTGAGAACTTATGATCAGTAATAATTAAGAGAGGTTTAATGTTTCTATTAATTTGAAATTAAATGAATTGTTTTTGTGGAACACTTTGAGTTAAAGGGAAACGTTGAGTTTAAGGGTACAACTTTGTCAAGTTTCAAAGATTTTTGAGTTACAAGGTACCATTGTATTAATGTCTTTTTTAGGCTGCTCCCTCATTTAGAAATCACCACAGATGAACATTCTAGTTCACATCCCTGATCAGGCATGGCACCCTACTGACCATCATTTTTAAAACTAAAAACAAAAGAATTTCTCAGCTTGTTGAACCTTACAGAAATGTAATTTATACTGGAGTCAGGAGAGAGGGGGAGGGTTACTGCGTTTGTATCTGTCCTCTTTGAGAGTCTATCCTGTCACTTTCCTTACAGCACAAGTAACCGGGCAGTTATTAACTTCCATTCACTGATGGCTATGGCAGACTGAAAAATCGAATTATTTTGATGTAACACATACTACAGTGACACGATTATATTTCAAACCTAATCTATTTAAACTAGTATTCTGATCTCTTAGCATTCACAGAGAATAGATGGAGAGGTCTGAGTCAGTAAAGCATTTCCACGTGGAGGACAATGGGATCAGGTCCTGCCAAGAGGGCTGCTAAACAGCTTTAAAGGGATCGAACAGAACTCAAAGCAGAGCCAGAACTAGGATAAGGATTGTCTGCATGCCAAGGAATGTCGAAGAGGAATAAAGCAAAGTTTCCAGTGACCTCTTTATGGTATAGACTTGAATGGATGAAGATTTGTGATGCGAATATAAAGTTCATTTCACTCCTTAAAGAAAATATTTCCCCATCTTTAATTCCTGATTGTGAATCTACTGCTGCTTGAATGACCTCTGATCTGATCAAGGACAACTAGATAACCACACACCTTTCAGATGTCTAATCTGAGGCCAATTCCTTTAACCTGCCAGTTTTGGATTCATTCACTGAGCACTGGTGAGGTTTGAACCAGCGACCTTTTGATTACGAGTCCAGTACCATAACCAGTAGATTACAACTATATAATGTTAACACCAAGGTAACACCCTGGATTGGTGTCTCCAATTAACCTGGTAGCATGTCTTTGGACTGTGGAAGGAAACCGGAGTACCCGGAGGAAACCTACGTGGACACAGGGAGAACATGCAAACTCCGCACAGAAAGGATCTAGATCGCCCCACCCGGAGATCGAACCCAGGACCTTCTCGCTGTGAGGCAACAGTGCTACCCACTAAGCCACCGTGCCGCCTAACATTAGATATCTGAAGATAAAACTGTATTTTTATTATTAATCTTTTTATTAACTACAGCACACATTCTATAAAGATTGGAAAAATTGGCCGATGGTCTTTACACTGACTCTTGCCCCAGCATCACCCCAACATGTATACGTTACTGCTGTGCCAGGTTTTATAACATGTTTATCGTTTCAGAGAACATTCTTCTGTGAGGGAATTAAGTGAAGCATGACCTTCCCTGGCACAGCCTCAAATATAGAAGACAAGCAATCAGTCCCCATGTTAGTATTAGAAATGGGAGTATTTGAGAACACACAGCACAATGGGAGGACATGCTTGATACAGCCAGGCTCATTAATAGCCAGAATTAGGGAGGCTAGACAGTACACATGAAAGCTCTGGGGAACAGGCTTGTTATTTGCTCAGTTGGGTTGATGATTTTCCAGGAGACGCTTTCCCTCAGCAAGCTGAAGCTCTTTTAGTTTCTGTAATCAGTTCACATTCAAGTCTTGACTGAAAGCCAAGCTCTCAGATCACTAGGTTATCAAACTTTCTAATTAAACAGCCAGGCCTTTCCATTAATTGGTTGATCATGAGATGTGGTTTGGGATCAAGTAAACAACAGTTCTATAAAAAAACAGATAAGAGTAAACGATGTGTTCTTCAGAAACTCAAGGAAAAAGAAGACCTGAATCAAACAGAGAACCCTTTGGAAGAAGAAATTTATTGCAGGAACATGCAGCTGACAAATTGTATCTTATTAATTGATCATCAAATGTGTAAAAGTTTGGCTTTTACAGTAAAAAGAACTGTGGCATTGTGGGAGTAAATAAATAGTAAAATAAATGATTTTTACTACTTAAGATGGTTCGATATGGAGACTCCATATGGTTTGGGTAATATTTCAGTTATAAGACTTTTGAAGTAATGTGTTCAATTCAATCTATACTCTATATACTACACACTATTATTGGTTAGGGTACATGACTAATAATCTGAAGGAATCCGATTCAAGCCTCACCACTGCTGGGTGGCCACTGTTGGGCCCTTGAGCAAGGCCCTTAACCCTCACTGTTCGGATTGCATACTGTACCTGTATTAAGTTGCTCTGGATAAAGTCGTCTGCTAAATGCTGAACAAGTAAATGACTATAGCTCACATATACGGCATATAAACAGCTCAGAATATTCACTCTTCACACAAGCAGCATCTACACAGCTCCCATAACGCTGGAGTTATTTTTGTACTTCTCACTGGTTTAAAACATGAAGTGTGTGCAGTACCTGAACCACGCCCATGCAGGAATCCAGAAAGATGGTTCCTTTTGGCTCTTTGGAGACCTTCTCGTCCTTGTAGAAGTTGAGGTTATAGGAGCCGTCTACTAACTGTGTGAGGTGGAAATATCTGCGTTTGAAAGACTGAAATAGATAAACAAGATTCTTATTAAGACTCAAGTGCATAAAAACATCTGTTAATTATATTCCAGGGGTTTCAAAAGTCTAAGACTGGTCATGTGACCGCCCCAACCGGTAAAAAAAATTCATGACTTTTACTACATTAGTGCATTTGATCACCCAGAGTCTTTCATTTTGTATTTGCCCTGAATACTAAGATTTGGACTCATTAAAGAATAATATGCATAGGTTTTAGATTTCTTGAGCTAACCCTGGTAAAAAGGTAAGTATATTTTCATGTACTAGAAATGTACTTTATTATCAGCAAGTACATTTTAAGTACATTATTGTTTTGTGTCCTAATATACTATAACTCGTCTCCTGCCTAGTGATGCTCGCCCCAACTTGAGCCTCACACATTGGAGTTTTGTTAACAGTTCTACTTGTTAATCTAACAACTGCTGAACTGTTAGTTTGTTTAGTCATTTTAAAGTTATGTTTTAGAGCTGAGCAGAACTGGTGAACAGGTCAAGTTGAATATCCAACACCACCACAGGTACATTTGTCTTTCCGATTCACCTGCATAGTGTTTGCACAAGCTACTTACAAAATAGTATGTAAAAGTAGTGCTAACACTATTGGTGTTTCACTAATGTTTACTGTGCTACGATGTAAGACACAGAACGTGATAAGCAATTTACAACAATACAACCTTGCAAATGAAACATTTATTTTATAAATGTTATTACTGTTACTGTAGTACATGATATCTTACCCTCATAGTCACACTGATAGCACTGTTCATGTTGCCCTTGTGGAGCCATCCTTGCTTGCTAATACCTCCCTTCTGAGAGCCCAGAGAAGCTGTGTCCTACACAGACACACACACACAGACACACAGACAAGAAAAACCAGATTGATTAAAATAATCCGGCTCCAGCTCTCTTCTGTTTGATACTGTATTCGAGATCTAAAGAAAATGGTAGAACAGGAAGTCTTTGAGTCCAGTGTAAGTGACCGCAGGTGAAAGCAGATCAAAAATAACTGTAGTCTAAACAAAATGAAGCATTTTACAACGTTGACATTTCATCACTATATTTTACTTCAAAAGTAGTCATATCCTCCCAACTCCCCCTACCCTTTATGAGGCGGGTCGTACCCAGGTTCAACCCCTCTGAGGTGTGTAACAGGTGAAATGTAGTGTATGTCTGGACTCCTTAAAAAGGTTTGAGAACCAGTGCGGCCAAAGGCTTAGTTGTATTTACATCCCTCCTTCCACTAAACTGTCAGTCTAACAGAAGATTAGTTACAGGCCTCCCATTATGTTCAATCAGGATAAGAGAGAAAACACCAGGACATTTCTGAAAAATGGTCAGACCCCCCTGATTCTTAAGCTGGAGGTGAGAAGGTTTTACTGATTAAACTCTCTGATGAAACCATTTCTTACTCTAGAACTTTATTACTATGGATAGAAATATGAATTTTAAGCATAACAGCATTATGCAGTGTAAACATATGAATCATTACAGTCTCCAGTTCAGAATGTGAAGAGTTCTGGTTCTAATCATCCAACACATTATAAACAAACTCACACACTTATTCTAAACCAGTGGTGCCCAAATAATTCCTTATAAGGGGGCAAAATTGAATCTCAGTGAAGGGCCATGGGTTAAAACAAAAAAGTTCTGTTGTTTTAATATTGCATTAAATTTAAATATATCACATTTTATTGTTAAATAAAACACTACTGTTTATTCGATGATACTGATTTTATTGACTTTAACCATGACCTACACATGAATGCCTTAAATTTCTGTCTTATGGACTGAAAAGAATAACTTTTGAAACTGATGACAGGTTGTGGTAGGAGAAAGTCGGCCTGTTATATCACAGCTGCTTTAGAATGAAATTGTTTTTTATTAATATTTTAACCTGCCAAAATGATTACAAACTAGCCCAGATTTTGGCCTCTCACAAAAGTGAGCCTCACTGAAGGCTGACAGAAGCTCCACAGTGCCCCCTGTAATTTCTTTGCAGTTGAAATAGTAATAATAAATAAAACTCTTTTTCCTAGGCTCTTTACTGGGTGTGAAGTCATGCAAAATCAAATCAGCTGGCGGGGTCAGCTAGAGTTGAATAGTGAAACAGGATCATTTGTGTGTGCTGAGTGAAAGATCTCATCGAATCATTGATTTGTTGGAGTAGCCCTTAATGCAGATTCATAGTATAGCATTGTACATGTAAGCCACAGAGGTCTGAACCGCACCAAACTTATAGTCATTCTAGGAATTTCCTTATAAAGGAATCTGTGCTAATCTTACAATGCTACTTTATAAATACTTCACTACGTCACGGCTAAGGAAACAGATGTTCAGAGGATTGCCGGGTCTGATAGATCGGACATTCATTCTTGAATTTGCCAGGGTCAAAAAAAAAGAACTCACAGGATATTTACTACTGTGAGCCATGGGTGTTGGGATGAGTTTTAGCTTGTTTTCTAGCTTAAAAATCACTAAACGAGAATAAAATTCCAAACTCAAAAAATTGCATTCTAAATAATCGAATCTATTCTAACTCTCGGAGAAAATGTGGAAGATATTTCTCCAGAACATTCCTTCTTCTCAGATCCCCTTGTTTTCTGTGTCTTAAAGGCTAACGGTCCCCATCCACACTGTTCTCTTCCTCTATTACCTTTAACTCATTCAAGTACAATAATCTTCTACACTGAATTAGTTCTTCTCATAATGTGTCAAAAGTAAGTGTTGGTTTGGTGATCTGGGCAGTCAGTGGAAGGTCGGGCTTTATTTGAACAAGGACGCGTGTGTTTGCCTTCTATTCTGTTCGAGGTTCTCCCCAAAGTATTCACTGGCAAAGTTCAAAGGCTTTGATATTCTTCCTGTCCGCTTCCTTTTCCAAGTTCTTTTAGTCTTGGTCTCTCAGGTGCCAGTCTGTGTCATTTTTCCAAGTAGGCAAAATCCATCCACGACATACCATCATCAACTGTAAAGTTAATGTTTTTTTTTATTTGTTCTTAAACATTCGTTATAAATACTCTAAAGTCATGAAACTAAAATCCTCATTATGAAAAAAAAAACTGGACCTGGATTTCTGTGACTACATACATTTTTAACTAATTTAAATGAGAGTCCATTAGATTTTTCCAATCAGATCCACTCACCTCATCTTTATCCACATCCTCATCCACTTCAAATACATGGACTGCAAGCTTATCGGGTCTGGACACTTTGCTTTTTTTTAAACACAGATAAAGATTAACATAAATTACAAGACACATTTTAGTAACAAAAGCCTTGTAAATCATCCTAATCACACAGCTGAGACGAGGGCTGTTCGAATACCTAGATTACTTAAAACGCTCCCTAATTAGTTTCCTCTCGCAAAAAATCATCAGCGTTTGTGATGCTCCCGCCTGCCTCAGACATAAAATGGATTAATAATACTGATTGCTTAAAATTTTTAATTTACTTACGTATTTATTAAAACAACACACTATTATATAGGTTCAGTTCAAGATACCGTGACCGGCCCTGCGAGTCCCGCACCTCTACAATAAATATCTACAGTATTTGCTGAGGCAAAGCTTTGCTCAAAAAGGAAGAAAAAAAAGGACAAATATGGCAGACAGATTTAGAACTTGTCCTGGTTCCACGAGCTTCATCGTTACTGAGAGATTGTATAAAATGCAATCTCTCTTTATTGTGTGGCTTGCTTAATCGGCTCTCAGGTGCACATTGTGTACATCGTGCCTGATCTACAAGCTATAGAGACTAAACTAATAGAAACCCGAGGCCAGCGACTCACTTGGGGAGCTGACGGAAGTCTCCAGAATAATCTTCATACTTGTAGTTGACGACATGCCAGTCAGACTTGTAGGTCTTGATACACTAGAATAACAATACAAAGTGTTAAGACATGCTGTACGGCCAAAGGTATGTAGGCACCGGACCGTAAGCTTGTTAGAGACACAATTCCATACCCCATGTACAGTTGTTAAAGCCTTGATTCTACTGTGAAGACTTTCGACAAGGCTCTGTGCAAATCAATCGAGTTCTTTCACTCAAACTTGTTATACCGTGTTATGTTGCGGCTTTGCTTCATGCACAGACACAAAAAGAGCCTTCCCTAAAGTGTTTTCACAGTTAATGTGTGTTCATTCCAGGAAAAACAGGAAAGTGTTCTATTGAAACTCTTTCATGGCAGAAGAGGGACAATCTCATGTGTGAAATCCTTTGCTCTGGGTCCAATCTAACTGTTCAGGAAGAGAGCCTGAGATCAAAGAGGAGAGCTTTCTTATTAAGCAGGATGTTTCACTGTTTGACCTCGCAGTCTAACATCCAAAGCAAAAATCTACACCAAATAATTCCATATATTATAGCAGGAATTGACTGTAAAGAACTGACAGCAACCTTATCCAGTTCTATCCATTAAACTGTATCGGATTAACGGAACTTTAATATTAATATCCAGCTTCACAAACTCTCATGGCTAAATCAAAGCCATCTTTAAACGTAGAGGCAGTTGTGGTGATAAACAGGAGACAAAATGATAAATCCATCCCAACAGATTTAAATGGAACTGCTCGATCAGCACTTATACACTGTGCTTAGGTCACCAGATTTTTGGTGCTTGCGGTATAGCTCTTACTATACGATAAATCTGTACAATAGCATGGTGAGCTCATTTTAAAGGCCGGGCTTGGCCAAAGTTCACTCTGTAAACAATAGACTGAGCCCCAGTGGCTGGTGTTATGAGAAATCAAGATGTGCCAGAATTCCTTTCAAACAAGCAGATAAATAATTGCCATGCTCATGATGATTCTACAACCTTAAACCAAAAAAAATTTGGGACAGAGTGTAATAATGAAAGTGAATGTGTAAAGGCCAAAGTGGTGGGTCTCACCTCCTGGACAAACAGACAGTGCGCTTCTTTCTGGGCGTTCTCCGGGACGGAGGGGTACAGGGTCCGTATCTGTCTGCGGAGGGTGCAAATCTGCAAAAGAGAAAAAAAGTAAATAGCACTGATGTTGGAACACAATAGGAACAACTTAACACTTACTGGAAAACACACCCCGATTCAAATACCTCATCAGTGACTTCACAAGGAATGTTTCATCTTAAAAATAATATTCATCTATTTTCCCCGGGTAGAAAGAAAATGCAATGTTTTATTTCCCTACTGTCCGGTCACTTCGGTCACGGTGTTTCAGACGAAAGGTAGGGCGCCTCAATAATAAAACATTGCTTCAAAATCCAGTACGGTCCAGCTGCTTATGATTTCCCCAAACAGTACTTTAAATATTATTTCTGTCCGTGAGCCACTCCCAAACTCGGTTGCGGTCAGAGGTAGAAGCTCATTGTTCACTGCTTTAGCCTCCCACTGTTCTGTGGTGATAAAGACAAACCCAGAGACAATGCTGAACTCTGCTGTATTTATCTACCCAGTTCCTCTACAGATCTGAAAATAATCTGATGTGGAATGTGATTAATAAACAAGCATGTCTCATTGGAAGACTCCCCTGTAGGGAGGTTTCGAGAAGCTCAGTAGCTGGTAAGGGTGTGTAGGGGAAAAGAACCTCGCAGGACAAATTCAGCCGAACAACAGAGGAGTGAAAATACTCACTCAAATTCATTCCCCACAGTACACTGTCCAGCAGTCAACCACTTACCAAGGTTCCAGCAAATTGTTGCTGTCCGATGAAAAACATGGACGACTATTTTGCCTTTTTTACGTGTGTTTAATTGTGATACGCTTATTTTCAATCAAGATTTAAGACCATTCAGAATTGATCTGATTAAATCTCTCAGGACACACACAGTGTTTTCTCGGCCCCCAGCCCCTTTACCTCCCAATCTTGTCATTTCCAGTTTGTGATTGTGTTGCCTCTTACAACTCTCCCAATCTGATCAAGAGGAGCTGGTTCAGCACACACCCAGGCCAAGATGAGTCCCATCTGGGGAGGGCTCTTGTCATCCGCCAGTGTTGGGTTCCCATACAGAGCCCAGACCAGTCTTGGAGGTCCACGTTTGACCATAACTCAAACAACCATAGCCGGATTTTGTGGTATGCAGTGTTTTTTATACCAGTTCATTACTCCACTGGTCCTTGTGGCTGAGCTGATTCTCACCACAAAATGTTGTAACGGTTTTTAAATGTAATCGAATAAGAAAGTCTTCATCTGTAAATAATAAATATGTTAATTGATTTAAAGAAAATAGCCAAAAATGATTCAAATTGTCCCTTCATACTGAAGCTTTTAATAATAGGTATTTAAATATAAAATAACACAGTGAGAAAAAAAAAATCGTTTTGTTTAATTACATCTTTTTAACTTTCTCCTGAGCTTTAAGGTTGACAGGTATTTGAATGAAATGGATGCCAGTGTTGTTTTGGTTCTTCTCTATTTGACCTCCACTGTACTGGACACCCCCTTCATGTTCATAATCTTGTAATAATACGAATGAACTCTGACCGGGGTGGACGGGACTGTAATCACAGGTCACACGCATCTTGGCTCCTCCAAGACTGGACTGAGAGGAACAGACCATGATAATCAAGGACATAGCTTCGGGAAGCCCTCAAATGTGCATTAAACACTTAATGTTCATTACAGGGCTTTCCTCTAGTTGCATTCCTCAAGTTTCCTCAGAGCTCCTAACAATACCTCGCTACTGTTCTGGCACTTCCTTTTCCCCAGTCCTGGCTTCCCGTGTTTGAGATGAGAATCAGAGTTCGGGGTTCAGAAACAAAGCATTAGTTGTGATGGCTCAGAGAAGTGAGTAAAAACAGCAAAGAAATAGAGCCGAGTTCTTGGAGGAGGTTTTTCTCCTCACACCCGACGACACACAATACACACAATCGGCTGCCAACACACACTCCTTAACTCCTGACACATGCTTTCCAAAACATCCAGGCATGTTACTGCCCACACAGAGGGGTTAGGGGTAGATGTGTGTCCTTGTGCAAGTGTTTGAGTTTGTTTCAGGAGGAGTGTCAGGAGGAAAACTAGAAGTGAGATCACAAAAGGTGAGGGCAGGAATAGAGGGAGCAGTGATCATCTAACATGATGTTCAAACTGCATTGCATTGTACATTTTTGGCATTTAGAAGAGGCTCTTATTCTGAGCGACTTACAGCAATGCTTCCATACTGACTCATTGTAGTGCATTATAGTGCCGGTCTTAAGCACGTTGTGTCAGGAAGGGCATCCGGGAGAAAAAAACAAAAACATTTTCGCAATTAGCAAGCTCCTAAATCCAAAGGGACTTCCAGTATTTAGAAAGTATACCGTCTGAGCAATTGACATTTGAGTGCATGCTTCAAGGGCCCAACAGCAGCAACCTGGCAGTGGTGTGGTTTGAACCAGTGACCTTCTGATTACTAGTCCAGTACTGGTATACAGTACCTAAAGCACAACGTTACAACTGCCATAATGTAAGCCCCCGAGTCTGAGTGTTATTGGCTTAAAAAGCAGAACGTCGAACCAACGTTAAACTTACTATAGCTGTATGAAGAATGTGTTCTCTCACATTAGAGAACAGCCAGCATTGCTTTTCTGAGTCTCAGTCATCGCTGATAGACATATTTCGGGGGGGAAATGCTATTTGTGGCCTCCATTTCTGCTGAAACCCACAAGGACCGCCGCTGAGCCGACCAATCAACACACGGCCAACCTACCCCACATAAACCACCTGCACTGAGCCATGTATCGAACCTACACATGATGAAACCGGCACACACGTGTGGTAACAGAGCTGAAGAAGTTAAACACTTTCAGCACTCGCTGACCGTAAAGAAGAGCTTTGTGTCTGCTCGAATACCCGGATTATACTACACAGATCCAGTCGAAACCAAATTCATTGCGTGTGTCCATAAAATTGGCCAATAAATGAAATTAAACGTTTCTCTGGGACCACGGTGAACAAAAAGTGCAAAACAATTCAATACACAGTGCAGATAATAAAAATACAATGAATACCAAAAGGACATTTCTAATCTAAACAAGTAAGAGACGAGACTAGAGATGAGTGTTGAGTACTGAGTGAATGCTACATGAGGATGAAATAGAGTCTTTATAGCAGCAGAGATATAAACAAATTAAGATGCAAAACCTTCTGCAAACTGCAGTACTGTGCACTTACAGTCATATTTGTACAACACAGTAGTTGTGTGTATTTAAGTTGCGTGTTCAAGTCCAGTCAAATGTTTGTATGCCAGGGTTTCTTGGCAGAGTGACGAAGTGAGACAGATAGCGGGGGAAGGAAAGTTAGAAAGTGTTACAAAGGAGAGCGAGACGGACACGGCGAGTGCTGTTATACTCTTGAAATTCCATACACAGCTGTCTGACCTTCGCAGATGCACATGGCTCGTGTCATCCTCTTGTACCAGCACCAACACACACACACACACACACACACACACACACTCACACACATCATGGCAGAACCATGTTCC
>JAYDZG010000010.1:4298799-4310305 GCA_034509265.1 Microcambeva bendego | reverse complement strand
AATATACTATACAATTTTATATATACTAGGTCTAATCAGATAATTATTTCATAGTGGAGGTCAATAATAAAAGTCAATAGTTAACCAATTAACTGACAGGTGTCAATTAAATACCATTCCAATTATTGTCCAATAGCTGCTGCTTTCACTGAATTGAGATGGGCACTGGAGAGGTCCTTTCTTTGAGGAGTTTGCATGTTCCCCGTGGGTTTCCTCCGGGTAATCTGGTTTCCTCCCACAGTCCAAAGACATGCTACCAGGTTGATTGGAGATTTTGAATTGTCCTGTAGGTACCTGCGATGGACCGGCGCCCCATCCAGGGTGTTACTGTGTGCCTTGGGCCCGTAGAAGAGCTGGGATATTCTCCAGCACCCCTCCCCGACCCTAATTAGGATAAGGGGTTAAAGAAATTGAACTGAATTGAACTAAACACTCAGTATGATTTTGCTACTTCTATATTCAAACACTTCGACTGGTTTAACCCAAACAAGAAACATATTAATGCTGTTATACTGTAGCATTAACTCATGAACAAAACTATCAATGACAAACTGAAGCGGCTTTGTGTCAGTAATGGAGTCTACTGGTCCTTTTAGGGTTCAACAAAAGTCCCATTATGGAGTTTGCATTGCAAGTTTGTATCCATATGTACCAGCTGTATGGTGTATCTTTATTTATTATTTAATTGTTACGATTGATTCATCAATACCAATATTTACCTCCGTCCTCTTTACAGCCTCAATTCATTTGTAAAGGCTTTTCAGAAGATCCAGCATTGTCTGAAGAACTTTGGGCCCATTTGTGATCTTTTCACAAGAATTCTGTGTGAACGGTTGGAGTTTCTCCACCTCCAACCCATCGCAGTATGTGTATGAGTGATTATGCTGAAACCTTTCCCAATCAACTTATACATTATATTATGATTAACGTTACATACTTATGTACAGTGACAGGGAGTGGTCAGAATGCCTGAATACAGTAAATGGGTGTTCACATATAGCATTATCACTCCATTATCACACATGTTAAACTGAAAGTGCTTTTCAGGCAAAACAGCTTCATTAAAGACGCCCTGCCCATCGATTAAATCTGGAAACCACCTACAAGCCCATTTGCTTTATAAAAGATTTCCTTTCCTTTTCTGCCATGTCAAGGCAAACGATTCATACGTGGCTGTCAGATGCATTGTTTCTCCATTGTACATGTAAACGTTGTACTTCTTTACTGGAGACATGGATTTGCAGGGAGCTGTGGCACTAAAAATGAACTTTTATGGTTCAGACTCCGCCTGAGCTGAACAGACCTGCTGTATCCGATAGAAAGAGAAGGACATGGGAGTGTAGGCAACAGGAAAGCATGGGTGCTTCCTGTAGGGCTTTTTCAAAGCATGGTCCAGGAAACGAGATCATAGTTGTAAAACTAGAGGCGGATCTGACCAGTAATGATGCTTTTGAAGGCCCGACACACATTGAATGTAACTACATTTGATAAAGTGTTAAACAAACCATGGAACCGGAGAAGTCGAGTCATTTTGTATTATATAAACAATGTGTATTTTGTGTCTGTCTACAATGTCCATTGTACTGTTTTAGGTCGATCTGGGCCTGTTATGCTCCTGATATGTAAACACTGAAGCCTGAGAAACATCTAGTTCAGCTGTGCACTCGTAGTAGTAAAGTCTGAATTACAATAAAGTTCACTTTAATTTGGACGGATGCAGATGGAACAATTTCAATGCCTGAGCCACACTTCAGGGTGAAAAGTATTTAAGCTTCAGTGTTAAAGAAGCGTTGGAATTTCAGAGACTCTTATCTATCTGATCAGGTTTATCTCCACCGATCATCCACAGTCGTGAAAAAAATGGTCAAAAACTGGTTTAACACGGTCAAATATGTCAGACAAGGCCACATTCTCTGACTATTCCTGTTCTACCTGTACACAACTGGTAAAAAGAGAATCGGGCCTGGAGGAAGATGATTTCAAGGATTAAAGATTGGTGAAAGAAATATAACTAACCTTAAATATGTGGACGATACAACACCTACAGCAGAAAATCATTTAAAGTGGAAAAAAGGAAACACATTGACATTGGAAGTTAAGCATTTAACATTTAAGGGCCCAACAGCAACAACCTGGCAGTGGTGGGGCTTGAACCAGGGACCTTCTGAATACTAGTCCAGTCTAGGCTTCGACTAGTGTGGGAATTAGGAAATAAGAAGCTCAATATGAATGAAAATAATATTGAAGACTTATTGAAGAATTATTAACAGAAAAGGATCCATCAAACAAGAAATATGAGCGACTGGTACTTGTGAGAGGAAAAGCAAAAGCAATGGTAAAAGTATTATAAAAGAATCTTTTATAATCTTTTTTTAAATTCTTCTGCTAAGAATGTGTGAAGATATTAATTAATCGAGTCGTTCATTAGTTTTCGGTTCACTAATTAATCAACATCCCTACCTCTAATAAAAAAGAACTGTTTATCTCACACCTTTCTGCTCTGAGCAAATGCCAGAAAACAAAAAGGTCTGAACATTAGTAATAAAAAAGTGCAACATATATTGCTTAACTATGTGCTTTTAAGAATAGAGACAAAAATGTACCCAGGCAGGAAATGTTGTGGCATTACCATGATCACTATTACTATTGATAGCTTTGACCTTTACCCTGTATAAAATATTAATGCTCTAGTCATAAAGTTCTACTGATTACACTACCGGAGGATTACCAGTCGCAGCAATCAAGCCTTCACGATTACCCTGCTTCTCTACAGCTGCCCATGTATAACTGGTGTGGTAATACTATTAGTATAAGAGATCTTTGAGGTTTAGTTTGGCCTATTATTAAATTATTAAACACACTGTGATATCTGTGTTTTGCTGAAGCACAGAAATGATGTCATGAATGACCTGCAGGGGTGATGTAAGAGAGAAACTATCTTGTGCTGGGGAGGACAGGAGGTTAGGAGGGTAGAATTAAATTCTCTCTCTCTCTCTCTCTCTCTCTCTCTCACACACACACTCACACACACACACACACACACAGCCTGGGGGAGTGAGGTATGCAGTGAAATACAAACACTACAAAAGATGATTTAGATCGAATCGAATACACACTACAAAAATGAGAAACAACCAATGACATCAGACACGGTGGAGAAAAACAAGAAGGATCATGAACGTCTACAGGCTTTATTTAATTAAATTACAGCAGGGACAATGTCCCTCTGTTCAACGTGGGACATGATACCTCTCTAGCTCACTCTTTCTTACACACATTATAACAGAGAGAGAGAGAGAGAGAGAGCCTTGCTACTAATGCAATAAGATGAGATCAGATGGCATGAGACCAACAGCAGGTGCAGGATGGAAAAGTGCCCTTCCATCCCAGAATATATAAGTTGAGATCATGGTACAGGAGGCACCACGAAGCTGCTCATGTTACAGTTCTCTGCTTTACGTAATGTGGATCTGATCAAAATGTATAATCCACTTCAACAAACTTCCTGACTTTTCTTCTTTTTCAATCCCCTGTTTTAATCGGTTTGTTCAGCGTCATAGTGGGTCTGGTACCAGAAATACCCGGGACAGGGTACGTATCTATCGCAGGGCGGCGTGTATAGACACAGTCTGCTGCACCACCTGAGTGCTCCGGCAAACTTATATCTCATGGTCTCATCATTCAGAGGGAGAGAAGAACACTACTGTGTGTGTGAGACCACTCATGAATGTACCGATATGGTGTCATCTGATAACTTTTATACATTACTGTACTGTAACAACAGTAAAACAGACATCAAGCTAGAACTGAAAGGTCCAGATTAAAACTAGCACTGCTGAGCATTTGAACCCTGGATCCCAGTGGCAGTAGAAACAATGTACTGATGCAACGTGCCAGAAGCACATCTACATTTTGATGGAATTGAAATAGAAAAGATATCATGACACTCACAACATTTTATCGGTGAAATGCAAAATACATTTAGCTGTCTAATCCTAAAATAACAGAGCTTAGCTAGATCTTCTTGACATTATTTAAGCATTCAAGGCTTAAATAAAAACTAACCAAGCATTTGTAATGGGGGAAATATTTTGCAGCACCAGTGGATGTGATGGAAACATGGTGATGGAATTTGGTGTTGATGTTACAGAGCTTTGATAGTTAGCAAAATAAACATTAGAATGACAGAAACAAATTATTGTCAATTACTGAACCTTTATCTGTCAGGGTTAACAATAAATGCATTACTTGAGTTGATGCTGTTTCTGTAAAGTGTAAGGACGGGAAAACCTCTTCCACAAACTGGGGGCAACTCAAATGTTTTAGCTACATCGGTCAGAAAGATACAAGAGCACAATTTGTCTAAAACCAACAGTCTTGCCTGCAGTGCAAAAACACTATTTTACCAAACTCCCTAAAAGATACTAAGAAAAAATAAAACAAAGCTAATACTGGTTCGGTGCTGAGACATTCTGGGCGGTGGTGGATTAGCGGTTAAAGTCCTGGATTATTGAATAGAAAGCTGCTGTTTATAAGCTCAAGATGCAAGTTCTGGAACAAAGGCCTTCAGCTCTTAGTTGTAACATGACATTGTGTTAGTTACGAGACGCTGTGAATAAAGGCTCTGCCAAAAAGAAAGGCCAGATGGAAACATTAATTGTGGATAATTTAATGAGGTATTTTTAAGATCTTGTAACTTGTAACACTGCAAGAATTTCAATATAACGTCTGGCACTTTTAGACTGTATGGTGAGAAACAAATGAACACCTGACCATGAGCTCGTTGGTCATCCTATTCCAAAACCATGGGCATTGATGTTTTATCTTCTTGGACACAGATTCCATCTAAAGTAAGGTTGTGATGGACATTTGTCTGTTCTTGTATTATCAGGATGGCTCTCTATTGAAGTTCCAGTTTATCCTCACAGGTCTTTGATGGAGTTAAGTGAGGATCATTCATATTACACTTCCCGTGTCTTTACGGTGTAGGGTCGACCACGGTCATGCTGGAACAGGAAAGGGACTTTCATAAACTGAAGTATAAGATGTAAGAAGTGTGATTCATTTTATATACATTTATACTGTCCTTATAATAGAGTACCTTACAGTCCACCTAAATAATGGGGTACAGGCATTTAAAATTATACCATGTGGGCATAAAAGCAGATTCTTTTGAAATCTGATTTCAGAAATGTATTAATTTTAGTCAATTTTAGTCAAGTGTAATTTTTAACATCGTGGATAAAAATCTATAGCGCTAACCTGGCGCAGCATATTCCGGGCAGTGAGAAGAGTGGACGAATTCGGTAAGACCAGAGGCGGTGGACTGTGTATTTATATTACCAAAACTTGGTGCACGGACTTTGTCTCTGTTGAGAAACCCTGGCTTGGTTTTAAGGTAAATGTAAAACGTGATGTAAAGGTAAATGTTAAACATGGGATGTTGGGGCGTGGTCAGCAACAGTTTATTTGCATAAAAGTGACAGAGCCCTTAAACACATCATTCTGAAAGGCCCGGAAATAGGAAAAAGACTTCTCGGACATGTTTTGTACAGCCCATAGACCTATTCTAACTAAACTGTATGTTTACAGACGCTGAAATATTTCTTTACAACCTGCTCTGTGCTCCTCAGATTTGTTTAGTGAGTTATCTTAGCTGCAACACATTCAAGAGTTGTGACTGTACAATGTGCATCAAAGAGACAAGACTTAAGATTTATCTAGCTTGTTTTTGCAAGATAAAACCCTCAAAGCATGCTGGGCTTCCAGAGCTCCTAACAGATGCTTCAGCACAATGGCCGAAACACAGGAAACAGACAATACGTTTGTGTTTGTGGGCTTCTAGGGCCACAATCGACGTCCATTCAGAAGAAGCTTTCCAACAATCTCTCTTTTCTTCTGCTGACACAGAGATGCTTTCTACTTTCAGTGTATTTCCATGTTTCATGTTGGAATGTATGAGTGTGAGCTAATTCTAATCAGAAAGCCATTTTCTCAGCCCACTGAGGACGTTCGGTATGGGCTTTAACAACCTTTCTTCACGGCGATCGTTTATCGTACGGTGCTTTGTAAAAACCTGCCAGTTATAAAAACATCTGTACAGCATAGGCTACACAAACCCCAGCAGATTTTCCATCGAAAACGATCGTCCAGAATTCAGCAGAATTCATCAGACATGTCAGTTACAGGTTACCTGGTTAAACATTAACACCACCAGTGCAAACCATGAGCACAAAACTCAGACTCTGAGGGTAAACAGTAGTGATCAGAGCCACATCTGTCTGTTCCGAATGTTACAGCTGCAACCACACAGGATGCCGAACATCAAAATACACGTCGGCTCAGTGTGTCGCCTCACAGCGAGAAGGTCCTGGGTTCGATCCCCAGATGGGGCGGTCTGAGTCCTTTCTGTGTGGAGTTTGCATGTTCTCCGTGAGTTTTCCTCAGTGAGTCTCCAGTTTCCTCCCGCAGTCCAAAGACGTGCAAGAAAGGTGAGCTGGAGATCAGAACCAGTACCTAACTGTTCACCAAATGAATGTTTATAAAATGCTAATAAATACATACGATACACACGATGCTCTGTGTTCCACTGTAGCGCCTCTTTATCATACAGGAGAATTAATAATACAGGGACGAGGAACCGTGGGTGTATGTGTGTTTGTGTGTAAGGATTCCATTTCTTAGACAAAGGGCCGGCATGGTGTCCATTTCTGTGTCTTGGCAACCTGTTAGAAAACTGACCAACATGAACACACGTGTGAGTGATAAAGCTTTCTGTAGCCACTTTTACATGCGGCCTAATAAACTGTTTAGAATCAGACTAATAAATCAGAATACACCTTAAATCTGAATATAATCATCTGTTTGAATGAGGGGGGTGATCTCTCCCTAATGGGAGTTTAAATATATGATATTTGGGTTATAATGAAAGCCAAAATTAAAATAAAAATTACTAGATTCTCTAAATTCTCTACTAGAATTTTGGGAACAAAATGCTACCTGCATGGTTTTGGATCAAATAACTGTGGAGTGCAAGAACAGATATTAGAGTTAAATGGAGTGTAAATGTAATAATTAATCTTAGACTGTAATCGGAATATATGGAGAAGATTTTTTTATCATCCACTGAAATCAATCAAATCACAAGTTAAATAAACAATAGTGTTTTATTTAACAATAAAAACACAATATATTTAAATTGAATGTAATATTTAAACAACAGAACTTTTTAGTTTTAACTCGTGACCCTTCACCGAGATTCACTTTTGGCCCCTTATAAGGAATTATTTGGGCACCCCCACGTTATCTTATTTCAGTGAGAATAACTATTTCACACCTCACACCTCTTTCACATGATCGTGTATGTGTGTGTTTCCATTTATTACAAGTTACACAATAAACTGACTTCATCCAGGATTTTTTTTCCTTTTTTACATACCGCCGAGAGAGAACGGAAGACAGAGACTGAAGAGAAGCGGCAGGTTTTAGATTCAAACCTAATTCTCAAGTTCAAGATTCTAACTGGTCAACTTGAGAGTGTTAAGGATGACTGATTCAGAGGCGGTCGGATTAACTCTTCCCGCTCACTGACTCTCATGCAGTGGTGTTCCCATACATAGACTAGAATGCTAATAGTGCTTTGGTAAATTCACTCCACCCAATTCACACAAAACAAAGTACTGCAGAGTAAAAATAGATGGCAAGTCCAAAATGAGCCCAATCCAGGACGGATTATTTGAGGAAGATTTGATCATTATCAGGCGGTTTTCATTTACATTTTCAGCATTTAGAAGACATTTATCCAGACCAGCTTACAGAAGTGCTTCCATAGTAGACATCACCTTACACTAGTGTAAGTGGACATCGGTTTAAAAGTACACCTCTGCTGAAACCCTGTCAGAACCCCTCTTTTTTGAGTTTGTAAGTACAAATCAGTGCAAGTCCTTGGTAAAGAGATCCGTTTTAATCATTTTTTAAAGACTTAGAAGTTCGGACAGTCAAAGGAAGCTCGGTCCACCACAGAGAAGCCTTGATGCTTGCCTTCCTTCTTTAGATTTTGAATCCTCTTTTTATCAGTGTGCAATGAAACTAATCCTCTGCATTTTAACCCAACCCATGCGGTGAAACACACTCATACACCCTAGTGAACACTACGGGCAAGGGAACACACGTGCCCAGAGCGGTTGGCAGCCCTAGCCACGACACCAGTTAGAGGTTAGGTGCCTTGCTCAAGTCGTGACCTGTCGGCTCTGGAAATCGAACCGGCAGCCTTCTGATTGCAAGTTCTCTAACCACCAGGCCACGGGTTCCTCATAGTCTGGCCTAACTGGTGGCTGTGAGGTTGTGTGGTGCCACCTACTGACTAGCTTTTAGCGTTCTATGAAAATATGAAATACATTATGGTCTTCTAAACCAACATGGATTAATGATGTATCGAACAGATGGGGGCTACACAGCAGTAATGTATCTTAATAATTCAAATAAGTGCTGAATAAGCTTATCAAAAGTAGGCATGGAACACGATCTAAACACTTTTCCCGGCAAGATTAGTTGATATCACACGGTCAGCTGAGTTGTTCTTTAATACTCTGCCAGGGCACAAAATGTCCTATCACTTTTGCTAAGGAATAATGCACGCTCATGCAGCTCCAGGTTTTAAAGTACTACATGCATGCCAAAGACTCCTTACTCCCTGACATAAAATCCCCATTTATTATTTAAATCCTTAACAGCTTATCTGGTGGACCCGAGAGTGCTCTTCTGAGCGAGATGCATCTGTCAGCTGGGAGGCAGCATTCAGCATAACAGTGTGTGAAACGTATGCTTAGCAGCTCGATCGGCTTCAGTACAACCCAGACTCACTCTCAATTCAAACATTAAATGTTAGTGTCGAATATAGGTTAACCGGTTAAACATTAACATCACCAGTGCAAACCATGAGGACATAACTCAGGGTAAATAGTAATGCAGGGTAAATAGTTGGGATGCAAATCATTTATTTTTACTCATAACTGACAGTCATCAGTCTGACAACTTAAAAGCTTAGAGCAGGGGTGCCAAAACTTTGAGCAGGACTGTCACCTCATAGCAAGAAGGTCCAGGGTTCGATCTCCAGATTGGGTGGTCCGAGTCCTTCCTGTGTGGAGTTTGCATGTTCTCGCAAATGCTCTTGCTTCCTCACACGATCCAAAAACATGCAACCAGGCAAATTGGATAGTTTAAATAATGAGGGTTGTGTCAGGGGCTTCTGGATTCGAAATTATGCCAAATTAATAATGCATACAATGATAAGTAGAAAGAATAAAGGTCTGCTTCTGTGGTAGATTTGCATTATTCTAAGGTTTTCCTTCCAAACACACTGGGGTAATGTGGACGTTTTCTATTATCTCCAGAAACTCTTTAGTCTGTTGTTGTTTCAATGTGCAGGATTCCATAGTCAATCCATGGCTGAGATCCATTTTAAAATGTTGTTTAATGTTGGACCAGCTTCGCAGACACACACACAGGCCACGAGCAGACTAAACTCAGATGTGTCTGTGGTGCTGTTATTACCTGTGCCTACAGTCTTGGGTGATTTTATCCTCGCCGGCAGCAGTGAACAATATAAAGTCACTGAAGCTTCACAGTGGAGTTTCCCTACCTGTCTGATAACTGTGTGAAAGTAAAGCCAAAGCTTGCAGACTGACGTGCAAGAACACGTTAAAACAGATTCTTAAAACGCTCTAGCCTTAAGCCGGATATGACTCTGATTTATCTATTTCCTCCAGGATTGTGACAGATGAGGAACGCTTGCCGGACTTAGTGAAGGAGCCTCGTCGTCATTCTGACAAATAATAAGCCTTCTCCGCACTCCGACTATGATTATCATAACTCAAGTGTGAGCGATAAACACAACACTCTACACCCTGCAATGGAAAGTGAGAGGGCGGTCAGAAAGCATAGCTGTGAACTTCAAAACTTGGCAACTCCAGTGAAAAGTTCCACCAAGAGTTTATGTAAAATGACAGTGTAGTTTGCACGCTAGTGTGGCCAGAAATGACCTCACTGTTCAACAAGCCGCTCAGGGAATAAACAAAGTGAAAGTGGTTAGAGCTGAGCGTTAAAAGCGTACGGTGTAGGTCGTGTTTAAAATGATTTCAATATGCACATTAGCGATAATTGACGATACTGAGCATATTTTTTTAAGCCAAGTAGAAATTAACTCGATTTTCAGATGTGTGGTTTTGAGCTGGTTTTGATGCTGATCAATATAAAACTGTTTTTAATAAGGAAATGTAGAAAATGGTCCAACATATACTTAACTAGAACTGATGGCAAGAAAAATGGCTATAAAAGTATAAACTGTAGTTATAAACTGTGCTTGGGAATTAAGTATTCCATTACCTTTGAGTGTTAATATCAGGGCAGACCTAGAGGAGATGTGGGATTTTCAACAAGCGCACCAGCACCGAGATCCGAATCTTAGCACTGCCTCCGGTCAACTGGGCAGGCCCTGCCACTAGAATGCACAGACCAGTGAGCTTTAGTGCCAGTCTTAAGCCCGGGAAAATAGGAAGGGTCGCGTCCGTAAGAGAATCTAGCGTAGAACTATTCCAAATCAATAATTCAGACCCAAACAAGGCAACCGAAAGGATTCACTCTTCACATAATACTAAAAAAAACCTCACAGACTGCTATAGAAATGGCTGTTTAAATCATTGTACATAAAACTGCACACATAAAATCCAAATATTTAAAAATAAACTGGTTAAAGTGGTAATCTTTGACATAAAGAACTACATCGATCTCATTCTGAGTGATTATATCGGGGCAGATCGACCTGATGAGTGCAGTGTCAATATTGGTTTAGCGTTAATGCATT
This sequence comes from Microcambeva bendego, assembly GCA_034509265.1. Classification (NCBI taxonomy): domain Eukaryota; kingdom Metazoa; phylum Chordata; class Actinopteri; order Siluriformes; family Trichomycteridae; genus Microcambeva; species Microcambeva bendego. The sequence continues at coordinate 4,299,444 of JAYDZG010000010.1, read as the reverse complement.
TTCTATTCACCAACACATTGGAAGCTTTTACCATGAATGTGATGACTCGAACAATTTATGCATGTAAACACAAGACACAGCACTAAACCGCATTAAAGAGAAAAATAAACCACACACCGTATTATGTCACATGACCTGTCTGAACTGTTTGTGTCTTTGGCCTGATGGGATGGAACGTCATTTTTAACATTTTTCCAAAAATCATTAATAGCAGTGGTGAGAATTCCAACTGGATTCAAATGTGAGGACTGACAGGACTGATGAATGTATGATGTGTGTCAATTTTATCCTCACAGGACCAATGTGTGACCTTTCGTGTGAACCGGAACATTCAACTATAAGAGATCGTTCTCATCCAAGTAGAGATTTTTTCCATCATATTGTTCAGGTAGTCAGTAACACCTGCACATCAATCAGTAGGTTTGTATTACTGTACAAAAATAGAAGCAGCCCTAGCCACGGCACCCGAGGAGCAGTTGAGGGTTGGGTGCCTTGCTCAAGGGCACTTCCGTCGTGACCTGTCGGCTCTGCGAATCAAACCCGGGAACCTTCCGGACACAAGCCCAGTTCTCTAACCACCAGGCGATGTTTGGTAGAAAGTATGCAGACTACAGAAATTGGGATGAGTTTGTTGGATGTCAGATT
>JAYDZG010000010.1:4230817-4242875 GCA_034509265.1 Microcambeva bendego | reverse complement strand
ATCTACATAGGACATTTTTTTTTGAGTATAAATGATGAATACGGTTTTAATAAAACTGGAAATCTGACAGCTGTGTAAGAGATTCAGAAGTGTTTTGCACTTTAAAATCGTATAAATATAAAACCTTTAGCTCTTGCACTCCAGATTGTGGCCAGGTGCATCCTGCTTGATTTCATTTTGCTTGCTTCATTGCAAGTTTTAAATTGATTTGACATGCAAAGCTCTAAAATTAAGAGTGTACACCTAGTCATCACAGTATAACCGCAAGTGAATTTAACTGCAGGAATCAGCTTGCACACAATCACAAGCCATTTTAAACAATTTTACATGCTTTAATGCAACTGAACTGTGCACTGGAAAGGCAACAATCTTAAAAAGTTTGGTGGCAACAGCTAATTTCTCTTTTCCTGGCTGATTCTTCATCAGTTTTGAGTTATGACAGTGACGTGGTATCTGCAGCTAATTTGGGTGGCATATGTAGTAAAGCAATGGCAGAAGGACACATCTTACATGGTCTCAAGAGATCCACTTAAGTGGAGCAGCAGGATTTGACGCTAGCACACCAGAACAGGGAGTCAGACCTCCCCTGTGTTACCACCAGTTGGCTGGGCACCACTCTAGCCATTAGGATGCACTAGTCAGTATAGTATAGTTCTTGTCCCAAGGCCAGATAAATAGGAGGGTTGGTTCAGGAAGCGCAAACTATGCCAAATTATGCAGACCACAATCCGCTCTGGCGAGCCCTAACAGGAGCAGACGAAAGGATTTACTCACGGACTCCTGCTCACAACACAGCATCATACAGCTCTAATGACATTCACCACAGAACTTAGAATTTAGCATTGCCATTAGTTCCCTCTGTTCACAAAAGAGAGCAGGTTCACACTGAGCTCATGTGAAAGGAATCAAAAAGTCTGGAGATTCCTTGGAAAGCATTAGGCTGCCAATATCAATCAGTGCGAGTGGTTTAGAAGTGGGTCAGTGATGGTATATAACGTGCTATACAAATCCTCTGAATATTAATAAAAAAATGACTGTGTGGGTAGTTCCTGGATGATGCCTCAGTTTGCCCGGGAGCTTACTGAGATCTGGGAGGAGATCCCCCAGGATACTCTACACTGTCTCATCAGGAGCATGCACAGAATCTGTCGGGAGTGCACAGAGGCATCCTACTGGGATGCTGGGTTGAAAAACCACACAAACTGGATCAGTGAGTCATTTTTGAGCAGCGTGTTATACATACTTGTGAAAGTAAAAAATAGAATGCAAACATTAAGGCAGTCTAATACTAATTTCAAGATAAATCTTAATGAAAATCTTAAAGAAAAGCAGCCAGTAGACAGAAGTTTAATGACAAAAGGGGACAAACATTGACCAGGCATAACATTATGACCACTGACAGATGACGTGAATAACATCTGCCCATTTTTTCTGCTTCTAACGTCGACTTTGAGGATACAGTGTTCACTTGTTGAATACATCCAACATACATTAAGCAACTGAACATTTTATCCTCAAATTCAATGTTAGAAGCCGGGAAATGGGCAAGTATAAAAATTTTAGCGATTTTGAGAAGGGCCATATTGTGATCAATGACTGGGAAAGAGCATCTCCGAAACTGCAGCTCTTGTGAGGTGTTTCTGGTCTGCAGTGGTTAGTATCTATCAAAAGTGGTCAAAAGAACAGTGGTACACAGGGTCATGGGTTACCAAGGCTCACTGATGGACAGGGGTAGTTAAGGCTGGCCTGTGTGGTCTGATCCAAGATGAGATACTGTAGCTTAAATTGCTGAAGAAGTTAATGCTAGTTTCAGAGTACACAGTGCATCACAGTTGCAGGGCTGTTTTGGCAGCAAAAGGGGGACCAACACAATATTAGGAAGGTGCCATAATGCTATGCTTGATTAGTGTATTAGAGTGTTTATTGTTATTTGCTTTAAATAATGTAAGAATTTAGTCATTAATCCCACTAATCCTTGATGAAGGTGACCATAGAGCTTGTGTTATGTTTAATTATCACCGTAGTTATTTTAGTCAGTATGTTAATCTACATAATATATTCTCACCACTGGCCTTATCATAGTCCAAAATAGGAACACTGAGGACAAAGCAGAAATGCAGTCTGGTTAGAGCACCGATACATCACACGCCATCACATCCATACAGGCACTTACACCTGGGGGCAAGTTGCATGACACAATTAACCTTCTTCATGTCTTTGTGAGATATAAATACTTTCATATACTCACATATATGCTGGGAGAACCTGGATTGAACCCAGGACTTTTGTGTCGCTATGCGGGATGCATTCTACTCGCTGTATCATTGTGTTACTATATTGGTTCCATAAAGATCTCTGATATGACTTATATGCTAGATTGAATGATATAAGGTCAAATGAATTACAGAAAGGTTCTTACATGTAAACATATTTTGTAATTCAAATCATATCCCTGTTGAGAAAAATAAATTACTCCATGGTTAACACTAGCAGTGAAGAATACAATTCAAGTCTTTATGTCTGATTCAACAGCATCAAGGTAGAGATGCAGGATTTCCCATTAGCATACCCGCTAACTCTAACGAAACTTTGCTTTACCACCAGCTGGGTGTCACCCTAGCCACTAGGATGTATAAACAAGTGCATTCTAATGAAGGTCCTAAGCCAGGATAAACTGGCAGAAAAAGAGGAGAAAATACTCAAAAACAAAATCCATCCCTGCACTAGTTTGTTTGGGATTTTAATTTTTTACACTTTGGTAATATTTATGACAGCAAACGGTTATTCATCAGGCAACTTTAATAAGTTCACAGGTTATTTGGAACCCAGTCATGGACAAGTTTGTATCTCCAATTCACTTATAACATGTTTTTGGACTGTGGGAGGACCCGGCGCGTCTCACTTGGGTATCACACCCATGGCCTTCTTACTGTGAGTGCTACCCACTTAGCCACAATGTCCTCCACTTCACTAAAATCTATTTTTTCTTGGTTTTAGTTAGTTAGATTTGCGTTTTTAATCTTGTGTCTTTCTGTATGAGTTGCTGCTGAGCTTCTTTAGCAGGTCAACCATTGCATGTATTCATCACTTTTTCAAATGTTCTCCATTTGAAGACAATAGCCTTTAAATACCTTTAATGAAATAGTATTTGGGAAATAGTGTTGTTTTTATTCAAGTTGCCTTTGACTAATATGTAAGTGGTCTGAACTAATTACATCTCCGATTTTAAAATTCAGCTAGAACACTTATCACACATTTAAAGTGAATAAGTGGTAAGAAAATGAAGCGTCCTTCAAATGCCCGTACAATGACAGAATACTATTCAGAAATAAATGGTCCCACAGAATCTTGCGCCTGTACCCTAGAGACTTCTTTGATGCAGCCCTAATTAATCCACACACCTGCTTCCAGTTGCAATTCTAAATGCTTATGCCTTCCCACACTTCCATTAGGCACTTCCACTTTAAAGTAATCCAATTTGTCATGGATTGTGTTTTTATTTTAAAACATTACAGCATCTTTATAAACCCTGGAGGTAAATAGTCTAGTTCCTGGGCTTCAAATTGCTCATATATCAAATTTAAGTAGCTGATTTATCTTAACTAGTGTCTCAGTGGAGCAGGAGTCTATGCTACATCAAAAGCATAAGGTGGAAAATACAATATTTCAAGAAACCAGTCCAATTATTTTTCAACCTGTAGAGCCCAAATGATACCAGTTTCTACCAACAACCACAGCAACACTACCAGTTTAATCCTAACAGGGAACTTTCTGGATTTATGTTTCACTTTATTTTTTTACATACTTTTTTGGCATTAAGCATCTCAATAAACCAGTTACTCCATCAGCTAGTTCTCAAATTGTATTGGTAAGCCAATTTGTAATAGAGCACATAATATAATAAAGAAAAAACCTTGGGTTTCTATGGCACAGCCAAAAAACACACTAATACACCACATCGAGTCTGATTAACCTGATGATGATAAAGAGGACGGATATTAGGCCTATTAGGTGTATACAAAAATGACCTACTGTGATATTTGTGATATTGTGAATTCTTTGGGTGAAATTGATGAAAAATTGTCTTTCATGAAAGTAGGACATTTAAGTAGAAGCATGCAATGGTGATTTCCCCAATTCAAACCCTTTATTGAAACAAAAGCACACAACAGTTTTGGGTAGACCTTCCCCACACTCGTCTTGAATGGCAGTCTTCAGGTCATTGAGGTTCTGGTGTACAGAGTTAAGAGCCTCTACACAGTGACTCATCTGATCCCACAGAAACCTTGCCACTGGAATCTGGTGCTCACAGTGCACAACAATGAACCATTTTCAGATGCAAAAGGTATAATGGCATGCAGCCCTGTCATAGCAACTATGTAAAAACATCTACAGTCCATTGCGATTCACATAAAAACGTGTTTTTTAATGTTCTGATGACGTGAACCACAAGCTTTCCATCTAAATAAAATTCTTGAAGTTCATTCTGCGTGTAATGAGTGCCATCCAAATGTTTAGGTTATATTAATATGTAAATATGTTTGTATTTCAAATGTTATTCATGAATTTGAAGGTCCAAATTTGTGGATATTAATCCTTGTTATTTTGTATTGACTAGCTATAACTTTAAGAATAGGGTAAAGTTTGATTTGTGCAGTGTAAGTGTACATCCCCGGGATAGATTTAAGATGATTTGGGATAAAGCCTGATGGTGTTTGGTAATTTAAATTAATTTGGTAAAATAGTTAGATCATGTAGAGGATATTTTGCATTTTCTATTCACTGTGTATGTTTATAGTTAAAATACAAGGTTGAAAAGCTAGAAAAGTTTGGGCTTTTGCTTTTATAGATTGCATAGCCTGGGATAAATACACATCATGCTGTATCCATGTGCTTAAACCTGTAATTAAAAGAGCAGTGGTTGCTGCTGGACCCCTGTAAGAGTTTGTTTTTGACTTCGCTCGCGATTACCAGACTCCTCTAACGTTGACCCCAAAACACAGTCATGGGGTCGTCTAAACAGCTGCTAAGGGCTTTATTGGTGGTTTTACAAAACTAAAGTGGTCGAGGACCACAAAGCAGGAGAAGGCTATAAGAAGTCTGCAAAGTGTTTGAAATTGCCATTGTTTTAGTTTGAAATGTAATTAAAAATTGCATTTAACATGATAATTCTCAGAGAGAGATGCTCATAGAATTGTAGAAAAGAACCCTGTTTGACGGCAAAAGACCTTCTACTGCTTCCTTGTTCTAACCCCGCCTGACTGCAAAAGACCTTCTACTTCTACCTTGTTCAACTGTTTTGCAAAAGACCTTCTACTTCTACCTTGTTCTACTGTTCAGCGACACCGACACAAACATGGTCTTCGTGAGACATCAGGAGAAAACCTTCCCTGCGTCCCCACCACAAAATTCAGCCTCATAAAACCAAAATCTTTGGTCACAATGCTCAAAGGTTTGTTTGGTAAAAATGGGCAGAGAATTTCATCTAAAGAACACCTCTCCAACCATTAAGGATGGAACACATATGCTTCAGGCTTGTGCCGCAGCCAATGGCACAGAAAATATTTTATGGGTGGAGGGAAACAAGCATTCAATGAAATTCCAGCAAATTCTAAAAGCAAGCATAAAACCATCTGCAAAATGCTAAAGTTGAAAAGTGGATGGCTTCTACAAATGCACAATAATGATAAACACACCTCAGAATCCACAAAAGACATTTACAGGTTTTGGCATTTAGCAGTTGCATTTATCCAAAGCAACTAACAGTATAGTATACAGTCTGAGCAATTGAGGGTTAAGGGCCTTGATCAAGGACTCAGTGGTGGGGCTAGAACCTGCGACTTTTGGATTACAATAACCTTAGACAGTACCTTTAACACTACGCTACTTCTTGCCAATAGACTAATTGCTTTTGTTTTAATATACGAAGTGAATGTGTCATATTTAACTTTATGCTTTTTGGAGATCATTTCATTTTCAACTTCATAGGAACAGTGATTCTGAAAGGGGGTGGGTACACTACTGCTCTCTCTCTCTCTCACTCACACACACACACACACACACACACACACACACACACACACACACACACACACACACACAAATCTATAAAACCATGTTTCCATGGAAACTTTTGCCCAGCAGTGATGAGGGAGTTTCTGCAGCAGTCTATAGCTGCAATACACCAGTCAGTCTTCAGCTGCCTGCGCCTCCACCATACAGCCAGCCGTCTGGGGGGTCATCATACTAAACGTGTAATAGAAGCACAGTTCCTCTAATGAAGCTTCACTAATATCACATTAATCTAAATCTCTCAGATCCAGTGCTGCTAAAGAACAAGGCTTAATAGTTTAAAAACAGCAGCTTTTATTAAGATGATTTAATTGCCCGTCACGTGCCTTAGCGGACCCCAGGAGAACCGTGCAATAAAACAACAGCCGCTAAATTAAATTCAGCTGCTCAGCGAGACGCTGTCCTACTTATTCAATTCAACTGAGTGTAATAAACTGAGAATTACAGGCATTTCAAAAGCATCAAGCCCAGGACACACGTCTACCAGACAGAGACCGATATTTCAGAAGTTATACCATCATAGTTATAGACCATAGTTATGGTTATAGTCATTTTAACCAAAAATCACGTTCAATTTAATGTTAAACGTTGATGATCTGATGGGTTTTATTATTTGGCATTAAAGTTTAGGCTTAAAACTGAGTTTTACTCTGATCACTTGCATCAACCTAATGACCAGTTTCCATGATTCATATAAACAAAAGCAAATGGCCAGTAAAGGATTAATCCAGTTCAGCCAACAAAAACATAACACTTATGACATCTTTGGTTGTTCAGGCATGGTTTGACAGTTTCAGTGTTTGACTGAATGTAGATCTGATGGAAAAAGTAATCTGCTGTTGACTGTTTCCTTATTTCACTTCATCTTGAAAACAATATCGTTCAACACAGTCAATATACAGTACATTGATTTTGTTTCTATGTTTAGGCAGTATATAAACTTTTTATGACAATTTGCAAAAATTTATAAATATGTTTAAAATGCCGATTATGCAGAGATGTGCAAAACAGGGTTTGTGTAGCATTTTTGTAGAGTAGCCGGCTGATTATGCACATAGCTGTACAAGTACTTAAGACATGAGTAAAAGTGAACTGTGCTTTGAGAATACGCCACACTTTAGAGCATATTTTCAGTGTGAACCTGGTATACCGCCCATCACTAGTAAACACACAACCTCAACAGATTTATGAATAAAATACACTAAACTGGTCAGACACAACCAATCTCCAGCATCCTTATACAGAAACTACGACAGTATTGATCAATTTTACCGAAACCAATAAAACTGTGGATGTACCAGAATTTCATTCATTGAATGCACAAAATGCAGTTCAATATTTATTGGCATAAAAACATAGTTTTTTTTTTCAAAATGTGTTAAAGGGTGGATATCCTTGTCTGTGCTTTTCTTTCATCCACTGAGCAAGAGGGATTTTAATAGATTCTGTTTATAAGAGGAACTAGGGGAGCCACCTTTTTTAAACTCAGAACGAAGTGAAATTCAAACTAAAAATAACAGGAGGGCTTTATTACAGCCACAGAAACAATTATGCTGACAGTAGGCCAATTATGCGCATACCAGAAATGTTGCTGATTTTGTGAAACAGGAGCAGAGTGGCCAATAACTAATCTAAAGTTGTTTTTGTCTCACTCACTCATGTTTGTGCATCCCATTAATTAGACTGTGCCTTTTTATTCTGTATTATGTAGCACAGCCAATATCAGCTAACAATTAGCTTTTAATTTCATATTGAAAAAAAGTCCCAGAATTAAAAACAAAAGAATATTGTTTTTGTAAAAGTTGCTTGAAGAGAGAATGCACATTGTAAAACGACTCTAAAAACATTCTCTTTTTCCAAGAGAGCTAAGAGAGTAGCACTGTCACCTAACAGCGAGGTCGTCATTGGTACAAACCCCGGACAGGGCAGTCCTTTCAATCCTCCCCGTGCCTGCTTGGGTTTTCTCTCACAGTCCAAAAAACTAGGTATCTAGTCACTAGGATGCACAAACCACTGAAAAGTAGTGCCAAGCCCAGATAAATAAGAAGAGTTGTGTCTTGGAAAGCATCCAACATTAAAAAAAAAAACCTGGGCCGAGACAAAAATGTGGATCGTGATCTCCGCTGCGGCAACCCTTTAATGGAACCATCAAAAGTACCAGTGGAACCATCAAACGTACATCAAAAAACTACTGTGTTTCTGTACTATTGTAGCATGCTTTAATGTGGTCATAAATGGCTGCTATACAGCTGCACTGATGTTCTTTATCACCATTTTTGTGGATTCTGTTGATGGTGTATCAAGTCACTCACAGATCTGACTCGTGACCCAGAATCCAGACCTGAAAGAGTTAAGTAGATGTGAGCCAGTAGAAAAGAATAACATTCCAGTGGGAGATTCCGGTCTAGAGAGGACAGAAAGAGCTCATCAAATATTCCATCCAAACGGCCAGAGCTTAAATAATAAACCATTGGAAATGTTCACTCATCTCCTCCCAGACACCAAGAATGGCACAAATGAACATGGAAAATAACTAATGAAGTATTTTAGAGTAGCAGGATATTTTGTTAACACATCTATGTCACAATTATTCAACCCCTACATGGTACTATTGAGCCAAAAACCTCACTAGTCTGTTTGACCTACTGTTTGGTTAGAACATGATTAAAACCCCTAAATTTGCTACAGCGGTGATATCTGATATGCCATATATGACCGAATGACCTCAGAACGAATTTGGATTGAACTTCACATTAGAGAACACCAAAATAAAGAAATCGCTTCAGGTAAACTCCAGGCTTTTGTTCTTTCATCCGCCCAGCAGCCATAAATGTCTGAAAAAAAGTGAAGCATAACAGGATCGGATTCCCACAGCATGAAAAACGTCCACATTCACTTTTAATTTGACACATTATACTGGCAGCTTTAGATAATTGCTTTTAAAGCAGTTACAAGTTTAAATAGGATTGTGTACGCCTGTATTAATGTAAAATGTTCAGTTTAACTGGGAAGCCTGCCATGTTTTAGAATTTAAGCAATAACGAGGGTAATGGAGTTTAGAGCTCAAATGTGTGTGTACACAGAACCTGATCAGCAAAAGTACCATCAAATTGTATCGACAGCCTGGCTCAGAGTTTAAGATATCTTTCAATCATGTTTTTTTAGGTGTCAGGGATGTTTTGCCCTGTCCCAGGTTTTCGCCTTCATACAATAAAGGTCAATGTGAAGAACAACTGGAACAGTGTGAGTGAGTGAATGTGTGTGTGTGTGTTAAAGTGAGAGATTTCACCATAAACAGTTCATCTACATGATTCCTGAAATGTCCTTATAATCCATGCAAACCCATGCTGTGACGTAAAAAGATACATTATGTATTATAACTGTCTATATATCAGATTATTTCTCCAGATTTTGTTTCTGATTTATCATCATGCGTTTACTTTAAGCATTTACCCCTGACAGGGTGTGGAGGGAGGAGTGCGCCTATGATTGCCACAGTGATTGTAATTTAAGTGGAACAGAAGCATAATAAACACACCCACCCACACATTCTCCCAACCCCCAATCCACACACACACACACACACACACACGCACACCCACACACACATACACATACACATACACATACACATGCATGCACGCACACGCACACACACACACACACACACACACACACACACACACACACACCTCTCTAAAACAAATAAACCAATGCTTACTTGAGAATATTTGCTGGAGAGAGGCTCACAAAATAGTTATTTAGATGACTTATTAATTACTCATAAAATAAAACTTCGGTTATTTTTTCAGAACTCCATAACCAAGCACAATCAGAAGTTTTAATGTCTTGGTTGTAAATAAGTATTATTGTAAATTATGGATGCATTCAAATTATGCTGCAAAGTGATTTAAAGTAAATGTAATATGTTGGGCCACAGTTTTGAACATGTCCTTCAGACTGAACCTCACCAACACTATTTTAATGCCTAGTACTTTGGCATTAAGCAGACACTTTGTTCCAAGGTGACTTACAGTGGTAGTTTAAAGTCTAATCAATTAAGGTTTAAGAACCTAACAGTAATGGGGCCTAAACCAGCTTCCCTTGTTCAGAATAGGAAATATATATATAAGTATAAGGTTCTGGCTAGGACTGGAGCACTCTTTGAACAGTTGGAAACTAAACTGGAGTATGCAAAGCTCAGTCACAAATCAGTGTTCTTTACAACATGTGATCTACTCTCAGTTAAAATAAATAATCAGCAGTTGGAAAAAAACCCTAAAAGACCCTTTTAACTTAAAGCAATAATTAAAGCAATAATTAAACAACAACTTTGTTTCATTAGTTCGTTACTGGCCAATGGGTCATCCCGCGATTTCCCTTCAATCTAAAACAACTCAAAGTTTTGGTGTGGCCTTGTTAAAGTTGTGCACCAACAATGGTAGGTATTTTTGTGTCTTTATTAAATCTGAAGATTCTTTGCACATAATAGCTGCCAAAAATCAGTGACTCAGACATCAACAGTTGCTCAATACGTTTCTTGACAAGAACTTTGCAAGGCCTGCATTGTAGCAATTAGCAGTTTCTGCTGGTGTAAACAGCATTTGCCTTCAATCTTTATTTCATTATGTAAAATAGACAACTTGGACCAAAGAAGAACAGGAAATGGAGCAGTTTAGCAAACTGATGAGTAAACAGTCAGTCATTTTCTAGGAACATAAAACGGGAAGAACACAACAGCACAGTTCTACTAAACAATCTGCCTGATCCAGTAAAGACCTTCAGTTCACTTTATTATTTTAACATTTTTTCAATTTGAGATTGTAATGGTATAGCAAAGCAAATGACCATTTCTCACTTTGCTCAAGAATTGGACTAGGCTGGTCATCTCACAAACTATAGCTGTGTGTCATTCTTTGTTAGAATTTGTTATCAGCTACATCTTTCCTTTTCTGTATGTGTTGCAACAAGCAAGAATAAAAAGCAGGAATATCCAGAATATCAAGTGAGAATGTTGAAAAAAAAAAAAAATCACAATGCTTAGTAAGTTTTGAGCTGGTTTGAAAGTAATTTTGTTTTCTTCTGCACATGATCACTTATATTCGACCAAGTCTGTTTATCTTTCCCAAAGCAGACAAATGCTAACATTTAAAATAGAAATAAAGATAAACCTTATTACTTTTTATTAGGGAATGTTTTATAATAAACATGTCACAACAGCAAAGGGATAGCAAGGGACTCTACACACAATATACATTATATAAAAAAAACTTAAAGAACTTACACATGGGAAAAATATTCCTACTTCAATATGACACATTTTAATTTGTATAATTTTTCATTATTACTTTAAATATATTTGTTTTGTATAATTCGGTTCTTACTGTATTTTTATTTTTTTTCCGGTACTGAGCTTTGGCAATAAGGATGTCCTTTTTTGTCATGCCAAGATAGCTTTTTATTTCTATTCTCTTTTACATTTGTGTGGTGAAAAGTGAAAGCTGCCATTTGGGCCGAGTTATGGGAACAGAGTTTTTTCTCAGGCAGGAGGGATCAAGCCAAAAACAACTCAGCATAAGGCTTCACTACCCCCTTTAACTCTCTCTCACCCCTCCCCCCCTCACTCTCTCTCTCTCTCTCTCTCTCATACACACACTCATTCATCCACTCACACACGTACACACGCAGATGAAGTTTTGAGCAGCATCTCCACCTGCTGGTAGGTTCTGAACACTGCATATGGCTGAAATGACAATAAAAACCACTTGAACTTCGTTTGAACTCAACTTATTTCGCGTTTATTAAAATGTCCGCTAGGTGGCGACACCGCTGTAATAACATTGACCTGTCAGAATGTGTGTGCTGATCTTTAAAAAAAAACAAAAACAAAAAACATTTATTTTAGATTATAAATTTTTTTATCCGTATAATAATCTAAAAGGAGTAAAAAAGAAAACTTATTTAAAATTGTGTATGCTTATTTATT
>JAYDZG010000010.1:4197857-4208121 GCA_034509265.1 Microcambeva bendego | reverse complement strand
GGCTACCCTAATAGATCACAGCACTACCCAAGAACTTATCAAGTGAATCCCTATCAATAGGATAAAAAATACACAATAATCCTATTGGCTATTTAGCTAAGAGATACAAGAAAATACAAGTATAGGAATGCAGATTCTGGAATTTTTATCAATAATGCCATGATTGGGAATATAAAGTGTTTTTGCAAAGGTTTTGACAGTTTAAAAAGTAGGGACACTCCATACAATTCATAATATTGTTAAAATAATCTGGGTACATTTGTGTATGTAAAGGGCAAGAACAATGATTAAATGACATTTGACCTAAATATAAGCACATGGGCTTGGAATTGCTCTTGGTCAGTGTCTGGTGTTACATTTTCAGTTACAAGTTAGAACTGCACTACGCATAGTAACAGCTGCATAATGGACGGTATGAAAGGATGCTGCAGCCATTTCTGAGAAACACTGATACAAAGTGAAGACCTGTGCTGTGCCAAGTCGAGCTTTCCAACTAATTTTAAAAATGTTCGGTACTTGCTTGAAAACATGCAGTTTTGTACGAAATGTATATTACCAAGAACACTGACAGGGGTGAGAATATTAAAACAGAAGTAATAGGTTAATGAAATGTTATTGCTTCAATGAAAGGGTACATTAAATCTTATTAGAGAGCTACGAAGTCACATCTAGCGATTCCAGAAATAGCATGCGTGGGATTGCTGTCTAAAATGCAAACCTGGCCTCCCCATTTCACAGCTCACTAGTCACCATGCTGGGCACTTCTCACAATGGAACACAATAGTTCAGGGTTTGTGAATCAGTGAGAATCCCTTTCTCTACATCATGTCTTAGCATTTAGATAGATAGAATATTACTTTATTGTCAATGTATAGTACAGGGCAGTTAGCGTCTACCTAAGCTAGAGTTATTTACATTGAATTATATCTATGTACAACAGTTCTCTCTCTCTCTCTCTCTCTCTCTCTCTCTCTCCTATCGATCTATCGATCTATCTATCTATCTATCTATCTATCTATCTATCTATCTATAATAAAACATGCATTTAAAAATGGCAATAATACTAGATTTGTATTATACTAATAACAGTAGTTAAAGATGTATACAGTGGACTTGTGATTTGCAGGATTTTTCCTTGGAACCTAACAACATTAATTCCCTAAAAACTGCACATACGATAATTTCTTTTCAGGGCATAAGTTTTAATGAGAAATTATTAACAACAATATCATTTAGAAACATAAATATTAACATAAATTCAGCTACCTACTTGTATGAAAAGACACTTGTATGAATGACAGGGCCAGTCTGTGGTAAGTAGTGTAATAAAGTAATAGAGATCTCTAAAGTGTTTTAGCTGAAAAGAAAACAAACACGTCGAGTGCGGTTATTTTAGAGAAGACCATCTTTTAAAAAACTACTTTTTACTACTGTCTCAGAGCAGGTTGTGAGTAACAGTGAGAGCCATGTCAAACTACAGCCTATGAGAATACAAGATCAAAGGGAAGGGAAACCCTGGGGAAATGTAATAACGTGGGACAGGGTTGTAATATAAATTCTATAAGCATTTATCAGCACACACAAGCTTTACAGTATTTGTGACCTTATCATCTATGCCAAACCATAATACCCAATAATAAGATTTATTAACATCCAACTCAGTACAGAAGTCGTTCCTTGCTGGTCGTGTTGCCAAATCCACTCTGAATCATTTATATTTTCTCCACGTCAGTTCCCAAACTACTTGATTTCTTGTTTGTTTCATGTATCATTCTTGTGTATTTTTGTGACAAACCGTAGTTTAGGAGACCAAACAGAATGACCCTGGTGATTGACGGTGTAGTGTGTGACCCCCTATCGTAGACTAGAAGTGTAGTGTAGTGTGTAGATTCTGACAGCAAGAGGTCCAGTCATGTATATACTGTACAACTGCTCAGTGATCTGTGTGTGTCAGACGCACAGTGAACACACACACAGACAAAACCCACAAGCGCAAGACATGCAGTCCTACAATACAGCTCTTTAAATAAACCCCTGATTATAGTGGTGGACTCAGTGATGTGTACGTAGGGAGGGGGACAAACAAAAAAGTGGTTTTGGGGATGTGTGTTCAATGAGGATGTGGTACTTGTATATGTGCTTTGGGTGGGAAAACCGAGCCAAGGAAAAGAAGTGGTATGATGAGCCTTGATGGTGTAAACACAGAAACAGTAAAATGCTACTACTGATTCTGATACTAATAATACACATCATCCCCACACTGTTACAAAGACAACATTACATTTTCAGCATTTAGCAAACGCTTTCATTCAAAGCGACTTACAAAAACCAATTTTAAGCAATTAAGGGTTAAGGATCTCGCTTAGGACCACAACATTGGTGGTGGGGCTTGAACCAGCCACATTCAGATTACTAGTCTAGAACCTTGGCCAACACGTCCCAGAGACAAAGAGAAAGAATGCAAGGAACTGCATTCCTGAACATTCACTACATGGTCAAACCTATTTATTATTGCCTATTTGTTTATACATCCAATTTGATGAAGGCCCTTTCTGTTCCAGCATGAATAAAGGTGAGGTGCATAAAACAGTTTGAAAAGTTTTGTGTGGTAAGAAAGCACCCTGGCTGACAGCTCATAACCCTAATTAACACCTTGGGATGAATTTGTATGGTGACTCTTGAGCCAGGCCTTCTTGTACAACATGAGCTCCTGAACTCATGTGTTCTGTTGACTCATGTGTTAACAAACATGCTAAACTGTGCAAAACTGGTGTATAATGCAAGTACATTTGTGGACACACATTTACGGTATTAAGCAAACACTTTTATTCAAGGTGATTTACAATAGTGACAAATAGAACAAGAATTTAAGGAGAAGTGATGGCCTGGACAAGATGTGGCACGGAAATCATGATCACTAATCCAGTACCTTGACCACTAATCTACCACTGCCAAGTCAAACTACAAAAAAATTCCACCAAAGAATTGGAGACTAAAGTCCAGTGGTTATTTATAACAATTCCATATCTCAGGTGTCTTCTAACAAAAATTTGATTGTTTATATTGACAGTTTATATGGGTCAACCCATATAGAGTATCTATGTGCCACTCTACACTTGTGCTGTTTGTTTATTAGGGTTTTGAGTTCAGGTTTTTACAATTTTGGTTGCATTCATAGGACACAGGGTAGTTACTAATTACACAAGTTTCATAGGTTTCTAACCAAATACACTCATGGACAATCATGTATCTCCAATTTTTCTCACTTGCATGTTTTTGGACTGTGGGAAGAAACTGGAGAACTTGGTGTAAATCCTCACAGACATGTGGAGAACATGCAAACTCCACACAGAATTGACCGGTGACAAAGCAACTGGGGATCAAACCCCAAACCTTTTTGCTTTGAGGTGACAGTGCTACCCACTCAGAATTCACAGAATCTTCACAGTGAATCCACAACTAGCTCAGTCTTATTTTATTTCCAGATGAAAATGTCCTTTTTTTAAAATCTAGAAGCTAGTCACAATTCCTAACACCATATTAAGACAGTGATTTGATTCCCTGATGTAACCAGTGTGTAACCAACATATTAGAACATTGTGTAAATGGTGCTGCGAAGCCACTGACAGATTTCAGAATAATAAAAAAAAAAACCATCAAGGGTGTTTATGGCATAAAATGTGACTAATGTGTCTACTATTACAACATAGTCTGATATTACATTTTATATTTAAAGGACATAAGGACATAACAATCTGGTTAAACACAAAAAATCTACTTTCTATACTTGTACAGGGGGCCAATGTGGACAGTGGCCTAAGCAGTGACCTAAGCTGCATAATTCTATAGCAAATCTTAGTTATATTTAATATTTACACAATACTCTGCAAGTAATTTAATCAGCAGTAAAAAAGAAATACTGAAACACATTGTTTTAACACACCGGTGTAAGCTAAAATAGTTGCATGAATCACCCAGCTACCAGCTTAAAACCAAAATGATCTTTATGCGAAAAAAATAGATAAATAAAACATTTAATAAATTATGTCATAATGGAAACATTCAAATGTCTTACCAGGCATAAATGAGCATGCATTTCTAAGTTATAGAGGATGAACTGGATATGAAATAGAAGTCAAGAGTTTTAGTAAAGTGCTCTTTAGTAAAACAAATGATAAAGTAATGGCTCACTGCTGCAAAATGTTCCTGTCCAAATCTGTGAAATTGCTTGTTAAAAGTGGCTCCATACAAAAGTGTGTCAATAAACTGTAAAATACTCCGGCTGTAGGAGTTTACTGCTTTTGTGTGTTTTAGATGGATGACTGGCCTCAGAGAGTCAAATACATTCAATCCAATAGTGTGTATCGCAATAATTTATTTGTTCAAGTTCTTGGCTGACACTGCTATTCCAAATCTAATGCAGAAGAATGACCTTGTTAACGATTACTTTACTGAGGTACAGAGATTTGTGGAATGGTGTGACATTTATTTCCTTAATTTGAACATTAAGAAGACACAACAGATTGTTTTTGACCACCAAAGAATCGGTGTTGTTCAAAATGTCTGGAAAATGATTGGGAGCAATAATTCAGTACTCTTCACTGTGAATGGTTGTGCTGAGGCTGCCAAGGAATATTACTTCTGACCCCGATCATAGTCAGTTCCCAGAATATCAGCTTCTCTCCTTGGAAAGATCATCTTGAATTCCACTGTGAAGATTTATTTGAATTAGTGGCTGTAATGATTCCTGAAAACCTGAAGTTTCCACCTAACAAACCAATTGCGTAAATGGTCAGTTCAGCCAACTTGTTCAAAATAGCCTCAATAAGGTCAAGTACTGAATCTGATGTCTGAATCTGAAGTCTTTTCTAGATGGAAATATATAAAATCACTGTAAGTTAATCTTACTGTATCCATCTAGATAGTTTATAAATGCCTGGATAGCTCAGTCAGTAGAGCATCAGACTTTTAATCTGAGAGTTTGGGCTTGTAGCTTCAGGGGCAGCCATTGCTTGGTGTTTAGAGAACTGGGCTTGTGATCAGAAGGTTGCCGGTTTGATTCCTAGACCAGACATGTCATGACTGAAGTGCCCTTGAGCAAGGAACCCAACCCCTCTGCATTTTGTTCACTAGTGTGTTTCACTGCACTGATTGGGTTAAAATGCGGAGGACAAATTCCACAAATTTCAAATATTTCCTATTGGTGAAAAAGTGTGTTCTAAATTCTAAAAAAACCCTAATAATTGGGATTTAAGTAATATGACTCACAAATGCAGTAGACACATTTAGGACTACAGCAAATACATGTTCAAGAATGTTTTAAACAATTTATAATGTACCATTGGTCAATTTGGCTAAAACGTTATTCAAGTAACAATGTAAATTTAATTACACAGCAAATACTGGCACATCTAACTACTTATTTCTCTCTTGCTCTGCCTTTTGTTACTCCCCAACTGTTTTAATAAAAAAAAAAAAGAACATGATTAATACAATACATTAAACTTATGAACATAATTCAACTGATACATTTTAAATATTATAGTTATTCACTTGCTATATTATTTAAGAGGGCAATTTGGAGTAAATCCCATGCAGTGAAAACCTTTTATTTGTGCTAATTTTTCTCATTTAAATGTTTTAGATCTTCCAGCCAGACCATATAAAAAGAGAAATCACAAAATGCAGTATTTATTTCATTTATTAAAGATACACCATCACCACTCAAGTGAGAAAATGATTTCCAGTAATACTTGTTGGAACTACAATAAAACTTGTGTGATACATCACTGTGGAGGAATTTTGGCCCACACCGGAAGGTTTGTGAGCATGAAGCGATCATTTAAGGTCACGCCTCAGCATCTCAATGGAATGGAAAAGTCAGTACTGCGACTTTGGCCGGTTCAAAACCTTAATTTTGTTGGTTTTGACATTTCAGAGATAGACTTGACTGTGTGCTTTTCAAGCATTTTGTGATGACTTGGGTTTTGGTCAAATACTACAAGAAACTCAAAACGGGGCAAATTCTTATAGTACAGTAGAATATTTCATTCAGAATAGTAGAGTTTAACTAATTGTGACTGCAATACTGTTGAACTTATTTCATGTAATCTTAGTTCTGTGTCTGGAATGTATGAAGTATGTTTTTGTCTGAGTCACAACCACATAGCTAAGATTTTTGGTGGGGTGCACTGTTGCCTCTCGGTGCTTCGGTCTAAATATGTATACATAACATTTACAATGTGTAGCATACGCCTTTCCCCAAAAAATACCATCCAAGCAATTAAGGGATAAGAGCCCACAATGACAAGCACACCTATACAGTGACTGAATCTACATTTTGTAAAATGTTTGCTACCGTTATGCTATATTTCCCAAACGTGATAAGACAAACCGTTTCTTTGACAGAGTAACGCATAATAGCTGAACCAAAAAAAAATCGGAAAGGGGTAAACTAGTAATAACAATTCACAGTTCTGATTCTGACATCATACTGATGCGTCAGTGTAGCTTTTTAATGCCCGGTTAATGCTTCATCACAGTGTAGTTTACAGTAAAAGGCTCATGAAGTCACCACAGACATGTATTTCCTGTTTAAAAAGTCACACCTAAAATCTGACAACAAAGCTGTAAAACCAAACAACCAGAAGCAAAATGAAGGTTTACAATCCCAACAACCAGTAATTCAGGCAACATGAAAGGGGCTGGGGGTAGGAACCAGTGTTTTGAATGATCTGCTTATTGGTTTTGATATTTGAAAATGGGAATCAAGTCTTTCAGACACAATTAAAAATTAGAATGTTCCCGCCAAATAACAATGTCAGTCTTAAAAATCAATTCAATGATTTGGCAATGGTCCAGTAATCCAAAGGTCACTGGTTCAATTTTCACCATTACCAGGTTGTTACTGTTGGGCCCTTGAGCAAACCCCTTAACCCTCATTGCTCAGACTGTATTTTGAAAATGTAAATCATTGTACAAATATACACAGATCCCTGCACGATCTGAGATGCAGAAAACACTGACAGTACCCCAATATAAACAAAGATAACAACAGCTAAAGGTTTAGTGTTCATTTTGGTGTATTTTGCACTAAATTCTTTTCCTAACAGAAACCATTGTTGGCTCCGTTGTTAATAAAGTCTTCTAAGACACAAATGCACACTAGTATACTAATTACTTGATCACTCACCACTCTGACCACTCTGTGTAATAAGTGGACAGCAGTAGTAAGTGAGGAGTGGCTATAATGCACATCCTGTGTACACATGTGCATTAGTCTCTTTATGTAACATCAGAGAATAAGCTTAACAATGCAAGCGGTAAGTAGCAGTAAGCCAAATCCAGCTCGTGTTCAGTAGAATCTTACAAAATCATCCAAAAATGATGTGCTGTTGAGGTCAGTTCTTTGAGCAGGCCACTGCATTTTCTCCACTCACCCAGAACAAACCAAGCACATAAGCACAGTCATGCTGAAACATAAAAAAAGCCTTCCCTAAACGTTCCCACAAACATAAACCCTTATAGAAGTATTGATTTTAAATAATTCTTAACAGTGGGAGCAACTAAAACACATGACTGAGATGTCTGAAAACATCTGGCCATATGTGGAAGTGATGCGCTATACCAATTAGTAAGATTAATAAAGTTATTTTTCTAACTCTTTCACCCACACAAAACTGGACAAATTGTCTATCCAACATAGGGAGCACTCACTTCCCGAGAATCAATACAGCGCTCAACACTAGGAGATGCAAAACATTCAGTTTATGAAACATTAGTCAACATAAGTGGTTCCTAAATGGTATAGGCGCCACTGGTGGCATGTCAGATGACGCTAGAAAATGATCTTAGATGTAAAAAATAATCATTTAAAGCAAATTAGATTTTTTTCTGAACCTATTATACACCATTTTAACTCAGAGGTGAAGGAGTGGAATTTTACACAGCACTCCAGTGTCGAGACTTGAGACTCGGAGCCACCTTAGACACCAGGATGCACAAACCAGTGTGTTGTAGTGGCGGTACCAAGCTCATATAAATAGGAGAGTTTTGCCAGGAAAGTCATCCGGCGTAAAAACTAAGCTAACTCAATACTGCAGACTCCAATCTGCTGTACCGACCCCTTAAGAG
The DNA here is from genome assembly GCA_034509265.1 of Microcambeva bendego. Lineage (NCBI taxonomy): Eukaryota > Metazoa > Chordata > Actinopteri > Siluriformes > Trichomycteridae > Microcambeva > Microcambeva bendego. Next base: position 4,199,988 of record JAYDZG010000010.1, on the reverse strand, counting down.
AGAAGCCGAAAGGATTCACATGAATTCTCCAAAGGCAGAAGCCTATCTTATGTATTTATGTATGTAGGTATGTATATGTATGTGTATATATGTATCTGTCTGTCTGGCAAACAAATATTTTTTGAGTCACCAAGTATCTGGTTCCTCAAGCTTTAACTTGAACGAATTTACAGTTAATGTCTATATAAGACACCTAAGGATCTTATTTTGGCATATTATAGCTAACAGCACTACTGGTGTGTGTATATAAGAGAACTCTACACACACCAGTGCAAAGAATGTGCAAATACTTGTGCGTTAAATGTGTACTCCGTTATATATCAGTGCTGAAGGCCTGGTTCCTGGTTCCTGGTTTCTGAGTACCTTTTCACTCGGATGATCTGATCCCTCATGGGCTTGATATCCTGGAAGCTTTGCTGGTTTACCAGGCTGTAGACCAGGATGAAGCCCTGGCCGTTCTTGATGTAGAGATCGCGCATGGATGCGAACTGCTCGGTCCCCGCCGTGTCCAGGATCTCCAGCACAGAGGGCGACGAGTCCACCTCGATCTCTTTGCGATAAAAGTCCTCGATGGTCGGGTCGTACTTCTCGATGAAGGTGCCGGTGACGAACTGCACGGTTAGCGCAGACTTCCCCACGCCGCCGCTGCCCAACACCACCACTTTATACTCGCGCATGGCTCTTATAAAAAAAACACTAAACGAACACTAAAACATTAAAAACTAGGATTCGAAGGCAAAGCTGCGTTTTTAAGTTACAGTGGCCGGGAACGTGTGGCTCCCATGTCGCCGCTGCTGGCGCCCCGCTTGGCTTTTAGCTAGAAGTAAACAAGTGGCGCACAAAGGCAAAAGCGCGCTGTCCCGATAAAACCACGGAGGACATGGAGCGGTGCATCGTCTCGTCTGCGCCAGGCATCGACTTTTACCGCAACCCAGGCGGCTGCACGATAACAGCGGTCTGCAGCTCCAACCGCTCGGTTTCTTTCATCAGCTGCTGAGCTCAGCCACCGTCCTAAATCACCCGGAGCTTCACTAACGTCGTTCAGTTCGGCAGCTGTAGCGCTGGCTAGGCTAACAAAGCCTCGAACTCAATGTCGGAGAGAGAGAGAGAGATAGAAAAGTAACCGTTTTTATAAGTAACCGACGTTAACGCGTAGAGAAGCCTGGTCCGGAGCTTTTTATTCCGCCTCTTCGTTTGCGCACCAGCCCGTCCGCGGTCGCCATGCTCTCGGGTGGGGACTCATACAGGCGCCGCGCCGCGTTACCGTCCTTTTAGCTCTACGTCCCGGCTTCCGTAGCCAGCGCGAGCACGAGCACGTCATCAGCGGAACCAAAGATTCAAAAATAAAATGCATACATAATAAAACAATAATAAATGTTTTTTTAAATGCTTTAAGTGTCATCACGGTAAACAAAGTGCACCGTTAACAGCATGTATTATACATATAAAATACCATCAAATACAAGTATAAAAACATACACATTTTGGCGAATATTCAAATGATGTGTGTATTTAATTAGTACACACGTATTAAAATACGTAATAAAATTATTCTCTTATGGAGGTATCGAGTTGGAATCATACTCAAAATCAAAGTGGAACTTTAAATTACAGGCTGATCAAACTTAAGTGAAAATTCCTGAAGACAAGTTAAAATGAGGCTCAGTAGTGTGTGTGGCATCCACGTGCCTGAATGACCTCCCTACAACGCCTGGGGATGCTCCTGATGAAGCAGATGTTCTCATGAGGGATCTCCTCTCAGACCTGGATTAAAGCATCAATCAAATCTTGGACAGTCTGTGGTGCGAAGTGGCTTTAGAGTATGGAACGAGACATGATGTCCCAGATTTGCTCGATTTGATTCCGGTCTGGGGAACGGGCAGACCAGTCCATAGCATCAATGCCTTCATCATGCAGGAACTGCTGACACACTAGCAACATGAGGCCTAGCAATGTCATGCATCAGAAGGAACCCAGATCCTACTGCACAAGCATATGGTCTCACAATGGGTAGACGATCTCATCCCGGTACCCGATGGCAGTCATAGCACATAAAGGGCTATGTGGCCCTAAAAAGAAATGCCTCCCCACATCATTACTGACCCACTGCCAAACCGGTCATGCTGGAGGA
>JAYDZG010000010.1:4178295-4189115 GCA_034509265.1 Microcambeva bendego | reverse complement strand
AGAAAGATGAGAGAGGTCTGTAATTTTCATCATAGGTACACTTCAACTATGAGACTAAATGAGGGGGGGGGGACGAGGAAATCACATCGTAAGATTTTTAAAGAATTTATTTGTAAATTATGGTGGAAAAGAAGTATTTGGTCAATAACAAAAGTTTAACTCAATACTTTGTAACAACCTTTGTTGGCAATGACAGAAATCAAACGTTTTCTGTAAGTCTTCACCAGGTTTGCACTCTCTGTAGCTTGTATTTTGGCCCATTCCTCCATGCAGATCTCCTCTAGAGTAGTGATGTTTTGGGGCTGTCACTGGACAACAGACTTTCAACTCCCTCAACAAATTTTCAATGGGGTTAAGGTCTGGAGACTGGCTAGGCCAATGGTGTGTTGTCATGCTGAAAGACTCACGTTCCATCTTCAATGCTCTCACTGATGGGAGGAGGATTTGGCTTAAAATCTCATGATACCTGGCCCCGTTTATTCTTCCCGGTGTAGTGTGTTACTGATGGCAGCCTTTGTTACTTTGGTCATTCATCAGGTCCCTCTGTGTAGTTCTGGGATTTTTTCTCATGATCATTTTGACCCCACGGGATGAGATCTTGCGAGGAGCCAGAAATCTTGCTTGTTTGTGGGTGACCAAATACTTATTTTCCACCATAATTTACAAATACATTCTTTAAAAATCCTACAAAGTGATTTCCTGCATTTTTTCCTCATTTTGACTCTCATAGTTGAAGTGTACCTATGATGAAAATTACAGACCGCTCTCATCTTCTAAGTAGGAGAACTTGCACAATCAAGGGCTGACTAAAAAAAATTGCCCCACTGTATCAAGGTGCACACATTGATTAAGTAGTTTGGTGATTAAATCCACATCTAAATTACCATTTAAGTAATGCGTATTATTATTATTATTACTCCATCATTACACCAATAATTTCCAAGCTTTGCTCCAGGACTGAAGTATTTTGTCTCTCCTTTAGTGAAACTACCAGTTACACAATGAAGAGTCTCAAACTGTATTTGCAAATCATAAGAATGATTTCACTAAGTCACTATCCATAGGTGATAAAACACTAGTTGGTTTTGTCACATAGTTTTATCATTTGTAGAGTAAATTCACCTTAGCCTATTTGGACCATATGAGTAAGCTAATTCTTAAACATATTCAAATCTATTTCAGGAGGGCAGAAGATCAGAACAGGGAGATAAAGATAAAGTAGAAAGAAACATACCAATGCCCGGTCCAGGAGACACACAAAAAACTGAACCTGTAGCAGCAGGAAAAACAAGATAATTAATACAGCCACCCAGTGACGAGAGCTTTGCAAAAAAACAATGCAAATTCATGGAAAATAGTCAACAGGCAGGACTAAAGACAGTGAGAAGCTGTAGAAATGTGCAGCACAGAGATACATTATGCCACATACAAGCCTCAGTACTGGGATAAAAGTCTGGGACTTACATAAAACTGCAATGAAAATGAGAATCAATCAGTTGTTGATTCTCTTTAACCTCTATTTAACCAACAAAAAATACTTTTAATGTTATGTTCAACCAGGTAGGTTGCATTTGAAGTTTAATGTGTTTCTTAATTTAACGTATTCCAGAAAGCTACACCATTTAAACTGTGCCATAATAAACAGATTGGTGACAGGTGATGGTATCACGATTGAAAGAGGATCCACCAAAGGTTTAGAATGCAGCAACGTGGGGGTGGGGGTGGGGGCGTCAGGGTGCTAATGGCACGATTCCAACAGGATGGAAATTGAGACAACTAGATTGAGAGTGAATGGGTGGGGGATGGAGTGCAATTAATAGCAAAGGTAAACTGTGTGTTGCAAACATCTCGTTTTAAATGAGTTTTTATTTGGTTGGTCAGAGAAAACATTGAATATTTTACCACAGATTGTTAGTTGTTATTATTTTACAAAATTATATTACGATATTTAATGACACAATTTTTTACACAATATTTAAAAACCATTGTGTTAATCGTGTATATTTCTTAATAAGCATCTTTGAATATGTCATTCACATAAGAACATGTGCAAAAACACTTAACTCTCTTAACAGAACAATGTCACCTAGTTCTACAGAGAGATAGAAGCTGAAATTAGGAGGATCACATTTAGGTTTGTGTGTGTGTGTGTGTGTGTGTGTGTGTCCAAACCTGTAGGGAAAAGTGCAGTAGAAGGCTGCAGTGATGTATTGGCAAGAGCTTGCTGGTAGTGCAGAACACTGGGGTTTAACAGCGCCCCCGGACCTGTACTCTTCTCCAGAGCCACTCTCTTAGCTAGTGGTTGCAACATGCTGTGAGGGAACACCTGAGAGTAAGGCAGTGACAGAGCAGGGTAGGGGGTGGAGAAAAAAATAAATGTATGATGTATTAAGCCAACAAATAACAATCAATTCAATAAAGTCCTACTAATAAATGATAGCAATTCTGGAGTATTTAAAAAAGCTTAGTCAGACCTATCAGACTTTGGGATTGGGGTAATTTTTTTAGCATAGGGTACATGATGTCAATACACACAAACAGGATGAGCATTAAACAGTCTTAAATGAGGAAGCAGAAAATCTAAATCTTAAATGAGGAAGCAGAAAAATCACCACAGTACGATAACAGTGATTTAAGACCATGCAAAGCCAGAGGTGAAAGGTGAAGTACCATGTCAACAGTTGCCTCGAGGGGTCGCTTCAGCACTTTGGCACTTGACTGAGTCTGCGCACAGCACGCAGCCAACACATGATGGCAGTGGGCCAATGGGAGTCAAGCGTATTAACATACAGCAAGCACAGGTGCATCATGGGAACAGCATTGCATTGTGGAGAGGTGAGAGGAAAAAAACACAAAAAAAATGAAATAACCTGAACGCCATTTACTACATAAACAATATGCATGCACACAAACAAAAAAGGCTAATTCATTGTTAAAGTCCTAGGCAGTTTCGTTAAAAAAAGAGAAGCTGCAGAAACACTACTACGGCACAAACTGACATGATGTTTCACTGGTCACCAACAAAAGTTAACTAGTCGTAAAAAAATCCAAATTTAAAAGCCTCTTTACATTCATTTTTAACTGGCAGCTAGCATTTGTAATGAACAATTTCAAATATTAATAAAAATATAAGAAAATGTAACAATATAAGAAAAACAGACATGAGAACATGTTCAAGCCTATCTGCTCGGCATGGCATCAGGTAAACTAGGGTGTGTTCAAATGACAAGCTAAACAGATGACTCGATGCTCTGGTTACAACTGCTGGTTGGTAAACTGACCAGGGATGCTTATGATCTCCCATTAACCGATCCCCAACAAATAAACACTTTTATTTATTATTATATTATTATTATTATTATTTAGTACAAACCCTTGTTGATGTAACACTCGAGAGTGTGTGCTAGATATTGATTATGAAAATTGACAGTGATTTAGTGCTCCCGTTAGCTTTACGTCTGACGCCCTTCCTGACACAACCCTCCCTATTTATCTGGGCCGACACTACAATGCGCTCACTGGTTTATCCATTCTAGTGGCTACTTCAGTGTCTGTAATTAACCTGGCTGCATGGTTCTGGACTTTGAGGAAACCCATGCAGACACGGGGAGAACATGCAGACTTCACACAGAAAGGACTTGGACCACTCCACCTGGGGATCGAACCCAGGACCTTCTTGTTGTGAGCCACTATGTGAGATTTTTAGTTGAATGAATGTTTACTTCATGTGGGTTTGAGTCAGCGTTTAGGTGAGTACTTTTACAGGCACTTGAGCACCAGCAGTGTTCAGGTGGCTCTGACAGGTTTGGAATCTTCTATTTTTAGGATGTGTACTACACCAGGAAAAAAAGAACGGCCCTTTTGTGAGATATTCCTGTATGTGTATGTTCACACTCTTACCATAGCAGCGGTTGCAGCAGTGCTTTGGACGTTCGGAGAACTTTTGAGGCGTGCCTGCAGATGAGCTGGGGGGTGAAAATATTTGCACTTTTCTCTAGAGCAGCGGCTCTTTATGTAGTCCATACACACAGTCACTGTGTTATCGGTACTGTCAATCATGGGACTGTCGCTGGGGTGGGCAAACCGGCAGTCGGTCTCTCCTCTGGAGCAGTTACCACGCTGAAACTCTCGACACACCTATGAACACGGCATCAGCACATAAGTTATATACACTGTGATGTATATTGTACAAGGTTCATTCTGTAGCAGTAAACAGTAAAATTAGGTGAATGTTGTTGGGGTTTTTTTGTACCTCCAGCTTGTCACAGCGAAGTATTTTCGGAGTTGAAGCAGAGTTTGTGCTCTGAACTGCTACAGCGGTGTTCCCAGGGACGAGTACGGGATTGCTTGGGAGCATCTCTGTGGTAACCAGCCCCATCCCATGAGTGACCGGAGAGAGGTAGGGGGAGTAGCTGATTCCGTGTCCGGGCCCCAAACTCTGACTAACAGGAAATGAAGACTGCAAAGGCAAAAATAAAGAATGCGGAAAACTCTTACAAAGAAGATATTAAATCTCATTAAAATCGTGACTTATTCTAAGCTGTGAAGCAAACAATCAGAACAGCTCTAGCTACACATGCCAGAATTCTGCATTTCACCTGGCAAGCTTCCTATTTCAATGTGGAAAACGATAGCCTACTCTGACAGACTGAATGTAGACAAACCGGCCAAGATGTCACAATTAATTCTGCCAAACAAAGATGACCAAATGACTAATTTGCAGCAACAGAGTAAATATGATTTCTCATACAGGAACAACAACATGTACTATAAAGCATGTGTATTAAAATGTACCAGAATTATTGCTGTTAAATGACTTTAACAATTCTAGGAATTCTAGAGGATCTAGAGTCTAGAGGTTTGTCTAGATCGGACATCCATCGTCTGTTTCACCACCACCTTATCTTGTTTAGAGTCACAGAGGGTCCGATTCTTTGTGTAAAAGACAGGAAACACACCGGAGAGGTCGCCAATCTATCACAGAGCAAGTGTCGGATCAGCATTTCTGAAACAAACGGAGGCAATAATGTGGAGCATACCACAGCAGGAAGGCTTGATCCAGGCAGCATGAATTGCATCTGCTGGGCTAGCATGGCTGCAGCGGTCTTCTGCTGGATCAGGTTGTTCCTCCCGTTAATCTCCAGCTGACTCTTCAGATGAGATGGTGGGTGCAGGTATTTACAGTTATCCCTCGAACAACGACCCTGGAATACAAGCCGTGCACTCTGATCAGAGAACTTCTTCACATCGTTTATTTAACAATCCCAATTTTTTTAATTCAGTAATAATGTTCTTATAGTAATGAAATCAATATCATATCCTCACAGCCGGACTCCTGAAACCAGTTCTTGGATATGACAGAGTGTGAGTTAATTACATAAAAGTATGTTTGATGGATGGGTAGCAGAGTCTGGACATTAATAGCTGTCGCACGCATCAATTGCTTTGAGACATGAAAGAAAGGATTAAAGTGGTCTGTGATTGGTTAACCTCCATATAATGCATGCCTCAATTTAACAATCTATAGCACATTCCTCGCAATTGTATTTAATCACAATAATTGGTATTCACATTTTTTTCTTACAAAGACTACAGTTATGGAAAAATCTATTTACCCACGCTAGAAAACTCCCAAACACGCTTGGTAACCTTTGTTAATTAATGCATGCCGGCTTCCCTCGTACTGATTTATGGAACGTAACATTTCCTGAGGACATCAGCATTGATTAGACTGTTTAACAGACAGGTCACTGATCCCTGCAGCCACCAGACTGTCCTCATTCACATGTTTTGTGTCAAGTTTAAAATTATACCAATAAAATAATGTTCTCAGCATTTTAAAAAATCATTTTGCCCCACTTTGTCTTGCTATATTAGCCCATTTTAACTTCTCTACAAAATCTATCTGACATGGGTCATACCGGGTCAGTTCTAATCCAACGTTAAGACTTTCTAACATTACCATTTTACACCACTGAACTACATTTTCTAGCTCAAAAATTTTAATATGGCAATTATCCAAGAGACAACAAAAGACAGCCGTGCCTTTAATCGAAATGTAATTGCTAAGACTACTCTGGTAAAGTAACAACATCAAAGGAAAGTAACACTGCCCAAATTTTATCCAAACTTTAATGGTAAAAAATCTAGAGCACTCTCTCAATTACACTTGTTCTAACACAAGCATTTTCACACATGAAGATTGTTTGCAGTAGGAAACCTGTCTTCACATAGCAGCCCGACATTCCATAAAATCAGAAAACTGGACCAAGCCAAGCCAAGTTGCTAAAAGAAGCAGGTGGCAAATTTGGTCCTAATAAAACTCTGTAATTCAGTAATAACATACTTGTAGTTATTAAATCAGTATCATATCCTTGTAGCCAGATTCCTGAAACTAGAAATCTTTCTAAATAGGCAAATTTGTTGCTAATAAAACTTAACTCTGTGTACATTATACTTTAAGGGCTGACTGTATATTTTTAATTCAATTTCAGCATTTTCCCTCTTTTTGTGGTCATATCCAGTCACCTTCCTATCTTTTTTTTACCGAAATAAAGCTGGTCAGCACAGGGATCAATATCATATATCAGAACACTTCTGATACAGTGTTCAAGTACATTATCAGTATAACAAATATAGTGATTTGCTTATTATAAACTTGACATTGTTACGACACCAACCACGACGTTGAACCGCAGTTCGGCTTCCGGTGTGGTTGGCATTACAGATCACCTACTGCTAAGGGTTGAAGTGGCGAGCTGCCCTAATTGGGCTGAGTACTTGCATCTGGCATTCCCCAATAAAGCCGGGTGTAGCACTCAGTCCGGCACTGCCACGTTACATGCACTTCCGATCAGGCACGCTTCACATGCGTGTCCAGGTTGCTGGTGTGCTAGGGAAAGACTGGTATCTCCCAGGCGCAATGGGGTTCGGGAGCGTACGTCCGAAAGACCGGAGGTCTGCGGCTCCCAGACCCGGTTTGGCAGCTGCCGTCCGAGGACCGCAAAAAAGGCTGTATCGTGCGTCGCACCCCATCCAGTGGGTGCTAGGACCCGGAAGAAGCTTCAGCCGTACTTGCCAGTCGCCATCGCCCTCTGGAGGTTTTCTGGCCCCCTCTGCTGACCGAGCATTGGATCGTCGTTCCCCTCCGCCACAGAGCTGGGTCAGAACCGCTAGCCAAGCAATCAGGGCACCTCCCTTTTATCTGTTAGTTTTTGTTTTAATTTTTTGTGTTTTGATTTTCTGTAATAGGAGTGAGCCAGCCCCCCCACCCGGGGCTGTCGGCGAAGCCACCAACATCAGTGCTGTAAGCATCTGCCAACGCCACAGACTTCCGGGTTGGTGTGGCGCAGCTGTTTCAACCTGGGGAGTCCGCGGTTCAAGCTCCGGGTCGTAATCGCTACCTGCGGGGGTTCAGCTGCCACGAGGGCTGATTTTTAGTTTTATCTTTTAATTATTTTATGCATTAATAACTGTTGTTTTTATTTCCATTATGTTAAATAATCTCTGCACTTGTGTCTCGACCTTTTAACTTGATTCTTTTTCAGAATCATAACAGACATGTATAGAAATAAATCATGCACAAGCAGCAATGAGCCAAAACATTATGACCGCTTACACTGTCAAAATTGCATTGACCCGCTGACAATGACTTCACAAAGCAGTTCCATACACAAAATGGCTGAAGGATGTGATACATTAGCATCAACACTACTATTAAAATAATTTGTTGGTCCCATTTCATGTCCATAAAAGCCCCATTTTGAGCAACAAACACAAAAGTGGCTGGACTTATATAATTATCATATTTTATATAACTTATCTTTATCATATTGTGACAAATGTTCAGAATACAGGATAAAGAAAATCAAAAAAGGAAGGGGGTGTATATTCGTATTCATCTCAATATGAAAGCAGTGTTATTCACAGTTTGTATAAAGCAAACATTGAACAGTGGTTTTACCTTGAGGGAGTCAAAGCAGGCGATGACTCTGCCATTGTCCACCTGGCAGCTCTTGGGTGGGTGAGCAAACTTGCATTCTTCATCACTGCGAGAACACGTGCCTCTCTGGAACTGACGACACACTTCCAGTGTCAGCCACTTTGTGTCCCGCACAGCTGGCAATGCTACAGACATCTCGTTGACAGCCACAGTAAAATGTGCAAAACAATCAGAGATCTATTATTAATGTACTTATTTCAGGCCTTCTGGCTGTGTTCTACCGTCATTTATGGTGAAGAGGGACTAGGTTGTGAATCACACGTCTGGTTGTGTGTGACAGGAAAGTATACTAGAGAATCTGTGACACTGCAGGCTGATTGTCACCAAATTTTAAAAAAGTTTCACTTTTAAGAACGTTTTCCTGATGAGCATCATCATTTTACAACTTTATTTCTTCTCTTCCTGTTTGCTTGACTTGGTTTTCAGATGGTCCGCTCTGTCGTTCACTCCTGTGGTTTGGTTGAAATGCTGCAGTCAGGTGGAGGAAGGGATGGTTTCAGATCGAGGGATTAATGCACTAACGGAGGCGAAGAAAGAGGAGTGTGGGTGGTACAGCCAGACAGACACTGGCAATCAGCTACACGGGGGGTAGTATGAGCAGTTGCTGACAGTGGTCTGTAGAGGAATAAAAAAAAAGGAATAGGGAAATATTTACCAAACATTATTCATTATCAATCAAGCATCACCTGCAAACAGCTAGACTATTTAAATGATTATGGTGATAAACGATCAGGATGGGCCAAGTCCACAAAGTGGCTAGTTTTACTGTGATATTTTCTCATGCAAAAAATGAACATAAGAGTGCTCCATTGGGCTACAATTGCTGACCAAACAACAGTATTAAAATCTAAATTAGATTAGGGCACAGGATAAATCCTATTACATCACATACTCCAAGGGGATTTGCTGTAGAGGGAGAACACTTGAGAGAAATCAAAGACTGCTCAGCAACCATTACACACATTAAGCACATTAATGCAAATAAATACAATTGATACAAATGCTTGGGACTTCGGTATGATATATAATTACATACTATAGTAGTTAAGTGCTAATTAATGTGAAGGCTTGCCTGTTCCAAATATCAGGACTGAAAGCGATGTAAAAAACTGTATGTATTTATGATAGATAGGTGGTCCAGGTAATAAAATCACATCAAAACCAGGGTTACATCATGACCATAACCGTTCTATCCAACCATCTATCTAAACCTGGCCCAGATCACTTGGTCTGGTGCACGAGAGACCATGTTGGGTTTAAGTGCAATACAAATAGTTTTCAGAAATCTGAGCACATAACGGCAGAGCGGCAGGGTAAGTCAATTTTTAATACATTTGATTAGTGTCGTTCAGCAGAGAGAGAGAGAGAGAGAGAGAGAGAGTGCTTCTGACATTAGACACTTTAATGGAGTCAACTGTAGAGAAAACTATAAAAGAAATACCTGTAATATAACCATACACACTACTTTGAGTGAACAATAAAAGTGTGTACGCTGTTCTCTTGTGAGGGTTACACTGTAAAGTGCAGAGTGTTCAGTGTCATGAATGTAGCCAACATAACATTTATGTATTACTCATGTGCCAATATAGACCCATTTTGATTGGGAGGAAGGAACAGAAATGAGTTTGCACATGCATATGTATATGACATAATAACCACAATCAATGAATTTATTATTAAATGTCCTCAGTGTGATAATCACATAAAATACGATCAAATTGTAAGGAACCTAAGCTACACTAGCCACGCCTCCACCGGCGACGCTCCCCCAGGTTCTGCAGATACCCCTGGTCTACATATCTGTCACCCCTGCTCGGTGGACCGGGTTGGTGCAGCAACATAGTCAGGGTCTGTGTCAGACTCCCTCACCGGCTGATCTGACTTCCAGTTCCCCTACCAGTGCCCAAATCCAGACTTTTTGTGTTTTGCTTTTCTTTTCATAGTTCACATTTATTATATGGTAAATAAAGTATTTGTCTCACATGAAAGAAAGGCGCCGCCATCATGGAAAGGGGACCTCGGAGCTGCCGGGGAACCACCCCGTATCATGGCCTGTTTTTGACAGTCTGTCTTTCATGGGGATCCTTGTCGACCTCCTTGAGGGTCTGCGTGGACTCCGGGGCTGTGACAGCTTTATGAACAGTGCCCTCATCCAAAGACTGGGAGCTGCCGCATGGAACCCATGACCTTATTAGTAAAAGGCCACAAGTGGCTGGTGCGCCACAATCCCCAGGTCAACTGGCTCACCGGGTCCATTCAGGCCTGAGGCCCCCAGTGTCGGGGGGTTTGCCTAAAACCCTGAGCGCAATTCTTTTCATAATTGATGTGTGCTTTCGAGCTGCCTTTTGAGTATTTTTTTAATATTATTTTGTAAATAAAAGAAAACCCTGGCTAACCACATTTCTGTGTCCACTTTCTCGCACGTAACATAAATCCCATGAAAATATCAAAACAAAATTATTACATTTATTCAAAAACATAATTTAATTTAGGGCATTTTGCAAGTAGACTCTTGCTTGACTTAAGCTACACCAGTCAGTGATTGCTATTCACCGAATTTCCTCTTCGTGATGCATCATGCATTTTTAACAAGAGGCTGTATCTACAAAGCCACACTAGTGTCTTGCTGAATCATCCAGACGAAGACAGTAGAAGATGTCAAATCCTAATGTATGCCTCCACATTAATGATACCTACCACCTCTGGTGTAGGTGCTGCATACTACAATGTACCTATAATGTAAGCTTTTGGACCTTTCATTGGTAAACATGGACTTATTTGACCACAACACTGACCATGTCAACTGTCTATAAGTTTG
>JAYDZG010000010.1:4130292-4156439 GCA_034509265.1 Microcambeva bendego | reverse complement strand
GTTTTCAAGAGTATACAGTCCTCTATTCCATTTTCCTTTAACACTTTATATTCAATTATTAGTTGATTTGATGATGTATTGCAAATTCACACTTTAAGGCTTAAGTGATGCCTTAATTCTTAACTATGTGTTTAACACATTCTCAGTAAAGTTTAACTGTGTGAAACATGAAACAACAACAACCATAACTCAAATGTTGAATTATAACTTTAATTTCTCCTGTGACATCAGAATACCCATAACTCCCCCCATGACAAACTGCCCAACCTATTCAAGGCAAGCTGTAGCCTAGTGGTTTAGGTACTGTATTAACAATCAGAAGGTCCTGCTTTAAGCCCCACCACAGCCAGGTTGCTGCCGTTGGGCTCTTGTGCAAGGCCCTTAACCTTCAACTGGTAGTGCTGTAACTAATGTGAGTCGCTATAGATAAAATACTTTGAAAAAAAACTGGTCACACACATCTTATTGGTGCTTAAATGTAGTTCATGCCACTTATTATTATTTCTAAATCGATTATTTGTCCACCTTAGCGTTTTCTTTCTTGATTTGGAGTTGATTAAGTACAGTACTGAGTACAGGTGTGGTCCTGCTCTTGTACTGGATGTGGAACAGTGGTGCTGTATGTGGCTCTGGACGTGGTCAGCACGCTGGGTCGTCACTCACCACTGCTTTCTAATGATTAACCGGAAGCACAGTTCGTTTTGCTCTCAGACGTTTCTCCTTAATCTATTTACTGTCGGCTCGGCTCCAGTGCGATTTTCTTTCTTGTTCTTGGAACTGACTGTGATTTGTTCCTTTAAACAGAGAAGCTTGATTTTTATACGGTCTAAGGAAGAGCATAATAGCTGTGGACTTTACACGCAGATAAAGACTTTTAAGACCTTTTTCTTGGAGCGAGTTTTGGGACCTTATCTGATTTGGATGCTGATGGTGAGTCTCCAAAGTGGGGATGGGTGCAACCAAAACATGAACAATAAAAGAAAACATTTCACAATTAAACACTTAAATGTTACATTTAAATGGAAGTTAAAATTTGGCATCTGTTGGTAGAAATGTAAGGGTGGGTTCGTAAACCATTAAGCTTGGAATATTTGAAGCTACATTACTATAATTTTATTCCCAGGTGTGGTTGCACAAACCATCACACAGCCTAAAAGGTGATAGTTGAAGAAGCGTTGTGTAGTCATTATGTTTTGCTTGCACTTATAGTTTACTTATTTTAAACTTTTTTACTGGTATTCCAGTAAATCTTTATTGTAAAATATCCTTTTATTTTTATTTGTATTTATAAAACCTTCTTTCCTTTTAGGAATTATGTATTATTCCTTTGTAAAAGGTTCTTTATTTATCAATGTAAAAGGTTCTTTATTAATATGCATAACAAAATGCAATGAATTGGGTCTTCTATGAACAGTGCAAAACAGAACAGTCTGCAATCCAGGACAATAGCCTATACATTTCACTTTGTCTTCCTACTTTTGTCTAAAGTGCCAACCAAAGCATACCTATTAACAAAAAATACCATGTATATAGTTATGTATAATTACAATTATGTTGTATCCTAACCCATTTCCCAGAGTCATAAGAGTGAAAAAACCCTTCTTTTTAGAGGTACATCCAAACTCAGCTGTACAGGGTGGGTCTTTTTGTTGTTTGCAGGTATGGTTCATTTAACCAAATGCATGGTGCTCTTTACTGAGAGACTTTAGTTCTGTTGTGTTTATATTCTAATTATTAGTGGTAAGACAGTTGTTAAAATAATAATGATTCATTGAGCTGGAAGTTGACTCCTACCTGCATATTGTAGAAGAATTATTCTCAAAGGTTTAAAGAAGCACTTCATAAACAGTAAGCTGCCATTATTTTACGTTAGGACAAAGAGAAACTGTAATATAAACCTGAAGATAAAATCCTAAACGAAACAATCTTGACATTTTAAAGCATATTAAGACAGACCACCTGCAGGACTCAGCAACAGATAATGTTCACTGTAGCTTAGTTGAGAGTGTAACGTTTTGTTAAATATTTAATACTTCATCTGAAAGGCTGGAAAGTTACTCCAAGGATGTCATAGGCATTGAGGGTAAAACAACTTAAGTTAATGAGAAGGAGTGTTCACATAATTTATCCATAAAGTTCATCCATTAAATTTGGTGAATTGGTTAATTGATTGTCAACAGTTAAAAAGTTAAAAAAAACTATTATTTTTTACCCAGGTCCAATTGGTGTTATTCATATAACTTAATAATTATCCACAAAGTCTGTTTTGTGTTCACTTATAGCAATATGGTGCCTATATTTCGGCATTCGTGATCATTTTTTATTATTTGTATAAAATCCCATATGCTTATGATTAATTTGTAACAGCAGGGATTAAAGTAGCCATTCTCTTATTTTATTATGTTGTAAATCAATTTTAATTAGTTGGGGATCTAAACAGCAGCTGTTCAGCAACCATGCCCACATTGTAGGAAACATTGATGCATTTGACTGTCCCTCCAATGAGCAATACACTGCCCCCAGCATTTATACCATGCTAATGCTAAAAGGAATGGTTAAAATAAAAGTAATTATTTAAATGGAATGAAATATGAAATTAAATATAGAGTTAACTGTATAAACGTTAAAAACATCTATCTCAAAAACATCTATCTCAACAACCTTAAGTGACCAGGTGAAGAACTTACTGGTTGTTCTACTTTTGGCAGCCTCACTTCTGAAAGCTATCCATATCAGACAGAGTATTAGCCTTTCAAATCAGTGTGGAGAAGTTTTGGCATAGTCTTTATTGAATAAATGGTTTAACCTGAATACAATGGAAAACACTTTGATATCAAATGTCCCTTTAAAATCCCACAACAACCATGTAATAGGGTTTAGCATAAGATGTGCCTCTGTAAAATTGTTATCTTGTTTATCAATTATTTCTTTTTTTTTCAGAATTATTTTTGCTATTGTAGTATGTTAAACTAATTTCCAGGAACTTTTCTTCAGGATTTATTGGTAGAGAGCAGAATTCATGGTTCTGTCAATTTTGTTAAATCACTATGCAGAAAACCACTTCGACTCTATCACACAAGCACGACAATTGGTATTATAGCAATGTTTAATATTTGACACAATTGCACATAACTTTACATTTAATGGTTCTGGGTAATCCACGCGGTTTACAAACATTTTTTCCTTTGCACTGATTCTTTGGATCCCATTTTCTGGGTTTGTTATTGACTGTTTGGATGAAATGTTCTGAAATCCCTATAATCACCAGCCTACTTCTCATAGCTATAAAAGTGCTTTGTAATGTGAAGATAATTGGCAGTATTCAAGTTGGTGTGTGTGTATTCAAACTGACCCCAATTACGCCATATTGACAAAAGTGTGTGAACCCTTGACCCTGATTTTACTCTAGATCTCCTTAAACATTTGCCCATTCATATGGACCTGTAAGCATACACTTGATTTTGGATAACACACTCAGTGATGTAACTAAAAGAGCCTACCTCAGTAATTGGAACGATGTCTACATATTTTGTCAATTAGCATGACAAAAATACAATTAAACTGGAAGTGCATTTGTGTTCTGTAAAACAGCTGCAATGCATCTTTGTCTTAGTGAAGAATATTTTTGTGTGTATATTGGGTGATGAAATAGCCTGAGCAGAAGCTGTTTAGGTGTTTGTTTCCTTGAATTAAGTAAATAATATTGTTGTTGTAACCAATTTTTATCGATACACCCAAATCACTTAGCATAATGTGGACCTTCTAAATATACAGGAGGTTTTTTTCTTTTTTATTCGGCTAAGTGAGCAGATAGATTAAGATTGATTACAAAAAGTCATAATGTGAATGCTGTTTGATTCTTTTGATTCTGTTTTAATCTATTCTTTTCTTAAACCACACAGCTGAAGATGAGCCAGCTGCACTGTGGTATAATACATATGAAAATATAGGTGGTTAGATCCATTATCAGATGCTCTGAGTGTTTTGGGGAATTGCTGCCAAGTGCTCTATTAGTGGTTTTCAGTTTCACTCCAGGAAATGTCTCCAGAGTTAGGCAAGGCCTTTTTTCTGGATGTGTATTTCCTCTCTAATATGCTGGGAAACATTTTCTGGTCAAAGTTTCAGGACCTGGGACAGCAGTAGTAGTACCACAATAGTTGTATTTTTTTTGTATATGGTTTCTTTGCATTTGGTTAGTCTATACAAAGGAATATATGTAATATATGAATACTAGGCAATACAATCAATGCCAAAGAGCAAGTTGAGTTTTGATTTCTTAATTAATTTATCTAATCCTAGTTTGATCATGTTTTACCTCTTACAGTTACTCATGTCTTTCACAACATGAACATTAAGCAGCATCTTCTGCCATTGGCTTTCATGTGCCAATATTTACTTTGACGTCTTCAATTTTTTAATTATATTATGAACTGTAGATAGTGAAAGAACTTATTTATTTTCTATCTTTCAGTGAGCAGTTATATGTTTGAACTGAGTAATAGTGAAATAACTGAGACATGAATAACAGTAAGATGTAAAACATGATTAAAATATGATTAGATATATTAATTAAGGAATCAAAATCAACTTGCTTTTTGGCATTGATTGTATTGCCTAGTATTCATTTGTTACATATATTACTTTGTACAGACTGTCCTTACACTGATTTATATACTGGAAGTAAGAAAGATTTAAAAAAGTGTGGCGGTCCTGACAAGGTTCAGCAGAGTTTGTAATTTTGAACTGTTGTTTTCACTTCTGTAAGTTGCTCTGGATAAGAGTAAATGTAAATGTAAGTTTGGCACAAAGATTAAGCTTTTGAAGGATGTTTCTGCCACACATTCTTAATGATCACACATGTTACCGATGTTAACTAGTAACTGTGCAATGTTCAGAACAGTTAAAACCTTAGTCCTATTTTGGAACAATAAGAGAAAAGTGTTTGTTGTAGTAAAAAGGATATGATGGGTTTTTTTCAAGCGTTATTTAATTTATTTATTTATATTTTTTGAAAATGTTTTAACTTTCCTGGAAATATGGGTTGTAAACAGGGTTTTAATAAATCCATTCAACATCGAGATTAAATAATTAATTACAAAAACTCACAACAACAGTTACCACAAGTGTTTGTGTCTAGTATTATCATGTTTTCTTTAAAAGGGCTTTGTAATTTGTAGAAACTCTTTTTACTGAGCCTTTTTGTCCAACCCTATTTCTGACTAATGAGAAACTGGCTGTATACATGTTTGTCTCACAAAACTCATTATCAATGCATTGCATAATGTGCATACATTTAAACTAATATCTGATGGTTCTGTTTGTTCAATTTTACTTGGAGATGCACAGTTGTCATCATTTGGTCAAATAATGTGGTTCTTATTTCTACCTAGAGTTAAAGTAATGTTTAGGGTATCTGTGGTGTGTTTAAATCACATCTACAATATATACCAGAATTTCAGTTAAGTGTACATGGCTTTTTTTGGTTTTAGGACTAAACCTTCAATAGAGCTGTGACGCTGTGGAGAAGTTGCCAGGTCTCCGAAAAAAGAAAAGAAAGATGTTTTTTTAAAAGGTAGTAACAAATCACAATATTTATCCAATTAACTGACATACAGAAGTTTAATAATGGATTCATTCTTTTGTGGCTCTCTTTTATTATGTCTGCAGCAGCTTCTCGAATAGCATGCTAGCCATTTACTTTGCAGGTACAGGATGCAAAAATGGCACAGATGCTTACACCCCCGGGACCAGCCAGCCTCCGTCTGTTTACCCGTGAATCACTCAAGGCCATTGAGAATCGAATTGCTGAGAAAGCCAAGAAGACTAAAGAAGAGCAGAAGAAAAATCTTTATGTGCTTCCACGAAAATCTAACAGTGACCTGGTGGCAGGAAAGAAACTGCCATTTATCTATGGAGACATTCCAAAAGAAATGGTGTCTTCACCACTGGAAGACCTTGACCCATTTTATCGCAATCAGAAAGTAAGCTTTGACTTGTTACTTCATATGAATTGTATTTGGTTGTGTCCCATTGGTTATTGATTGCAAGTGAAGTGTTTCAGAGTGGTTGGCATAAAGCATATTCTTTAATGAGTTCTCAAAAAATGGAGATTATTATCATTAGTGTCATGAGTATTTGAAATCTTTTATATTGATCTAGCTGTGTCTTTGTTTTTGTCTTTTTAGACCTTTATAGTGTTGAATAAAGGTAAGAATATCTTCAGATTCAGTGCCACCTCTGCCTTGTGTATCTTCAGCCCCTTTAATCCTCTTCGAAAATTGTCAATCAAGATCCTGGTGCATTCATATCCTTTGCTTTATCGCCACACACGTTTAAAAGAGTTAATGTCCTTTACCTGCTAATAAATGTGAGTGGAAGCAGTTTGATTGTTCATTTTCCTTGATTCTTACTTACATTGTTTAACATATTTATTATATGCACTATTCTTACCAACTGTGTGTTCATGACTTTTAGTGAGACTTCCAAAATAACAGAGTAAGTCACTCTTACAACGAATGTCTCATGTAGACAGTTTGAATGAGAGTAGGCCAGGAAATCATATCTCATGTGGTTTTAACAGGTCTGTTTTTACTGGAATCTATACGTTTGAAGCAGTACTAAAGATATTGTCGAGGGGCTTCTGTATAGGAAAGTTCACTTTTCTCAGGGACCCAATGAACTGGCTGGACTTTGTTATCATTGTGATGGCGTAAGTTTTCTATTTTTTATATTTCAGTGCATGCATTGGTCTAACAACTGAGTGATAAATGAGATGGCAGGTAATCGATTAGGAATATACCTCTCTCCACAGACAACAGCTCTGTGCCAGTCCATAAAAGCCTGCTTAATTTGATAGATATATTTAATTACCTAAAGCTGAGTCAACCATGATCTTATTGATTAAGCATATGACTAAGTAGTTACTTACAGGTGCCATCAGAAATATGCAACCCATACTTTACAAACTATTATGATTATGTGTATAGAATTAAATGAAAATAGACCACAAGATGCAAGCAGAGAAATATATCTTTTGTGGCAAACAAGCAGACATTTTGGCTTGAACCCAAATCTTTCAGCCTATTCCAGCTTATTGACAGGACAGTTGCCTATGGTTAAGGTGCTATACAAGTAACCAAAAGGTTGCTAGTTCAAGCCCACCACTTCCAGATTGAGCAATGCATTTGCCTTCAGCTGGTTTGGATAAAAAGTATCTGTTAAATGAGAAAAAATGGAATTGAAGTTTTTGAATCGTACCAAAGATTTTCTGGAGATTTAAAAGGTCACTCCAGGATATTCCAGGACTTATTCCTTACCCAAGATTTCTTTGCTTTAAAGCATTCTTGAGGTTATTGCCTTGCTGAAATTTCCAGTTATCACCAAGGTTAAAATTCACCACAGATATCTTAACGTTCCACCTCAAAAATTCATTGGACTGGTTTCTTCTGTTCATAAGCCTCAGTTTTCTTGCTTGAGGGAAACTGCTGATCCATATGGCCAAACAGTCCCATTTTGATTTGTTACCCCATGTAAATGTCAAGAAGGTCCCAGGTTGGGTCCTTTCTGCGTGAACCTTGCATGTTCTCCCCATGTCTGCATTGGTGCTTCGATCTCTTTCCAAAGGCGTGCAAGTAAACTGAATTAGACATACAAAATATTCCTTTGTTTAATCTTGGTAATAAGTAACTGCTGTTATTAATGTAACCAAAAGTGTAAAACATGAGGTTTAAATCCTAATAAACATAATAAATGTGTCCCAGAACTATGCAGGCCTATTTAAATCCCTTCCCTTGTATTATTGTAAACCCTTCCCATGCATTACAGCTCATTGTCTCAGCCTTTATTAGGTCATCTGGCCTTTATTAGGTTAAATTTAGCATTGTTCTTTATTGGAATAAATGATTGGGAAGGCCTTTCAAATGACTAGATGGGTTTGCTGCTTTGACATAAGTTTGAACCATGGACCGTACCACAAATGTCCATACTGGTGTCTCTGGATATGTGGTATGTTCAAGGTCTTGGTAATTATACCTAATATTCTTCAGCACACCATTTACACATCTCTGTTTAAACAAAATGTACAACAGAATAAGTGTGTGTATGTGTGTATGTGTGTGGAGAGAGAGAGAGAGAGAGAGAGAGAGAGAGAGAGAGGTGGACTAGGGCATGTGTGCATTGACAAATTAAGCACTGTGTATTATTGCAATTCAAAATCTAATCTCTAATTATGTCTTGTTTGTCACCCTTACTTTAGATATGTAACAATGTTTTTACCTGACATGGGTGGGATCTCTGCCCTAAGGTCGTTCAGAGTGGTCCGTACACTGAAAACTATTTCAGCCATCCCAGGTGAGATATGCCTCCCCCCAAACCCCTTCTAAATTGCACAACTTGAAAGCCCTTAGACAGGATTGCATGAGGTGAACTGCTGGGATAAATATAGCACCATGAAGTTACTTAACACAGTCCACCCCACATCGGTAGCTGTAACCTGAAACTCTATCCCACAAAAAGAAAGTATCATCAATTTTATTTTAGAATTTTAGACTTTAGAACACTCTTTTGACCACTTTACACACAGCGGTGGACAGCCCTAGCCACAGTTCCCAGGGAGCAGCTAGGGATTTGTTTGCCTTGCTCAAGGGCACTTCAATCATGAGCTGTCGGCTCTGGGAATCGAACTACTGCTCAAACACAAATCTTAAAGTCTGCTGGGTTTTCTGGACCAGTAGAAATACATGCTGTATTCTGATTTACACGAATTCATCACATATTAGTTTTTGCCTTGGATTTGTGCTGGAAGTAAATAAACTACAAAAACAAAAATAACAGTAAGCTTGTAATGGTTTAGTTTTTTTCTTCTTTCTGTGTTGTTGTGTTGATGTGGGGATGCAATGATGTAGTTCATAATCTCTAATTTAAAAAATGGCTTTATTTTTAATATGTAAAAAGTGCTTATATGTTGATACATTTCTGTGTGATGGCAACTATTTATAATAAATGACTTTTCTTGCAGGGCTGAAGACCATCATAGGGGCTCTGTTTCAGTCAGTCAAAAAGCTTAAAGATGTGATGATTCTGACCCTCTTCTGTCTGAGTGTATTTGCTTTGGTTGGCCTGCAGCTTTTTATGGGCGTCCTGAGAAAGAAATGCATCAAATATCCACCCAATGTCACATCTATTGAAAATGGAACCATGTTTGATAATAACATGACAAGGGTGTGCAACCTTACAGAATATATTCATGATATTAATACTTCCAACGACGGTAATCCTCAATTTGTAAATTGAAACCAATGTTTTCCTTATTTTAACAGCCCGCATTGAACTATAAATTATTAATAATAGTAGTTTCCAATCAATTCAAATATGACCAACATTTGACCTTCAATTGATTGTTCCATTAAACAGTCTGAATACTTTTGTGAAAAAAAAAAACCATTCCACCCTTTTTTCTCCCAGTCATAACCACCTGAAGTTTATCTCTCCCTTGTCATTGCTGCCAATCACCCTTTCCCAGACATGGCTCTGTGTGTGGAGGACCACACACTGCCACCCACTTTCAGCTGCAGGTACCTAAACCGATCAGCAGACGCTGCACCAGCAAGACGAACCCTGTCCCAGCCATTGTCCCATCCACTACAGAGACACAGCCAGTCTGTGTATGTCGCCAGACGACTGAGAGCAGAGTTCAGATTCAAATTCTGAGGTCTCATGTTAGATATTGTTACATCTAACCACGTATTACGACAATAAGGAAAAAAAACAAACAAACAAAAAAAATTCACAGAACAATAAAATCTGGAGCTTGCATTCTTATTAAATCCAATGGAATTTAATCATGTATTTTGTTTTGGGTACTTAAAATATTTTGTCTGTATTTTTTCTGTAGGTACTTATTTTTTTTATATTGATGGAAAGACAGATGCTTTGCTCTGTGGCAGTGATGAAGGGTAAGTTTGCTAAAACCACAATGCCCAGCCTGAAAAGGTGGCTGATTGGAAAAGCTTTACAGACTGGAGAAGCATTCAGAGTGGCCTTGAAAACAAGTACTACATATTACTAATACTTGACAGCTGAACAGCTCTCATTCATTCTTAGGAATCTATTATGCAACATATAAGACAATTTCCTGTCTATAAATGTATTTCCTAATCACCCATCTTGCTTTCTGACCAAAAATGAAAAGTTTTAAATTAGTAACATGTTCTTGCTCTGCTTTGTCTCAGATGTCCAGATGGGTATTTCTGTCACATGGCGGGCAAGAATCCAAATTTTGGCTATACCAGCTTTGATAACTTTGCCTGGGCCTTCCTATCTCTCTTCAGACTAATGACTCAGGACTGCTGGGAAGTTCTCTACCAACAGGTTTGTGGATACTTTTGTATATGACCACTTAAACTTACAATGAAAGTTTCTCCTCAGTGTTTGGTGATTGGGCTGTGCTAGTGTGGGTTACATTTAGGCTTTACAGTGGGTTACAGTTGACCCCTGTAGCTAATAAAAACATTTTCTTCAGGTAACCAAAGTCTTTTAAGTTGCATTTAACAAACTTTAAGCAGGTGGTGCCAAACATTTTAATTTTTTTAAGTTTGTATTCTGAGATCCAGGAAACAAAAAAATAAATTGCAATGTTTCATATGTTTGTCCTGATGTATGCCTTGCCACAATTTCCACAGATGTACAAAGTAGTGAAAATTGTGGGCCTAGTAGGATTTGGCCATACAAGTAAGAAACGTGTGTTGATTTTTACATTACCTTCTGGTATAGTACATTATCAAAAGAGAAATGTTATATTTGTACTCACTGGCAATACAAACCTCATAAAAAAGAATCAATAAATATTTAGATTTAGATTTACAAGTGTGACAATGACTAATGACTAATAACTCTGCAGACTCTTCGTGCTTCAGGAAAGACCTACATGATCTTCTTTGTATTGGTGATTTTCCTGGGTTCGTTCTACCTTGTAAATTTAATCCTGGCTGTAGTGGCCATGGCTTATGATGAGCAGAACCAAGCCACATTAGAGGAGGCTCAGCAGAAAGAAGAAGAGTTTCAGGCAATGCTGGAGCAGCTCAAGAGGCAACAGATGGACGCACAGGTTTGTTTAGGGATTTCCTATACATTTCTAGGATGTTTATTAGATTGTGAATTATATTGTGAGCTCCACTTAAACCAGAGCGTTTGTGTTTTTTTATATGTATTCTATATGTTTTTATTACATTTTTAAATAATTATTTCAGTGACTCAAACAAACAGAACAAAAACTCATTTCTGCATACCTGTTAGTTGGCAGTTGCACTATGTGAAGATGGCAGTCTTAGTGGAAAAAGTTCTTCTGAGGCTTCCAAACTCAGTTCCAAGAGTGCTAAAGAAAGATGCAACAGGAGAAAGAAGAGAAAGCAGAAAGAGGAGGACATCGAGAAAGGAGATGATGAGAAGGGTCACCATTCTGACCCTGAGATCAGCACTAGAAGACCCAGCATTCGCTTGTCTTTAGATGGGAACCAGTTGTCATACAATAGGACAAATCCATCCCCTCATCAGGTGAGAAATCATTCTCTACATTACTAGTGCATTTTTAAAATAACCAATCCTGTTGATTTTAAATACACTGTATGTACGCTATATAATGTTGCTTTTTCTTTCCCCAGTCAATTCTAAGTATCCAAGGGTCTGTCTTTACCCCACGACGGAACAGCAGAGCTAGCATTTTTACCTTTCGAGGGCGCCTGGGATCAGAGAATGCCTTTGCTGATGATGAGCACAGTATGTTTGAGGATGCAGGCAGCCGGCGAGGTTCACTGTTCCTGCCACGACGTTCTGAGCGTCTTTATAGCACCGGCAGTATTAACCCACACTTTCTTCTCTCTCCAAATGGAAAAGTGCACTGCTCCATGGATTGCAATGGGAAAGTGTCTGGAAAATCTCTGCCCAGCTCACCTGCTGGTCTGTTGTCTGAACTGACTTTCGATCCTGCCAAAAGGGATGATGATGTAAGGAAAATTGCTTTTTATTACGTGTATGTTAGTGCTGTACTGTTTAACAATTCTTTGTTCTTTGGCACAGTGGTCTGTTATGCTAGCCCACTTACACTACTACAGTTAATTGTGTATTTAAATACATACATCACACAACAGAGTAGTAAAACTGTATACTAAGGTCATTATCATGCAGCAGAATATCATGTCAGACTCACAGACTAAGCAATTCTTTAGTTAGAGCTCAAATTAACTTACACGGTATGCAAATTGCATATACCATTTTCTTATATTCTGGTGACAGACAGACAGACAGTTATAAATAACAGCAGACAGAATCTAAACTAATAGATGCTTAAAAACATAAAATCTGACTGTATGCATCATCATTGTACAAATAACTTTTGTTACATATTTATTATGACAATTTCTCCAGAAGGGCTCAGAGGAGTACAGGAGGAGATATTATTCTGAACAACCATCACCAGGATTTTTGAGTGATCAAACAGCCAGAGAGAGAGCTTTAAGTATAGCCAGCATTATTTCCAACACTATTGAAGGTATGCTTAAGTTCACAATTTTCAATTTTATATTTACCCTTACAGTTACCGAGAAAGTTAAACCAAGGCAGAACAATACAAGTGAAGGAGGGGGGAAATCAGAAATACAAACCATAAGCTGTAGGTTAAAGAAGGACTCTCAAGAGTAAAAAAGACACATATTATGGATGTGTTCGAAAATGTTGGGAGCTGACTTACTGCCTTACTCTCTACCTACGTAGTTGTCTAACTAGTGAGGATTCTATTAAAAGTCATCACCTTATAAGTTAGCTTATTCAAATGCACAATCTGGGCCAAACCTGGGTATCATGCAGCCACCGAGCGGTCCTCGACCAGCCCCCGTGCAGTGTGGGTAAATCAAACACACAATACAACAGGATTACTTTTATTTAGACGGGATATTAAATTAACTAAATTAAATTTCCGTAAGTTTTGCATGTGTGTGTGTGGGCGTTTAGTCATTATGTGTTGGCAAATAGAACTGAGTGAGATCGTTTGAGACGCGCTTTTAAAAATACATAAATTACTATTTACTTACTGAACTCAGATGCTGTTTAAGGATCACAGTTTAAATCGGGGGTTAAAATCTGTTATGATAATAATTCTCTTTTATGACAAATACAAGAACCTTAACAATGCAGAACCACCTCTGAAGCTTCACTAATTAAACTGAAAATGCACTAGGACATTTTACTGAGTTTAACAAATCCAGAACTGGATCATTTCCAATCAGCTTTGTGATTTTAAAATAGAATATCCAATAGGAACAGAAAAACAAAAACACCAAATGGTCTAATTAGACACCAAACAAAATAACAACAGCACAAACAATTTGTGTAAAGTTAATGCACATTTTGCTCAGATTGGTTTTCAGGAAAGGTTATTAAATACTGAAATAAGGTTGATGTCTGCTTCTCATTTTTATTTTCTGATTTTAACATTTACTCTTAACTCTAATTCAAATGTAGACTCATTTTTAATCAAGCTAATTATAGCGTAAACCTTTAAAATAAAAAGTTCTTTTTTAAAGAAAGAGAAAGGAAATTGAATGTGTTGTAAGTCTGTAAGCTACATATTTTAATGTTTAAAATGTTTTAGTTCATAATATGTTAGCATACATTGTCATTCAGTCAAATGTTTGTTTTTATCTTCTTCAATATTACAGAGCTGGAGGAGTCAAGGCAAAGGTGTCCTCCTTATTGGTATAAGTTTGCACATAAATTTCTAATTTGGAATTGCTGTCCAGTATGGGTAAAAATAAAGAAGGTAGTTCATACCATTGTAATGGACCCATTTGCGGATCTGACTATCACAACCTGCATTATAATGAACACAGTATTTATGGCTATGGAGCATGACACCGACGATGAAAAATTTAAAAACATGCTTACTGTGGGAAACTATGTAAGGACGTTTTAACTACAATTAATGTATTTAATAATAAACATATTTTAATTAAAATAAATTATCATTTAATTCAGTTGTTGTAGACTGATTGTGCAAATGTTTTGTCAAGGTTTTCACAGGGGTCTTTGCAGCTGAGATGATTTTGAAGATAATCGCAATGGATCCTTATTACTACTTCCAAAAACGCTGGAATATATTTGATAGTATTATTGTCACTATGAGTGTCTTGGAGCTCTTGCTGCAAAAATTACCAGGGATGTCTGTTCTTAGGTCTTTCCGCTTGGTAAGAAATGCTTTCTCTTCTTTAAATTTTTACATAATAATGTAATGGTCACTGTACAATGCTTTTAATTCCTATTTATTTTCATTCTAGCTTAGAGTCTTTAAGCTGGCCAAGTCATGGCCCACTCTAAACATGCTGATCAAAATCATACACAACTCGATGGGTGCCCTCAGCAACTTGACACTTGTCCTGGCCATCATTGTCTTCATTTTTGCTGTAGTGGGTATGCAGTTGTTTGGAGGCCAGTATCAGAGCAAAGTATGTAATATCACAGCTGATTGCAGACCTCGCTGGCACATGATGGATTTCTTCCATTCTTTTTTGATTGTGTTTCGTGTGCTGTGTGGAGAGTGGATTGAGAGCATGTGGGACTGCATGGAGGTGGCTCAAAAAAGCTTGTGTCTTACTCTTTTCCTCTCAGTCATGGTGATCGGAAATCTTGTGGTATGCACATATTTTACTCAATTCTTTTAACTAACAGTGTAATGAGTTGAAAACTGTATCTAATAGATTGTGTGAGTTATCTAATGATTTCTTCAATATTTCAGGTTTTGAACCTGTTTCTGGCCTTGTTGCTCAGCTCTTTTAGTGCAGATAACCTGGCAGCCACAAAGACTGACAAGGAAATTAACAACTTAAAAATCGCTTTGGGCCGCATTTATAAAGGTCTTATACTTTTTAAAGACTCAATTTGCCATTTTTTCCGGAGCAGCTGCGTTACAGGAACAAAAAAAGAAATAAAGGAAGAAGGCTTAAAAGATGGTAAAAAACTGACTGATGTCTCTGCTCATACCACAGTGGAGTTAATCAAAGACGACACATGTATTAAAGAGTTATCAGGGGAAGACAGTTTGTGTGAAGATTTTATTGCTGAGTGCAGTGTGACTATAACTGTACCAATAGCAACTGCAGACTCTGACCCTGAGTGTCACAACATGGATGATGGCAGCAGTTATTCTTCTGACATAGAGGAAAATAAAGTGGTAATATGTCTATTATTGTATACAAGTCATTCAATTAGTCTGTTTTACCTTATTCTGTTTGGGGTCACCCTGGCTATGATGGGTGTAATGTAGGAAACACTCAGTGCCACTAACCCGTGCATTGTAGTGCTGATCCTGATAAATAGGAGGGTATTCGGCATAAAAACCTTCCCAAATCAATAATGAGGACCACGATCCACTGTGCAAGGTTTTGTGTCAGGACATTCTTGGTCATACTGTTATAACATGGTTCAGCTTCTCTCTCTCTCTCTCTCTCTCTCTCTCTCTCTCTGTGTTGGTATGTTTTTTTGTGTGTATTGTTCCAGCTTTCAGAAGTGAGCTCCTCAGTGGGCAGCACAGTTGACCTCCGGCACCCGAAAGAAAGGAGAGAATCACTTGACTTTGAGTCAGAAGACTCAATGGATCCTGAGGCTTGCTTCACAAAAAGTGAGTTACCACAGTAGAGAAAAATAGTGCTTTCAAGGACCCTAATACCTAATTGTATTTTGTGAATTTGCAAAAAAGAAAAAGGATTTGCCCTCTTCTCTTAGACTTACTGTAGATTGCAATTGATTCACTTAATCTAGGAAAAGGTAGATGATGAAAAAACAATTTGCAACAGTAGATTTAAATTGTTCTTGGACGATTTAACATGTTGGCACAAAATGATGAGCTTGAGCCATAGGCAATTATGTGTGTTGCAGGAATCAAAAGTCAAACTATGTTTATGATCAGATGTGTATTCCTGCCATGCTCCCTGGGCCATGATCAGCTACTGGCACATAAAATAATGAAAAATACCTTAAGAAACTAACTTTGAAAACTGAGTATGAATATATGCATTTTTACAGGGTGTGTGCGAAGTTTCGCATGCTGCCAGGTCAATGTAGAAAAAGGTAGATGGAAGACATGGTGGACAATCAGATGTACCTCTTACATGATTGTGGAGCACAACTGGTTTGAGTTGTTCATTATCTTTATGATCCTGCTGAGCAGTGCAGCATTGGTAAGAACCAATTCATTTATCTGTTAAAATATCTGATTTAGCTTGTAAAAGAACTCTTTACATAGTTATGAAGTGGTGAGTGGTATATTTAGCATTGTGTATTTAAAGATGTAATATGTCTGGATGTTTCAGGCCTTTGAAGACATACACATTGATAAGTGGAGGACCATAAAGACCATTTTGGAATATGCAGATAAAGTGTTTACTTATGTTTTCATATTGGAGATGCTATTAAAATGGCTGGCCTATGGATTTGCTAAATATTTTACCAATGCCTGGTGTTGGCTTGACTTCTTGATTGTTGGGGTATGTTCTAATTTTGAAATTAAACAATCAGTTTGTTTAGGTCTGTTTTTGATATTGGTTGAGCGGTTCATGTTTGTTTTCATGCTTTGTGCATGTATATAATTTGCAACTATGTGTATAATGGGATGGTGAGAGCATTTGCATGGGGCTGTGTCTCTGTAAAATATTCTGTTCATAAGAAATTCAGGGAGTGAATGGAATATACATTTGTGGTTCTAACACTGCCACTCTTGGGACTAACATGATGAAAGTCGATATAGATAAAATGATTAAGGCAAATTAGAGAATTGGCACTGAATTATATAATTTGTATGAAATTGTGTGTTTGTGTGTGTGTAGGTCTCTCTCATCAGTTTAGTGGCCAGCGCCCTTAATTATTCTGAGCTAGGAGCCATCAAATCTCTCCGTACACTGCGAGCACTAAGACCTCTTCGAGCTCTATCACGCTTTGAAGGCATGAGGGTAGGATACCCATTTATTACTCCCCAGCTTTACTTCCTGTGTATTCCTATAAAAAATACTGACACTGCTGGCATGGCCAGTATGAAGTACATTTGCTGTGTATTGACTTAAGCTTATAATTAATTGTAATGTCCTGATGACTTGAAACCTAGGAATAAATAATAACAGTAATAAATTACTATAATACAAGGCAACCTTGTAGAAAATCCAGGAAATCATCCATAACTTACCCTAACCGTTCTTTGGAAACCTTAAGTGTAAATGTAAACTAATGGCTGGTGTATCCCAGGAAAATAACATACTTTAATACAACTTTAAGACATTTAATAACAGAATAATACAAGTATTTAATAGTTTTCTAAACAATAATTTGATTACATCACATTTATTCTAATAATAAATCAAAACTGAAATCAATTTGGTTGCTATACCTTCTGATTCATCAGTGCTGTGACAGGAGTGTACTGAGCACACATTCTTTCTTCTTAGCTCCTTAGACTCTTTCAGCCAAATGTGTTCTGAACATTAGATTTAGCCTCCATTATCTTGTAAAAAAAAGTCTATTGCAGGATCTCTACAAGAACCATTTATATGTGTTTGCTATTAGCCTTTACCATGCCATGTTAAACCATAGTGTAAGATAATGTGTAACACAGGTGCATAACCTGTTTTCGACATGACCGTCTTGCAGTTTATTGTTTGCCGATCTTCAGCAAGCGATGAATACTAATCGATAAGCGATTACCAGCAATTGTACAGTGCTGGTAATAATGAAACACCATGGAGCTGTGTGTAGGTAACATTAAAAGGGGATGTTTGGAAGGACTTAAAAGCTTTCTTTGAAATTTGATACACTATTGATCAAACTTTTTTTGCATTAATCTGCTGCATGTTCTTTCATGGCAAGCTGTATGTGAAACAAAGCATAACACTGTTTTATAAAGAATTAAATTGATGGGTTTATGGGTTATCAATGACATTTTTTCCTGCTAACACCACACCCCCGACTTTATTATACAGTCCCAATCTCTGGTTGACTGATGAGGGTGAGACCTGAATGACTTTGCATCTGACATGAGGAATACTAGAAGCACATTTGATGAGACCACTAAGTGCACTTTCAATTATTTTATCCATGTTTTGAGAAGATGGCCTCTTGTTTGGAACTGAAGACACAATTATGTGACAGCCAGAGCAGAAGCAAATGTCAATGCTAGAAATAATATTTCAGCTATCTGAGACTGGTACAAGCCTGAACTAAAGCTTCTCACATTTTGTTCAAATGGACTATCTAGGAAATTTCCTAATAAAAGAACAGTATTTTGATGGAGAATATCAAGACGCAATTGTATAGAAGGATGCTTAAGATGCAAGTCTAAATGAAAGTTCACAGCACTAGTATTTCTTACCCTACAAGTGTATGCAAACTGATTACAGTAATAAGTAGTACATACAATACAGTAATGAATAGACATTTGTTCACTGAGCTTCAGTTGAAGTTTTTAATCACACTGAGGCAGTGGCTTTCTCTCATTTAAGTATATGTCTTCCTATTTTCCATGTTTTTGTATAAACAGAAAAAAAGTAAACTAAAGTATTACAAACAGGGCTTTCAGATTGTAACAATATTTTAATTTAATGTTATTTGTCTTTCATAGGTGGTTGTCAATGCTCTTTTTGGTGCCATTCCTTCTATTGTGAATGTACTGCTGGTCTGTCTTGTCTTCTGGCTTATCTTCAGCATAGTGGGGGTCAACATGTTTGCTGGCAAGTTCTATGAATGTGTAAACATTACCACCGGGGCCCGCATTAATGACAGCATTGTTAATAACCAAACAGATTGTGATAAACTGGGGAAAGATACTGCACGCTGGAAAAATTTAAAAATCAACTTTGATAATGTCGGCGCAGGATATCTGGCCTTGCTTCAAGTGGTAAGATCATTGTAGTAGAAGCCTAAACACAGAAGGTTGACTAATACATGTTTAATACACAAGTGTTACAGTTGTTAAAATAAATAAGTAATTGATTCAGTTCATATTCTTAATTTATGACTGTTCTTTAGGCAACCTTTAAAGGCTGGATGCCTATTATGTATGCAGCAGTAGATTCCTACAGGGTGAGTATGCTATCATAGTACATACCAACGAAGCATAATGAATACTGTCACATAGACTATTTACTACATCTATATTGTCTTATTTCTGGTATAATCTTCTTACTAGTTGGATGAACAGCCCAAGTTTGAGCAAAATATATATATGTACATCTACTTCGTGATCTTCATAATATTTGGGTCTTTCTTCACATTAAATCTCTTCATTGGTGTCATTATTGACAACTTTAATCAACAGAAGAAAAAGATAAGTGTCTAAAACATTCTGTACATTGTGTGATTATATAGAGCTATTAATAAAATGTACCAGTTTGGTAGTTAAAATACCAAAAAGTTTTTTTTTCATAAAACTTAAGAACTTTTTGCTATTTTCATAGCAAGTTTCTTCATGGAAATAATCTCTTATGTTTTTGCATATTTACTTTGGAGGTCAAGATATTTTTATGACAGAAGAACAGAAGAAATATTACAATGCCATGAGGAAACTTGGGTCAAAGAAGCCACAAAAACCAATCCCTCGTCCATCAGTAAGTAATTTGATTTAAAAATTCAACAGTTATTGTAAAATTTTATTATGGAATATATGCTTGACAACAATGTTACTTTTGTTTATGATGCAAAAAAGGCTACATGACATCATGTTCATGCTTTTTAAATATATTTGATTGTAAATACGCCATTATTATTAATTGCTTTTCAGAACAAGTTCCAAGGGTATATCTTTGACCTGGTAACAAATCAAGCTTTTGATATTGTTATCATGGTTCTTATATGCCTTAATATGATCACGATGATGGTGGAATCGGCAGATGAATCAAATGAGCAGAAAAAGGTTCTGCAAAAGATCAATTATATTTTTGTTGGAGTCTTTACAACGGAATGTGTACTAAAAATGATCTCACTCCGACATTATTTCTTCACTGTTGGGTGGAATGTATTTGACTTTATAGTGGTCATTCTCTCCATAGTGGGTAAGTTATAGTAATGTTGCTATATTAAAAAAGTTATTATATAATGTATTCTAAGTAATAATATAATGACTTTTTTTCTCTTTTTATAGCCACATTTGTTTCTGAGATCATTAAAAATCTTTTTCCTCCAACCTTGATTCGTGTTGTTCGCCTTGCTCGGATTGGTCGAATTCTGCGCCTTATTAAGAGTGCCAAGGGAATACGCACCCTTTTGTTTGCATTGATGATGTCTGTTCCAGCCCTGTTTAACATCGGTCTTCTTCTTCTGTTAGTAATGTTCATCTACTCTATAGTTGCAATGTCACAATTTGCCTATGTCAGAAAGGAGGATGGAATCGACGACATGTTTAATTTTGAGACTTTTGGCAACAGCATGTTGTGTTTGTTTCAAATTACCACCTCAGCAGGGTGGGATGGTCTGCTGGCACCCATTCTCAATAATAAGAAACCTGATTGCGACCCTCAAAAGGAGCACCCTGGCAGCCAAGTTAAAGGTGACTGTGGTAACCCAACTATTGGTATCATATTCTTTGTGAGTTACATCATTATATGCTTCTTGATTGTGGTAAACATGTACATAGCCGTGATTCTCGAAAACTTTGGAGTGGCCACAGAGGAGAGTACAGAGCCAATAAGTGGGGACGATTTCGAGATGTTCTATGAAGTGTGGGAAAAATTTGACCCATTGGCTACACAGTTTATAGAGTACAGAAAATTGTCTGATTTGGCTGATGCTCTCAGCCCTCCACTTCGCATCCCCAAGCCCAATAAAATCCAACTTATGAGTATGGACCTACCACTGGTAAGTGGAGAGAGAATACACTGCCTGGATATCTTGTTTGCATTAACTAAACGTGTCCTTGGGGATAGCGGTAACACAGACCTCCTCCGAGGGCAAATGGAAGACCGGTTCATGGCTTCCAACCCCAAAGTATCCTATGAACCTATTACCACAACCCTACGCCATAAGCAGGAGTACATGTCAGCTGTTGTCATTCAGAATGCATACAGGAAGCATAACTTCAGACAGACTGTCACAAAGAACATAAAATCATTAAAGAAAGACAGTGGAAAGATTTTAAATAAGGACTTAAGGGTTGTCAATGGGTGTAATAACCATTCCTCTACTGAAAAAATTGAAACAACATCTACTGATGTTCCACCATCATATGATAGTGTAGTACAATCTGGTAAAGACAAATACGAGAAAGATCACAAGGAGAAGGAAGTGAAATGCAAAGATAAAAAAACAAAATAAAAAGAACAAAATAATATATATTGTATAATGAGCTACAGTATAATAATGTTAATAAAGTTTAGACTGTGTTGATGTATTCGTATTCAACACTGTGTGTTTTAAAGTGTGGCTGGAAATGCCATACCATGCTTGTTTTATATGAAGGCTCATACCCAAAATATAATAGTTGATAGCCATGTAAACACTCTCGGCTGTTTTTGGTCTTAGCCAAAGTATATAACAGCCTTTATTAGGAATTTGCCTTGCTCTCACTTGTGAATTGCAGGACAATATCATATTACTAAACATAATATGAAAAACATGGCACTTTCAGTTTCTGTTTTTTTTTCTTTTTGCTGGTTTTACACATTGTTACACTGTCAGCAAAGCTCAAGCAAGTTACAAAGACTGAAATGAAGTTTGAGCTTTGCCATGCCTATGTGTTTTTGAAACGTGGCACATGACTGGAACTTTAGGAGTTTGTATAACCACAAGAGGATTGTATTGTTTACAATGAGGCCAATGAGACAGAAGAGATTGATGATTAATGCTTTGTTGATAGAATTATAAGCAGAGTCCTCAACAGTGTGAAACAGCAGAACTCACTGCCACAACTGCCTTACCAGTTTTTGTCGAAAAGAGAAATGATTGTGTTTGTGCCAGAAATATTCACGCATGAGGACTAAAAGTACTGTATTTGTGTTGTGTAAAAAAATAACAATTGTCAATAGTGTGCCTAAGGACTACGAAGGTTTTATATGTATGATCAAACATATCTATTGGAGATACTATCGCATCACAGCAAGAATGACCTGGTTTCAAATTGCCTGGCTGGGCATGAGGCATTTAATGTGATAATTTAAGTGTGGAGTTTCCTCTGGCTGCACCAATCCTTTAAAGAGATGCAGTTAGGTCAGCTGTAGCTATTAAACCATGTGTGTGTGCGTGCATGTGTGTGTATGTGTGTGTGAGAGAGAGTGTGAAACTGTGTGTATGGGTGTGTGTGTCTCTGCTTGTCTGGGGTGTTTCCTGACTTTTTAGACACACCGTGATTCTGACCAGGATAGTGCGGTGGTAAGAGTGACAAGGAATAAAGAAATAATTTGGTATCTTGCATTCAGTCTTTTTTCTGGAATGAACTAATCAATTTGCTATGCAGTTTGGGGTATTTTTTTAAATTATAATACTATTAATAATAATATAAGATTTACTAGATTTACGAGACAATCTCATATTTCTGTTGTATTGATTACATGATTACTAAGTATTGTGTTTTAGTGTGTAATAGCTTGTAGCAGTGTCTTATGAATGAAAAAGCCTTATCCAAAATAGAACTTGTGGATGCTTGTATTCTGTTCTGTAATAATTTCAATATACTGAAAATCCTTTTATTATGCATTTATGCAATTGTATGAATTTATTTATTTCTACTTGGCATGGGGCATGTGAGTGTTTGGTAAATGATTTGCCTGTAATTAAACTGGTTTATAAATAATTTATAATTATGTTTAAGATGTCAAGAAACTGTCCTTTTTTTACATTTTAATTATAATCATATTTGAATTTCTTTAATATATCGTGTACTTGCTCTGCTTTTATACAAAAGGAAAGTCTAGTCTAGAAAATGCACAAAACAGAGTTCAATTTCTCATCAATTACTGATCGTTTATAAACGTATTATGTATTTCTGCTTCTTTTACGCTTTGAATAGACATCTTTACAGACAAAGAACCTGTATTATCTTAAATACAAACTTCTATGACATGTATATATTATTTTAGATTTATATATTATGGTTAACTGATGACTAAGTACTGTGCCTGGGATAATCTGTTTACATTAGTAAGGCATTTCACCACGTATGCTTCTGATTGGTTACAAATCAACTGCTTGTCAGATCTTATTATATAAATGCAGCATAAACACTGTAATTAGGCTGTTTTATGATATACATTTACATACAATGAACACATTTATATAAAATCAATGTTTTGCTTTCATAAGCACAGCTGAGAGATTACATATTTTAAACATGCATTAAGCTTGCTATTTAAAGTCAAACCGCATGCAATTGACAGCTTTGTGTCATCTAATAACAAAAGCTTAAATAATAAAGATGTTACACAATTCAGGTGTGAGTGTTATCTTTGTATTCCTTGTTTCATGTGAATATAAGTTCACAAGTTGCTTTGTTCACATCACCATATGAAGTGTTTTAGATATACGTCACAATCTTCTTCCCTACATTTTAGACATATTACTCATTCTGTAAATGTAAGAATGTATTACACAAATGACCAAAACATAATAAATTCAAAACCAATGCAAGTTAGAAAGTATTTCAGTAGTGGTCTCGGATTTTAGCTCATCGTTATAGTTAGATTTAGAATGTTATTCATTTTATTATTAGTACTATATTTTTTTTGTCATTGTTTTACCAGTTCTGAGAGTTTTGGGCTAGTGGATTAAGCTCCTGCTGTATCTACTTTTGAGACCCAGTAACTAAAATTAAACCTCTACTGCAAACATAATTATTCCATCATTGGGAACGGTTTTACTTAGAGTTCAAGTTAGATATTTAATAAATTTATTGCTATATGTTCAAATTGTGAAACAACCTAAATATATTAATATTTTTATCTTGCAATTTTATTGAAATTTCATTGATCATACAATATTTTACTTTAATGGATTAATTGTTCATTGGAAAATGTTAAAGCTATCAAAACTGTCTGTGTAAAGTACACATATGTCTGAGTAATTAGTTCAAACATATTGAGGTGTAAGGAACTAAAAAATGTGCAGACTAAGAAGCTCATCTGTGACCCAAACTCATCAGAAGTGTCGAGAAGATTGGGGAGATGTCACCCAATACACATATAAACACACTGGATATTTATTTTAAAATATCAGATAGTTGCAAAGAAATGGCCTATTACAATATGTCAGCACAGTGCAATATTGATTTGGCTTTTTGATAGGTGTATTTAAATCAATTCATAACTTCTGTCTAAAATCTATGGAGCTGCCTTGCTGCTCACTCTGGATTGGAAGCCTTTCATCACAGAGGTCAATCTCCTCCCATCCTAACAGATTTGGCCAATCATGTCTGTATGTACACACCTTTTCACATTTCACATATGGAGACATTTTAATACAATGTTTACTACCTATAGAAAACATTCTGACCAGCAGCCTCCCAGTCTAGTTTGGAAACCTTACAGCTTCAGACCTGAAAGTAGTAAGGACAGCAGAAATAATCAACAGAACCTCATCTTGAACTTTCATCCATACAAGAACTGCACCAGTCACGCTGTCTCAGCAGAGCCTATGGACTGTTCAGCCTTCTGCCCTCACACAAATATCTGGCCCCACTGGTCTTTATAAAGAGACATTATCTTTAATGCTGCTATTCTCTTCTGTGCAATAACAATGACTTCAACACTTTGCAATGTGCAATACATTTTTAAATCAATGGATAGTTTTGGTATATATGTATGGATACAATGTCTGTGCAATATTATGTTTACTAAAGTATATTTGTACTAAAGTTTTTTTTTTACTTTAACACATTTTAACATTTTTATACTTAACTGTATTTTAGGTCTGTATGTCCAGTATGCATGTCTTGTGTATGCGTTGTAATGTTTGCACATTGGAGGTTGAGAAACACAATCTCGTTCAGCCGTATATTGCTAGTTGTATTGTCTAAATGTCAATCAATTTCACTTTGTCTTTGAAAATCTAGTAAATTGTTTATTATTGTGCTATACATTCTCCCTGAGTGTTGCTCTAACTTTCATTTAATTTTGATGAAC
Source organism: Microcambeva bendego (assembly GCA_034509265.1). Lineage (NCBI taxonomy): Eukaryota > Metazoa > Chordata > Actinopteri > Siluriformes > Trichomycteridae > Microcambeva > Microcambeva bendego. Next base: position 4,131,306 of record JAYDZG010000010.1, on the reverse strand, counting down.
TAAAATGCTATTGTGACAAATGTCTGTTTTTTTATTTTATGAGCAGATATTCATGAACATATTTAAACCTTTTCTATATCATAATCCAAACAAAGATAATTGCAATCCTATCAGTATTAAGAAGCATAGAAACAACATAGCCTTATGGCCATAAGATGCGGTCTCATGTGACTAACCACACCTAATTAGCAAAGCATTAGTGCCCTGAGCTCTTCCAGCCACCCATTATATGAGTTTCACCAGGATCATTTCAACTAAACCACAATCAGCATCAGGGCCTTCATACTACCGGAAAGCATGTTTTTTTCATGCCAATTTCTTCAATTGCCTCTAATGAGCACTTAGATAATTCATTTCATCATTCTCAAGAGAGAGTGAGTGTGGACAAACCTAACGTTTGGCTAGCATTGTTTGATCATAATCTACACACACTGTAAATATCCTCTTAGAGGGATAAAATGTCTAATATGGTTAGAAGATAAAAGGATTCAGCCACTGATGTATTTGTTGTTAATTAGTTCCATTGAATTTAAATATTTCTTTTCCAGCACAAACTTTCTATGTATTTATTTTGGTCCATACTTTTTAGTTAAAACATTTAGTTAAAAAGAATGTTGCTAAATGCACTAAATGTGTAATAAATATATTATGAAGATTATCAAACAATTGTGTGATAATTCAGCTATTTTGATTATTTAAAATGTCAGTTGTATTATAAAGAATATTAAAGTGTAAATATTGAACTTTAAAAGGAACATTATTATAATTTCACTAGTACTACACTTGAACTTCTTTCAAATTACTTCAAATTCTTTTCAATTTTTTTTTAAAGAAGCTAAATTATCTGGCAAACAATAAAATATTTTTAAAGTGTCAATAATATAATCTTGCAATAATTGGAAGTACTATATAAATATTTTTTTCAAATGTTTTATTAGTTTATTATGATTAATTTGTATACATAAGACACACATATTGAAATGTTAACAACTGTCTTAGCCATTCATTCAGTTT
>JAYDZG010000010.1:4044884-4059244 GCA_034509265.1 Microcambeva bendego | reverse complement strand
AAAAACTTTTGCGGAATTAAGTATTGAGCAAAAAAAGAAAATGTTGGTAGTTGGTGCGACTTCAATTGTTTCTTTGGTCGCTGCCCTTGTACTTGCCAATATAATTTAGCTGGATGTCTTTTTGTGGTAGACTTGGTTTATGAAAATCAGGTTTATTTTGTACTAATCAGAAAAATATCTGGTTTGTAAGATATCCTCATATTACATTCCAATGAACTCTCCCTTTTATAAATAGTATAATGTTACCGTTGTAGAAGTCGCTTAGTGATTTGATTTTTATTATCAGTGTCTTTTACAACAGTGGCCATGCATTAATTTGTTTTCTGAAGCAAGAGCCCAGAGGGCCAGGAAGCAACCTGTCATACTGACCTGTGTAATTCAGTGCAGTGGAAGTGCTATGCTTTCTCCAGCCTGAGGGCATACAGGGGTCAGTGTGCTGCTAATTAAAGGGCATGTGACGTAGCAGAAAGCATTTAGAAGAAAGCTCAGGCTGAAGAGAGTGAACAGATGGAGAGACAGCGGAAAGCAAAGCGAGTTAAATATTGGTGACAAAAGAGACACACTGTGGACCAAGAAGAGCTGGCATCAGGTTTTCTCTTCTGCTCCTAAACCCAGGCACTGTTTTGTACTGAGAGAACAGTAAGCATTGTGTACTCTGGAGCAGTGTACATATGATTACACTTTGACCGATTGTGATTGTTTCGTGCTGTGTAATGCTCTTCTCTTACAAAAGGTCAGAGATGGAGAAGATCCTGAATCAACCAAAGACTCTCAAGATACAAGTTATTAGCTGTAGTTTAACATACTTATCAGATGCATCAGTAAAGATGACAGGCTTATTTGTATGTACACTTCTATGTGTTACACACTTTTGTGTGGCATAGTAGAAAAGAATTTGCTTTGTTTCTGCAAGACAGGGATTTGATTTGATTAAGTAATATACATCTCGTTTGCATGTGATGTAAATTCAGCCAAATATTTTTTTTTATGAAAATGAAGTCTGATAAATACCAATATCTCCCTTCCATTTGCACAAATCTTGCTGTGATTCATATGCCAGTTTACATGATAATTACAAAACAGGTCACTGTAATTGCAAGGGTTGCATCCCATGTCACTGTGTAAATTGCTTTTGCTAGATTTGTTCTGCATTTTTGACTTGAAATGTACTTTATGTACTGCCAAATATAAAGGAAACAGAAATAAATGCAATCTAGCATTTGCTGGTGTTGCATGTGTTTCAAAGAACAGGAAAAGGGTAAATAATTGAATCTTATGGAGAAAATTAGGTTTCACACTGCTTACGACCTCAAAAGAGCATTTATCCAGTGCTAGAGGGGCATCGGGTTTATTCCAGCACGAGTCCATAAAGACACACTTTTATATGTTTGGTATATATAAGGACAAGCGGCTTGCATACAGCCCTGCCCTCAGCCCCACCAAACACTTTGGGGATGAAGTAGAACATTTGTCATGATAGCAAACCAGACCATCAGTGTCTGATCTAAAAAATAGCCATTTGACTGAATGGGCAGACATGCCCACCACCACATAATATATAGTCTCAAATCATCTAGTGGAAAACTTCCAGAACATTTGAGGCTGAAAATAGTTTATTTAAAAGACTAATTATAAATGATCTTGTCCCTGAAGTAGTACAAATGAACTGCAGTTGTAATCTTAACAGAGGAAGGGTCAGTAGAGTGTTTTAAGTGCTAGTCAGTGTGACCTCTCTCTCTCTCTCCCTCTCCCTCCCTCCCTCCCTACCTCCCTCCATGGAAAAAAACTAGGGAGGCCAAGACAACTGTACAGTACAGGATGTACACATCTTCAATGCAGCCACCTAGAAAGAAAGAGCACACAGAATATATATAGCAGGAAACAAATAAACCAGTAGATGAGAACTTTGGCTGTCTGCTTTATGTAGAGCATAATATGGTCCATCTCATCTCTGCAGTACAGTTTTACTGCATAGGATTTTTTTTTTGCTTTCTAGATGGCTGATCATCATGTTTTTGAAGTGAGAATGAGAGTTGACAAGACAGGAGCAAGGGGCCAATGGCAGCGGAAGCTGTAGCAGTCTGGATTCAGATGCTGCATTTAAGCTCATAAATCACATAAATATAATAAGCAGCCCTAAACAGAAACACTGAGATGATTGATTGATTTGAGACCCCCAGATGAATCATCTCCTTGCTGTTATCGCCAACCTACTGTACAAGAAATAATTATATACACTACATCACCAATGCATGTGGACACCTAAATAGGTTGTTTGGATATTTTAGCTGCAACCACTGATAACAAGTGAATCCAATTAACACGTTTCTAAACAATCTCAGGACTTTCATAAAAATGTACATTCTTTTTTTGAATCACATGTGATGTTTAGGTGCTTAGACACTTCGCATAAATATTCATTGTCAATACATTTGGAATGGTATAAAATTGAATTCAGACCTGCTATGTCAAAATACCAGTTCACAATTTATTTTGACTAGGTCATTGTTCACTGCCTCGAAAAGCATTCAAGAGCTGCTGTGTGCCATAAAGACGAAATAGTGACCATGAATCTCTTACTCTCTCTTTCTATCTTTCTTACACACACCACACTCGTGTCTGTGAAAACTCCATTTGGATTTAGAAAGACAATGCTTAAGAGCATTTAATTAAGTTATTACTGCAGTAATTACTGTTTTAGCTGACAATTCATTTAACCCTAGCTGATGTGATGAGTAGCTTCTCATCACTCAAACAACTGTGAAGGATGTGTTCTGTGGTCCCATAGAAAATATGTTATTGTATTTCAGATGGTTAAATCATTGGCCTTTATCAAACAAAGAAAACAACTAAGAAGGTGCTGAAATCACTGGAACTGAGTAAAGAAGTGCCATAGTATATCTAAAGCCTAAAAGAATAATGGTGAACCATCAACCATGTGATGTGGGCAGAAAATTGAATGACTATGACTGGAAATGGGTGGACTGGAGATGGGTAGCGTGACACGATATAAAACTAGTCTAAAAGCACATTATTATTCAATGGCTTTTAGTTAATTAATGTTTTTGTCTTTAGTCTTAGTATTGGTAATTTTAATATTTTATCTTGTGTTAAATGAGCTCTATAAATAAACTGACATTGACTTTACTAATCTTAAAGGCAATTATTTCCTTCATAAGACACTTCATTAGAGCATTTCCAAACACACAATTCAATACAGTTATGTATACATATGAATACCACCTGTTACTGGCACTAGTCAAAACTAAATCTTTACAATTTCTTGGTAGCATAAAGACTAAACTCACGACTCACATCTTGTATTCTGATGAGTCCAGATTCACCTTATTAAACAATGAGGTTAAACATCTGGGTCAAAAGGAAACTGCATGAAGTGATGCAACAATCATGGTATCATGGTACAAGCCTCTGGAGGCAGGTTGATGATCTATGGTGGCTTTAATTGGTCATGTCTAGGCTCAGCAGTGTAATGTGGCAATACAATGAAGTCAGCTGACTACCTCATTCTACGAAATGACCAGGTCAGCCCAATAATTGATTTTTTTTCTTCCCTGATGTGAAGAAACACACATACAGTTAATGAGCATTTATTAGCAAACACCTAGCAGTATTATTATTAGAATTATCTGTATCATGTGGTCCAATTAATCCAATTAAGAACTATTGTACTCAATCAACCTGCATCTTTAATACAGTTTTCATGGATACACACAATTTGACAAGTTTGGACCATTGACCATGTCAATCATGTCTGGTCACCAGGCAATATCCAGTTTCTGGAGACCTGTGTGACTGTACCTCATGTTCTTGCTTGGAAACTGCTCTTCTGCTGTTGCAGACAATCTAGCTCATGGTTTAATACAAAAATGTATTTCTGTTCATCAAGGCTGTTGAAAGTTATGTTTATGGAGTAATAGAAGACTTTCTGTTTGCTCTTGCCATTTTTCTTTCTTTTTCTGTATTTTTATGGTTATCAAATAAAAACAAAACAAATTATACACTACTAATGTATTTCCTTGAAACCTATTGAATCAGTTTTGAATGGCTTGTGTGAGATGAACAGTGCTGTTTTTAAAGATACTAAAAGTTGTAGGGGTCCATCTGTCAGAAAAGTGATCCAGACTGTAAATCCAAATCTTTACTAGAAGTAATTAGTCCTAATAAATGCTATTTATCTGCTTATTAAACAAAGAAAAACCCTACACATACAATAGACTGCAATTCACTTGATGATATAAATAACAATTAATTCATACTTAAAGCCGTAATTACATTTATAATGCAAACTTATTTGTTAAACACTAACAACCACTAACCAAATTGACTTGCAAAACAAAAAGAGCAACTACAAATGATCATCATAACATATTTTATGGTGAGATACACTACAGGTTTTATTTTAAAAGATTTCCGAGGCAGACGAGTAAGAATCCACAAGGCAATTAAAACCAAAAGAATACAATTTAAGCAAATGTACTAACTCACTGTCCTATGAAAATGAGGCTTCATTCGAACTCTGTACATTTGTTAACTTGCTGTGGCCCTAGGCAAAGCATTAGTCATCAACACACACACACACACACACACACGAAGCAGTGAGACAGAGCTGAATGCTGTTCAGTACCCAGCACACGGAGCAGACTGCTGCAGCTAGCACCCAGCATTGATCTCCTTATCCAACACAGAACAATAGAGAGAAAGCACCATTCCTCTATCAGCCTGCCTTCAAGTGCACAGGTTCAGCTTTACAGTGACCGACAACATGCAGAATCTGATCCTACTTCTCTCTATCCGAGTTCATTATGGTGGCCTGTATTCCCTGGTGTTACACAGCGCCTTGAACTCTGAAAAGATAAATTCCACTCTCATAGACAGCTTTCCACATCACAGATTGAGTTACTGCATAAATTAAGAGGTACATTAAAATATTCACTGCTGTTGAAATGTACAGTGGAAATGGGTATTGTTGAGAGCAAATAAAGAAACCTATTTTGTAAATTAGTTTAAGTAAAGTTATTTATATGTTTATAGGTTCCAGGATTTTTTAAGAATAACTCACATTTAATATGATATATTTTATGCACCCATTTTCTTCAAGAACCCTTTTCTAGCAATTATTTATCACTCAATTAACAGAATATAAGACCCAAGCAGGCTTTCTGATTACTGTCTGGGTTTATTTATGCATCCACTACGCAGAGCATTTTAGCAATGTCAAGTAGCACCCTATAAAAAGTCATTAAAAATGTCAAATGTGTGCCAAATACAGGGCGAGCTGGGATGGAAGCTCAGCAGTTATGGTTCAGCACTACTAATTAGAAGATTAAAGCTGGTTCCAGACGTGCATCAGCCTCTGTTGGGCACTTGAACAAGGCCCTTAATTCTCACTTGCTTGCACTGTATACAGTCACAATTGCATTGAGGAAAAGCATCTGCTAAATGCAAACTTAAATATCATTCCACTCACGTACGTCTAAAGCATAATCAGGAACTTTCACCAGTGTCAATCAGAAAGCACATTTAAATTATTCATAAAACCATATTTTATTTATGCGCACATTTTCCCATGCAACACAAAAAGTAGGAAAAGTCAAAGCTCTGGCTGGAAAGAGACATGGAGCACCTCACACGGTGAACAATGCTGTCATCTTTAATAAAAGATCTAAAAGACTGGGGCTGTCTCGCCCTACACATGCTCTTAAAAACACACACGATAACATAATTATTAATTCATTTTGTTCTAGATCTGATAGCAGTTTATTCAAATAAGGAACAAATGAATGTGCAAGAAGAAGCTATAGAAGTAAACTTGTAAAATAAAGTCTGAAATATGAAACAAAATCATGGTTTTTGTCTCTGTTTAGCCAATGTGTAGTAAGACAACAGCTTTTTTTTTTTAAACAAAGGCCTAAAAAATATTTATGAATGGCTGCTGCAGTTATTTAAGTCCAGTGATGCCCCTGTAATTTAAACTTGAGTGATGCTGTAACCACTGAATCTGTGCCAGCTGTAGTATCATTTAATGATTGGCAGCTACCTGGCAGCCAGCGTGTGTCTGCAGCCTAAATAAGATGAGTGCATGTGTAGGCTGAGACATTGTGTGTGCGTATATAACAACAAAAGATGACTAAACTGTCATTCATGCCAAACTATCACCGTGGGAGGACAAAAAGAAAAGCACACGGATAGGTTTTTAAGAGGCTGGAGGTTTAGAGACCACATTGATTTCCTTTTGCAGGATAATTTGTTTAACAATTTTCTTCTGTGAGAATAATAATAATTATTCATGTACAGCATTATTAAGGAATACTGTGCTAAAGAGAGCAACATTATTTGTATCTTATATGCATTTGCACTTACATTTGTAACCCAAATCAACCCATTCTTGCAATATTAGCTTCACAGAAGCTAAACACAAACCTAATTACTACTTCATAGAGGGCATGTAACATTATCAGTGCTGGAACTCACCACCTTCTAGGAAACAAGGAGAATACATTCCCTTTTATATGACTTGTGATGACTCGACTAGAGTTTTTGTGCTTATAAGTTTAGTGCATCCAAACCATTTATGTTTATGGAATTTAGATACGCTTTTTCAAAGTGACTTGCTCAGGGGTCCAACATCAACTAATTGGCTGTGCTGGGGATTAACCCATTGACATAATTACCAGCTCAGTCATAATCTCAACTTGTTGATTAACAGTTCTAAATTGCCAATTGAGGTGGTACCTAAACTACTGGAACACCAACCACAAGGCAAAATGAATGGATGTTTTTTTAATGAATGGAATTATTGAAAGAGCTGTCGGTTCTGTATGATGATATAATCAAACTGGCATCACACAATAATTTTTGTTAGTAATATCTGACAGACATTTAGTGCTGATATGATGGTGTATTAATTAGTGCATGTTCCAGCTGAGGAGACATGCAGCTGTTTACAGAATATCGTTTTCTGCATTTAACAAGTATAACTACATTTATTACTTTTTGTTTTAGCCCATTTTAAGCATCTTGTATCATTTACCTAACTGAGAAGCAGCATAAAGACTGTTTTGCTGCTTGTTGTTTCAGACCACTAATTCTCAAAGTAGCCTTCTTTGTACATCGTGTTGCTGCCACCTTTATCCAGCACATTATGTATCTAAGCAAAATTTGCAGTTCTGGCTTTTAGCAAATCATTTTGGGGATGATTTGCATTAGAAGTATTTACAGTCCTCACAAAAATATTTTCAAACTAATATATTTGGAAAGTCTTGATTGAAGTGGCGATTAGATTCAACACAATAATGGGTGAGTCTAATCTTACTGAATCCCGCTATTAGATCAATTTATTTAGTTTGAGTAGCAAATTGGTCAGTTATTTCTTACACAGGAACAGTTGGTTTAATAAATTAATAAATAAAAAAACAGCATTTAAAAACTATATTATGCTGAAACATCAGAAGAGTTTCACTAGACTGCACCAATTAGTAATAAAGTAATTCAAAACAGAACACTGATCACATAAATGTCTATCTTTAGGTGGTTTTAAACATATGGTCACTGTCTACAATTCCTGTTATTTTACCCCATATTAAAATCAGTTGCCATGGCAATGTAATGGGGGAAGCGAGTCCATGAGAGAGGATAGGAGCAGGATATTTTGAGAACAATATAAAACAGTCATTTGGATTATAAAAAAGATCATTTAGAAATATATGTGTGTAAAAGTACAGAAAAGGTGGAATGTTATTTTTTTATATATATAAAGAGTAGCTTTATTAATATATCTTAACAAAAATATGAGTGTGATCATATTTGTCTTTTGCTCATGTGTTAGTTTGGTACAGAACGATGAAATAAATTATCTGTTCTACCCCACTCACTCCCAAACACCATAACTCCCAAATCTGTTTTTGCTCCTTTTGTGTCTAAATATATCAGTGGACTTAACAGGTGAATAACATGCATACATTGCATTGTGTCATTTGTCATTTGTGTTTTCCTTTTCTCTACTTCCGAAATAAGTTCAGTAAGATTTTTTTTCTTAAAAGATTTAATTTAGCCCAAAAAAATATTACTGGGGTGTTGCTACTTGTTGTTTTTACACCCCCATAAAGTATAAAATACACTGTAAGTGACAATATGTCAAAAACCAACAGGAAAAGTCTTTCAAATCACTTCTGGTAATTTCAAGCATTTCTGGTCATTTCAAACTTAAGCACACCAACATCTACAATACAACAATACAACAAATGGTTTAAAAGTCAACTTGCTTTTTTCCTATTTACGAGAATATTGCAAAAGGATTGTTCAACAAGTTGATAATGCTGTGGAACTTCATAAGATTTTTACCAGGTTAAATCCAATTTAGTTTAATCAAAATTATGGATATTAACATGTATACTTCAATAATTAAATTAACACTTGATAATCAGTTCACAAAAATAAACACTAACCAAAAGGCAAAAAAAAATGTAATGTATTAAACTAAAATATCAATAAAAAAATGTGTCTTATCTTTAAACGGACGCCATATGATCACGTTATGTACCTATGAGACCCTCCTTTCATAACACAAAAGGACCCCGTATCAAATGATGTTTAAGTGGTAGACAACTTTCAACCCTTCAGTTACACTAATATTGTAAAAACATGTCAGTACATCTGTGTTAACGTTGGCAGGAGAATAGAGCTTCAACGTCTCTATGACACAAATATAATGTGTAGTGGTTCAGCGGCACTTTCCTTTGTCAATCTTTAGGGCACAGCTCTGATAATCTATAATTTCTATAAACTATGTAGTGAAATCTATACCGAGATGTATATGATATGCCATAACCAATTGTTATGAGAAAAATATATTAGGCATGTATTGATAATGTCTGATCTCTACATAAAACAAAGAGTATGTAATAGCTGAATATTAAAACATACCCTATTTATGACAGCATTGTAATGTCTTTCTATAGTAACCTGAATTCTGAACACAGCATCACACCTTTAATGATCACCTTCAGCACTGTGCTATCAAACTTCAATGCTGGGAATTTGTGCCATTTACTTAACACCAGACAGGTTAAGAGGTGACGAGGCTTTGAAATGTTTCCTAGTTTTGAAAACATGTGTTAAGTAGTGAATAACTGCAACACTTTAGAGAATGCAAAAAGAGCATTTTGTGCTTTGAAAAGGAGCACTAAGTTAGAAGTGAAATGCAGTGATGACAAGCTGACAGTGATACTGTATCACTTCACACTGCAATTATATACTGAAAATGGATTAAAAGCAAAAAAGAAAACATGATTCCTACAGCACCCATCAAATCTAACAATGCAGCAGAATTATTATAACAGAGATGAAGCTAGCCTCATTAGAATTATAATGCACGAGAAATCCTAGGATGCAGGGCATACGGTAAGTGTGCTTTAACTGATGTTGTTTTGCAGTGAATGCTGTAAAAACAATGTGCCTTTCTTTCTGCACATTTAAACATGCCAGACAAGTGTCATGGCAACCACTCGCATTGGCAAGATGTTGCGAATCGCTGTTATATGAAGCTGAGACAGTGAAAAGCGAGAGGAAGCCAACAAGGCATATCAAACCCCCACAGTCTTAATTGATCTCTAAGAGTCCTTCTGTTCCAGACAAAACGAGATGAGCGACTGCACGTCTCTTACTCAGACAAAATCTAACTTCAGTTTTAAGACACATATAATTACGGCATATTAATCAACATAACAACTTTGGATAACAACGTGGATTTCCTCTGGGTACTCCGGTTTCCTCCCACAGTCCAAAGACATGCTACCAGGTTAATTGGAGACACTAAATTGTCCTGTAGGTACCTGCGATGGACTGGCGCCCCATCAAGGTGGACATGGGACTGGTACCCTAGTATATATGGTGTCATGAACAGTTATGTTAAATAAGAAATGCACTTGATATAAATTGTGTGTGTGTGTGTGTGTGTGTGTGTGTGTGTGTGTGTGTGTGTGTGTCTGTTTGTCTATTGAAGGCTATGTAAAATTTAAGAACCTGTGCATTCAATTAACAGTATTGGAAAGCTGAATCTGCAACCTCTTGAATATTAAGGTCATGAAGAATATTGCTGAACTGAGCAGGCTGAAAAAAGCAAGAACTTTGTTTCATCCCCTAGGAGGTTGTTTTGTTCCCTAAATCAAAAAAGGATTAAGGTATCCCCTCCTTTCCTGAAAGGCATATGCACAGTGTGGTGCAGGGCATTTTTCCTAATTAAGCTGCCTGTTTCTGCCAGTTTACCAGCCAGACACTGGGGTTCAAAGTACAAATTACAAATTCTGATGGTCCACCATACTGGAGTAATCAGAATTTATGGTCATTATTATGAGGTAATATTCAGGCATCCTACAATGGATGAAATACTTTTGTATACTCCATGTGAATAGTTAATAAAAATAGAATACAGTGCTTTAACTTTGATGTGTATTATGTTCATGCTTTACAGGATCAATGTGTTTTATATTCACATATTTGCTTTTTCTAAATTGAAGGGCTGTAACATAGGTAAAACAAATTTGGGGAAGGAGTATGTTAACCTCTTTCTGATTGTGACACCATGCTGTAGTAAATGTGCACGATCTTTTCTTCAAAGTGATGCCATAGCATATGTTGCTCCAAATTGTGCAAATATATTTTAGCTGTAATTGTCTCCTCACAGCTGTATGAGTTATCCTTGTCCTGGTAACAAATACACTCCCATATTTACAGACTCTGGATTTTCAACATTTTCCCAGTAACAGTCTAGATGGTCTTTATTATTTGACCTTAAAAATAAAATGTCTAATATTCCACAAAGGTCAGGTCATAATACATGTTTTTACGGTCCATTGGTTTATTTTTGGTGACCTTGTTTTTTTGGCTTTCCTGTGCATAGTACAGTAACTGTGACAAATATGGGATGTATCTGTGATTTGAACACTGTTAAAATCTAGTTTTTCTTTCTTTCTTTCTTTCTTTTATTTCTGATGCACTGCAAAAGATAAAATACAAGAGATTTGTTAAATAGATTAATAATGTGTTCAATAATTTGTTGACACCAAGTGCCAACCCAACCGTTCTTTGGTGGCTCCTTCCACTCTCGAAAGGCTGTCCACAATTTTTGAGATCTCACTTTCTGCATGAAGTACATAATTATTTTACTACTTTAACAAGATAGATAGGATGAGTGTTCACATTTTTTATTTAATGTATATGTTTCACTACTAACTTTTTTAATGCATTTATTTATACATTTAGATTTTTTTATTTTATATGTTTATTACTTTATTACAATGGGTGTTTGTTTCACTGTCATTGCTATGTATGTGTTGACATACATATTTTAACACTCAACAAACACTTTATGAGGAACACCTGTTCTGAACAAACATTTATTGACTATTTAATGAGCTACACCAACATAGATGTAGTCTGTGGGTAAACATTTACTGACTGTAATCTATTTTTTAAAAAGAAACAGCATGAAAAGTATGGAAATCTTTTAAGATTCTAATTAGGTATCACAGAGGAAGTGTGTAAATAAGTTATACTTAAGTAAGTGAATTTAAATCCCTACAACCATTCCTACAGTGAGTATGTCTGTGAATAATAAATGTGTCTCATGCTGGGATGCATTGGCACTCTCAGCTTACTATTTGCTGTGGGCAAAAGAGTTACTGGAGAGCAAAAATGGTAGCGGATAATGAGCTTCACTGCCACATTCAGGTTCACAATCCTCCTCTCACTTCTACTTCCTTACACAAACAACTGGCACTGTGCTAAACCATGAACATTAAAATTGATCTAATTAAGGCCTGATGATTTTTTGATGTCCGTTATAGATTAGGGACCTTAGGAAAATAAAATAGTAAATATATAACCAAACATTAATGAGTGGACTTATCTTACCTGCATTCACCTTAAAATATTGAATGGATGGAAGCATATGCTGCATATGGACTGAGCATTAATGATCCTAAAAAGATAACTATGCTAGTTGCCCTACCACACTCCATGCCATGAAAGGTTCTGGTTTTTTAAATGTACATTGTTATAGAGCTTTTTTTTTTTAGGCACATTATTTACAATATTTATGAATAACATAACACACATAGCATGATTATTTTTTAAAAGGTAGGCTGGTCAGACCACATCACAGGCCTCTTATTTGCATCAGGTTACAGATAAGTTTGTGTCTAGAGAAGGTTGTGTTTCTGGATGCTGTTATGGCTTCCACTTTCTACTGTGGAATCTAAATCACTAATTGCATATGCAGCAACAAACCCCATTTAATCAAACTCATTACAGAACAATGTTAAATTTAGTCTTTTCCCAGACTTTTTGAATCTCTTGATGGTAAAAATCTTTTATTAATGTTAAGGGGTTGTAGATGGTAAAACAATGCATTGAGAAATGATGTTCTTAGGTTGTTGGGCTATTCATTGACACTGTTGTTAACATGTCAACCCTCATCCCAATAAATTATTCTTTAATAACACAAGTCAGGTGTTTTTATTAGTTCTCAAGTTTGGCGCAAAAAACCAGGGTAACATTATCTTGATCAAAAACTTATAAATAAATTATAACCAATCAGCCTAATGAGTGTTAAACCAGGGCTCACGTATTCAGAGGACCTCTACTTAAACATTAAAATGACAATTCATCATTGAGAAAAGCCACTAAGGAGATAAAGCAATTTTCTGAAGAGAAAGCACTAATAGCCATCAGATCAGCTTTCCTCCTAATGACAAATCCAGTCTGAAGCTGAACGAACAGCAGCAGAATGATCGGTTATAAGAGGCACGGTTTCTAGAGCCAGCCAATTATCTGTATTGATGGCACTAATCCACTGAGTGACAAACATGAATCAAAGGGACGGCATTTCCCAAACAACAGAGGAAAAACTGCAATTGTCATAAAGCAACCCCCAGATGATCTTCTATTGACAATTATAATAGTTCTGAAGGATTTGAGGTGAATATAAACAAACCACACCACATGTCTTAAATAGATCATCTAGCATATCATACACAGATTCTTACCTTAAATGAGATGAGCAACTTCAAATTTCTGATAAAAAAAAACAAGAAAAAAAGAAAACAAATTAATCCCACGACAACAAATGCTGTTCCTTTTCCAGTTATCAAATTTAATGGGTTTTAGCTTTAACACGAACACTTTCTCACTTTACAGCAACAGTTTAGGGAAGGCCCTGTCCTGTTCCAAAACATAACAACTATAAGAACATAAACAAAAGTGTGACTAAAAGAAACTCGAATGATCTGCAGAGCTCTGACCAGAGCCCTGATCTCAGCCTCACTGAACACATTTTGAATGAACTGGAACATCAACTAAGGCTTTCTTAACCTACATACAAATGCTCTTTTAACATAATGGGTGCAAATTCCCATACGCCTACTTTAAAGTCTTGTGACTGTAATAGGTGTGAATTCCCAGGCCTATGGTCACTCAGTTTTAATATTATCTCTTTGTGTGTGTGTACTTAAATCTAATTTCTTATAGTAATTCAGTAGTGCAATCTAGAGCATCACATTCTATCAGCAGTACATATATGTGATTAGAAGCTGTTATGATGGGTAAAAGCAGTGAGTAGTGTGTCAGCCAGAGGCCCTGCGTGGGCTCTCCGAATGCTTCCTCATTACAGGAGAAGGAAATTCCCAGGGGAGAAGACAAAAAAGCAAAGCTTCGTCTGATACAACTGGCTGCTCTTAAGGAAAGATGTTATGGAAGTCTGGCACTGATTCACTGCTGCAGGACGGGGTGGGGGGCACTGAGACTCCATCGCTAATAGATATTAGCATAATATCTTTGGTTTTCAATAAGTTGTTTTAACAGGGAGTACATATATACTACTATACACATAATAAGGAAAAAATACAAAAATAAGGTTTGGATAAATGTGGATTTTTTTTTTGCTAACACAATTTACATAAATTAGTCTATTTTAGTTCTATATTTACCTAACTGTATCTTAAAAGGCCATTAACCAATTTGTATGAGCAATAATTTAATACTTTAAAAATAGGCTCTAATGCAAAGAACACACCAAAAATCTGCACGTGTTGATATTATATTTTGCAATAATGTTTTCTACGTCTACGTCACTACGTTTTCTGTAGTGAATGCATTGATTTTACCAAGTTTATTTAGACTATTGATTGTTACTAAGAAAATCATCAAGTGTTTGCACAATACAAAGGCTCAAACAGAGATTTAAAATAATCCACATGTATTTTGAAAAAAAAAAAAAATTACATACACAAAATCAAAATTAAAGTAATACACGTATATATGTACAATACAATTATATATATATA
>JAYDZG010000010.1:4023357-4038184 GCA_034509265.1 Microcambeva bendego | reverse complement strand
TGTGTGTGTGTGTGTGTGTGTGTGTGTGAGAGAGAGAGAGAGAGAGAGAGAGAGAGAGAGAGAGAGAGAGAGAGAGACCAGCTTCAGTGCTTAAATTGCCGTAATATAAACAGGGTAGTGTTCTAAATAAAAAAGCTGTCATGTAAAGTGTTGAGAGTGTGCCAGGCTTATGTCCTCTCCTTGTGGATTTAATTAAAATGCTCTGATTGGCACAGGGTAGCACAGGGTAAAGGATATTGCTTTAATATCAGTTCAGCTTAGCGTAACATTACAAACTTAATATGAAATTACTGAGTTTATATTTGCCCCACACGACTTAGAACAAATAATCTTGCTGTCCGCACATGCAACGGACCACTAAACAAATCATTATCCTAACCCGCACTATGAACAGAAAACAACCAGCTCACTGAGTATTATGATGATTATTAGGTAAATCATACTAAAAATATCCAAATGTATGTGAAGTGTATAAAACAGACCATATGTCCAATAATATGGCCATGGCTATTTTCCATGACTGAGTCCATGTAGTCAAAACAAGGTTCATGGTGGCTTGCCACGAACCCTAAACTCAATCCTATTGAACAAATCTAGGATGAATTGTTAATTGTAAGCCAGGCCTTCCTGTCTAAAATATGATGCACACTGGCAGATACAAACTACTAGCCAGGACCCAGATCAAGTAAAGTTTTAGTGTAAAACAAACAAGACTGTTGACTTGACAACTTGGGCTAGTCAGGTCACCATAGCCATCTTAACACTGTCTCTCTGGTTAAATGACTTCTTACTATTTATGAGATATGTTAAATTTGAAAGCTATTTCAAAAGTCCAGCAATTCTAAACTGTTTAATAGCTGAATCAAAACGGCCTTAAATATAATATTAAAGTAGGCCTCTTATATACATATTAATTAATAACCCATTACACATGCATATACAGAGGTGTAACACAGATAAACTGATAAGCCAGGACAGAAGGACCATCCCCCAAAATATCAGGACATTGTCTATTTCATGACAACTGTGCATGTCAGGTCAGGAATTAATTGTGGAGTTTGTATGTTTTCCCTGTGTCCGTGTGGGTCCAAACAGTATACATGTATGTCTGTCCTGTGTTGGATGCCTTGTTCCCATTGATAAACACGGATAGGCACAGCATATGACCCGGACTGAATAAGCAGTTAGTGAGTGTGCATAGCTTTCTGTATCCTTAAGTATGACATTTTTCATGGGATAACACATTTTGTCCTTTAAGAGGCCAACATAGTACAGAACAGGATGCATCTGGACTTCATGTGCAGCAAACCATGTTTTCCACCCACCCACTGACTTTACTGGTGAGATAGAATGTGAGAAAGTTATACGTTATAACATTAAAGACTGTGAGAATGTCTAAATTGCTTGAATTGTAGATTCTGTTCTATGACCCCCAGCCTGGTCATTTGCTTTGTAATGAATCTTAATGAGAACTCCCCCATCCCTCCTCTCTCTCTTTCTCTCTCTCGCTCTGTCTTTACGTTTTTCATTGTTGTTGTTTTTTTTTATCTCATGAGTTATATCCCGGCCTCTATTGTGGCAAGGTGACCACATAAGAATTAATGGTAGATGGTAATAACACAAATATATAACATCGTCCTAGCACCGCTTTAGCTGTCAGTCAGAAAACACTGGCTAGGCTTAGGGACTATATTTTCTGCCCATTGATTGTGTGTCAACACGGCTTTCTGTGGCAGGACATGGCTTGCATAATGTTAGGACAATGTGCTATTGGTGAATAAGGAAATTCATTACTTTTTATTATCTGCTTTCTTATCTTGTTCTGTTGTTATTTGAGATTAATTACAATCAGTGAGACATGTCAAGGAAATCGAGTAGATCTGTGGCTTAGATTAATGGACTCTGAAGAGAAAAGGGAGCTGTGCAGTCATACGCAGTGTGTTTTTAATAAAGACAAATGTTGGGTCTTAGTTAATATGTGGAAGACAAAAAACTCATGAGAGACACGGGGTATTCGTAAGTGATACATTTTCTATGCCAGCCTGCTGTGAAGAAAATGATCTAAATTAATCATGTCGTCTCACTAATTTCAAATAAGGTGTAACAATTCTAAATGCATTTTATGTCTATTTCTGTTTATGTATTTGTCTCCTGACATTACATTGTCCATCCTGTCTAATCAGTTGTCAACCAGAGTGGCTTGCTGGCACTGTGAGTGTGACTTTTCATTGTCCTTTCAGTAAGGTTGATGATTAAAGCGGCTTAAAAGAGATCTTAACATCTCTCACCACTGGGGAGCAGTGTGGGATTCAAAGCAAAGAGTAAAACACGATGCTACGTGGTGTGTGCTGCTTTCTTGGGTGAATAAACCTTTCCTAAATTCCAAATAGCAATTCCTTTTTTTATAAGTTTTTATAAATTGTATACATTTTTTATAAATCTATCTCACAGTTTGTGCTCCAGATCTTTCAAAAGAATATATTAATGTTAACTTTGTAGGATTTTAGCACTGTTCATTAAATCACCATAGTTTTAAATATGGTCTCATTGTGCAGGTCAGACAGGCCTTTGTGCTTTAGTTGGAGGAGGTGAAGTTACCTTTACACTACCTTTAAACAACAGAAAATATTACACATGCACTTATACACATCAAATGTTCGTTGTTGAATATAGACCTAATTATTATGTTCTAGTAACAGTGGACCAGGTAGACAAAATCCAAGCTCTAATAGGCAGCCACTGTTGGCCCTTGAGCAGGACCCTTAACCCTGTACAGCTTCCAAACAAGCTGGGATATGCAAAGAAAGAATTTCTTTGAACTGTACATCTGTATCTGTATATATGACGAATAAAGTATATGTTCTTCTTTCTCTTTAATTGATCCGTTAGTGTTGGCTGGTGTGGTTTTGGCCCTTCTCGGATTCATATGGTCTTGGTTCTGACCTTCACCTGGCATTGGGCTTGTCTTGGTTGGGACCTATCTTGTTCTTTAGTGGTGTTAAATTACTCAGATTATGGTCTTGTCTTAAACTGTCTTCACTACTGCTCTGGTTATAACTCTGGCTATAATTTTCTTTTCACTTCTTGTAAAATAAATCTAGAAAAACGTTGCTTCAGTGTAACTCTTTCATATGGTACCAGAAAATGATACATCAGCTGCGGCCTTTCAGACATTTCATCATGCTTGCTGTATCTTGTTCTCATATGAGACTGCAGACAGATTGAAATAAAGCAACAAACAAGAAATACATCAAAGGAGAAAATACATTATGTCAAATCTGATCTGTCTGTATATACAGCCTTTTACAGTTTTAATTCTATGAGAAATCTAGGATAGAAAAAGAAAAGCAAACAAACATAACCAAGCTTGATTTAAAAGTATTAACATGAACATTTGAATAACAGTCATATAGGAACACATTTTGATAATATTAAAGGTCCTGTTTCTGCATCTGGCTGTCATCACAGTCCTTTGATAACAGGAGAATTGTCTGAGCATCTCAGCTTCACTATGTGTTCAGTGTTAGCTTTGCTTTGCTGTTTGTAAACACAGAAACAGGATGATCTGAATAGCTTTGTGCCAATATGCTAATTTCTGCTAATTTCTTTTAGAACTTTCTATTTTTTACTTTTTCAGTCTTTGCAATATAGCAAGTGTGAGGAGAATGTAGGTCATGTCAGCGCTAGTCCTGTTCTTTTGTCACTTGAGACATCTATATTTAGCCTCTCTTTTAAAGATTTTGGGCGCTGGGATTAGATGTCAGGACTGACTGGTTTTATAAGGCAAGCAAGCACTAAATATATACCTTGTTACCATGAATGTCAGGCTATACTCATCTCTAAAACACCCAGAGTCTCTGAGTTCTAGACACTTGTGAAATACTGTCTCCTACGCCTTCACCTGTTTGAGTTTTGTGTGTTCAGTAATTTCAGCAGAGCCAGCAGTGGGTCACATTTGTGAAATTTGACTCTTTATGTGTAATTTTATTCACTGACCATTTTTCAAACGTTCACAGTGGGTTGTTTACTTTTTTCTTTCCTACACCTTTTTGCAAGGATTTCTCAGCCTCTTACCTTTGAAGTTTTGGGAGCAGCACTTAACAGAATAGTGATTTCTCTTGGGAATTCTTCAAAACTCAGCAGGAGAAAGTGGAAATTTGTTATTTTTTTGAGACCTGTGAGCCGGAGATAGATGTGCAGAATTCAAATAGGACACTGTGTGTATGTCTGTCTCTCTCTCTCTGGCTATCTTTCTCTCTCCCTCTCTCACTGTCTGTGTATGTATGTGCATGTTTGTTGGGGGTGGGGCAGTTTTCTAAGGATTTTGGCATGTCTGGCATTCAATTTGATGAAATATAAGATCTCAAAACCAAAATAAAAAAACAACTATACCTGTATAAATACATGTAATGCTTACTAAGATTAAAATCTCACAGACCAGTGAATCCAGCTATGTGTACACTCCTCTAATTACTGTAACTGATTATAAAAACATAAAAATGCAGCCAAATCCTAGCACCAAGCACTGTGATCAAGACCACTTTTCATATATATCCATTTTTATTTTTTCATATCCAAGCAACAGATGCTGCAAAGACGCTGTTTAATTCAGAAAAGTTAACACCACAATCTGACACTTTTATAAAATTGAACAATTTTGAAACTTGCTAGATAAGGAACAATATCCAAAGATAAGAATATGTGCCAAAATTCACAGCATTTTGGATCAACCTACTTGAGTGAATTGATCTTTTACAACACAAATTCTTCACAAATGAAGAAAACTTGAAACAGTGGTTCCCCAGAGTGGTCAGTCAATCAAAATTTTACACAGAACATTGTATACTCAGATGGACATCTAAAGAACTGCCAGTTTCATTACACAATTCTCCAATGAAAATTACACTGGGCAAAAATAGCATCCATGGGAGAGTATCAAAAGTGCAAACCTCTGCTGCCAAAAAGAAGACGCAAGGGCAAATCTTGATGACCCCAAGACGTTTGGGATACTATTCTGTGGACTGATGATTTAAAGGTAGAACTTAATCTTAAATCATGAGTCTTTCACTGAGCTCAAAACTAACACTGCATTTCACCAGAACTTCATTCCAAAAGTCAAACACAGTGAATGTAGTGTGATGGTTTGGGGCTGCTTTTCTTCCGCAGGACCTAGATGACTTGTCATATCTGATTGAACCATAAATTCTGCTCTATATTAGAAAATCCGGAAGGAGAATTTCTGCTTGTCAGTTTGTGACCTAAAGCTCAAGCTCAGTTGGGTTATGCAGCGGGACAGTGATCCGAAGCACACAAGCCAGGCCACAGCTGAATGGCTCCAAAGAAATAAAATTAAGGTTTTGTAGCGGCTGAGCTAAAGCCCTGACTTGAATTCAATTGAGATGCTGTGCCAAGAACTTAAACAGTTTGTAACCTCAAATGCAGACAGATTAAAACAATTAAAATGTATTGGCAAGCTATTAAAAAAGTTTTATTTCAATGTTCCTGCCAAGGGTGTCACAACCAGTTAATAGGTTTGAATACATTATGATTTTTTATTTGTCTCATATTTTTTTCCATGTTTGTATGACAAAGAATTACAAAATTAGCATGTATGCATTAGCTCCATCGTAAATACAGGGGATTGAAAATCAAATATTAATATCCATTCTCAATGGTAACGAATTCTCTCATTTTTGACTGGCGTGGAAAAGTGGAAAAAATTAAGAGACCACTTAGAAATTATCACTTTATTTTAGTTTACAATTTCTAAGTTAGTGTTTGACAAAAATGAGACCCGTTGTTTGATTTTTTCAAATTCCTATTTTCTAGTTTTTAGAAAAAACAACACTGCTCATTTTTGTCAATCACATAGTAAGAAATTGTAAACTAAAATACAGTTATAATTTCTAAGTAGTCTCTTATTTTTTTCCACAACTCTATATATTTTTATTATTTACTATTTAAAGTAAATATAAGGCCTCACCTAATTGTACATTTGTTGTCAATACTGCCGCATTGCCATTGTTGGACTTCACTAACTTCAGTATAATCAAGGACCTTAACTTTTAAATATTTGATTGTATTTAATTACAATGTTATGTTGGTATGTTACATTTAGTAAGTGTGAATGTAAAACGTTGAAGACATGACAACATATTGCATGAACTCAGATTTTATTATTTCAATTTAAAGCTGTGATTTAATTTTATGCAAATGTATTCATTTATAAAATCTGTCCTTTCCAGAGATGGAGTGTGATTTTCTCTCTCTGAAATGGAAGTATCTCTACCATAAACAGAGAAGAATATGAAAGTACCTTATTGTAGCAAAGCAAATTAACACAGAAAAACAGGGAGAATCTCATCCGACTTTCAGTATCAAATACCTCTGTGATATTTCATTTTAAATGAAATATTAATCTTATACATTATTCCTTTTCTTATTCCAAGTGGGACTTCTGATTCATAGAAGTTATTTCTGAAGTTGTCATGGCTTACCCTGTTTAGGAAGGAAATTTCGTTTAATTCATCAGGGGGTAACGGATAACCTGGTGCGTTTCTGTGTGTATGTCTTTACTGATCTGTCCCTGTGTGATGTTGTGCAGGAAGAGGATGGGAAAGTTGGGTAGGGGGATTATAATATTTTCTATGGAAATACATCTATTATGTAGCACAAAGACACAATCCTCTGGCAGTTCAGTGCAGCCTGACCCAACAATGCATCTTACAAATAATCAATATTTTTAACATTTAAGGACTACACTGATGAACATTATGAAAAAAAAAACAATAAAGAAAAACATTCCACCATTGTTGTCTACCTGAGACTTATTTCCAAAAGGTGCAGCACCAAAGGATTTTGAAGGGTGTCTCTGAGTGTGTCTCTGGGAATGGTTATTTATTTAACCACAAGAAGATTTTCAATGAATTAGAGGCCCTAGCTTGCTGGGTTTAAGATCAGGGCTTATAATCATTATATCGCACCAAACTAACCCTATCATGACTTTATTATTCTTTGTGTGGTACTGGAGCACTATCATGCTGGAAGAGAAAAAGGATTTTCCTAAACTGTTCCCATTAATTTAATGCAGTTTTCCTCCATTGGAAACCAAGACGCCAAAACCAATCCCTAAAAGTTGGCACGGTGAAATTCCCCGACCAAACTCATCAATCAGACTGCCAGAGAGATAAATGTGATTCATGGTACATTGTCCTGAAGTACAATCAAATATCAACTGTTTATACAGCATCGTTTGGCTGCAACAGCCTGACAAAGCCTCAATTAACCTTCATAAGTTTCAAGTGGTTTGGGCGGTATAAAAATCTATCAACACCCTGTTTTATTTTACCTGAGCAAAACTGTAGACATTATTGTGCCTGACACCAAAGCAGCAAGTATAAAAGCAAGGTCTTTTCATAAATTAGGTTTGGTTGCCATAGCAAACAGTAATGAAAGACAGAGAGAAAAACTGTGAGTGAATGTGTGTGAGAGAGCGAAAGTGGCCATAATTGGAAGTGTGAAGGTCATTTCTGCACCTTGCATTGGGCTAACGCATTATCAGTAATTAGCCCCCCACCACCACCACCCCGACACTTCTCTTGCTTTTTCTTTCTCTCCTGTTTTTGACTTTATAACATCCGTTTCTACATTTTGCTACACAGTAGCCAGTCTGCATATCTCATGCTTACTGTTCTCCAAAAGACTAACTGAACCCTCAGTGACCTCCAGCGTAAGCGTGTGGGTGTCAGAAATGATGCTTTCACCCACGCCAGATTTATCACCAAATGGTTGATCAAACCTGCACACACGAACACAAGCTGATCAGAATGGGCTGAGGCTATGTGATGGAAATGCAATGTTTTCGGAGAATGACGAAGGTACCGGAATACATATTTGCATTGATTTCATCTCAGCTATAATAAAAAAGAGATTTAATATAGGTGTTGTAAACAGGCCTTTTTGTGAGCCTGGTTTTAGGAGAATATTTTTAAGATCAAATTAAAATCTTTAAAAGCTTTAGCTGTTGTGTTTAGATCAAAACTAAATGAATACTAAAATTATTTTTCAGTTCTGTTCTGTTAAACACACTTTAAAAACAACCCATAAGTTAATAAATGCTATTTAAGCGATGGATGTAAGCTACCTCACAGGTTAATAACTAAAGAAAAAAGATACAGATACTATGAATGTAACCAACTGGTGTAGACACACCGACCAGACTTTACAAATGTCAGGCAGGTGAATAACACTGATTATCTTTTCATCACAGCACATTGTTAGTGAGTGGGATATATTATGCAGCTAGTGAATATTTTACCTTTAAATTATGTTAGAAGCAGGGAAATGGGTGAGAGTAAGGATCTGATTGAGTTTGACAGGGGCCAAACTGTGATGGCTAGACTGGGTCATAGCATCTCCAGAACTGCAGCTCTTGTAGGGTGTTCCTGGTGATCAGGGGTCAGTAACTATTAAAACTGAGGTAAACCGCTGACAGGGCAGTCAAGGATTATTAATGCATGAAGGGGGTGAAGGTTCTCCAGTGTAGGTTGGTCCAAAGCAGGATACTGTAGATCAAATTGCTGAAGAAGTTAATGCTGGTTATGATCAAAATGTGTCATAATACACCATGCAGTACACTTTGTTGCTTGTTGGGCATAAAAACAAGTACAAACACTATATTAGAAAGGTGGTCATAATGTTATGCCTCATGAATTTATCTTGTGGGCCTGACTTTTTTACCATTTCAACATACAAACCAGTCCTCTTGATTTTGGTCCTTTTAGATTTGATCTTTTAGATTTTGTCCCAGTCTCGGCTGGAAAAGGTATGTACTTGTACCAAACCTAAGTCTGAGTGTGTCTTCTGTCAAACTGTACTTGTTCTCAAAGCCGTGGTATTCAACACCATACCACTGTCATGTTTGTAGAACAGAGTGGCAGGTTGACTCAGAAGATGAAGTGGCAACTAGACTGCCACATGAATCTTAGCAACATGGGTTCTATTGTTGCCTCCATTTATTGGCTGAGACGATATTGGCATGGCCAAAATGCAAAGGTCAAATTGCTGTAAATTGCCTCTAGGTATGAGTGATTTAAACATGTAAGCTCATGATGCTATGCAACAGATTTGTAAAAATTACCTCACACACCCTGTACAAATCCAATCTAAATAGAATTGCTTCAGAGTAGTTCATGCAAATTGCCCAGAAAATCAAGCAAGGAGTGTAAGGGGTTAAATTAACAACACATTTGCATACTGTGCATATCTTCCACAATTTAAACTTGATTTTTAAGTACAGAGCTTATAATTAAACCATCCCATTCAGAAAGTCACAAACAAGATGGAGAGAACAGAGTATGAACCTTATAAAAGGTTCAGTGGTCATGAGAGAAGATAAAGTCCCTACTTGCCTAAGGCCTACAGAGCCTTTCCTTTCACCTCCTCCCCAGCGAGATTAGACACAAAGCCATGTCTCCTTCACACATGGGCATAAGACTTGGAGCAGCTTGTATCATTCAGCCAGCCTACGGCACCAGAGAAGTGTGGGCTGCACATGATTGGCTCTCATGTATTCCCCAGAAACCTAAAGGATCAAAGACCCTGAAGAAACCTAGATGAAGGCCTATGGTGAGCAGCAGACACATCACTTAATGAATAGAGAGAGAGGGCCTGGGTGTCTCACAAACACCCATTACTCATCTCAAGAAAGAACAAGTGAGGAAATGTTCCTCCAGCACCTGCAAGAAATATAGAAAGGCTTTGAAGAGGAGACAATCTATAGAACTTGTTGACACACAAACAAAAATATAAATGAGTTTTTTTAGCCTTTTGTTCAGCTTTTTAAAAATTTGTCACATACAGCATAATAAAATGGGGTTTAAAGTTTTTAAAGTGTTTTGCGTTAAGATGTGGTTTATTTTCCTTTTGAGCTGCACATTGTGCTTTTGGTGTTAGCTTTGTATTTTGCTGACTCCTTATAAAGATTAATAACAGTTCATTGGTCCTTAATCTGTAGACAATTTGTAGTTGAAGTTAAGACCTTTAGTTATACAAAAACCTGGTAAGGGCTAGATTTCTTCTTTTTCACTTATATACATGTGTACAGATAAGGCATCATTTTCAAAGACAGATCTTTCTCAGGCACATAACTTGTCAGAGATGGCATAATCCCTAAAACACAATTCTTTAATCTCAATGTGAGTTGGTAATCAAAAGCCTCCCTTACCTTTCCAATTGAGGTTTTTTTAGCCTTTTGTTCAGCTTTTTTTTAAATTTGTCACATACAGCATAATAACAGGAATGGGTTTGACAGATTTCAAAGTGTTTTGCATTCACCTGTGGTTTATTTTCCTTTTGAGCTGCACATTGTGCTTTTGGTGTTAGCTTTGTAATATTCTGACTCCTTATAAAGATTAACAACAGTTCGTTGGTCCTTTATGTGTAGACAATTTCCAGTTCAAGACCTTTAGTTATACAAAAAACTGGTAAGGACTAGATTTTTTCTTTTTCACTTATATACATGTGTACATAAGGCATCATTTTCAAAGACAGATCTTTCTCAGGCACATAAGTAGACATATATAGCATAATCCCTAAAACACAAGTTTTTAATCTCAATGTGAGTTGGTAATGAAAATGATCTCTTACCTTTCCATCAGTAAATGATTGTTTGATAAAGCTTTTGAATTGTGCTATTTATCTTTGATTTTTTGAAATTGTTATGCTTTGAAACAAGCTGAATTGAAATATTGATGTCAAAGTATTGGATTTGGTGTATGTAGAGTGTGTAGATCCCTCCTCTAGTGAAATAAAGCAGGATTAAGGACTGATCTAGCTTTAGGTGGGCTTTATTGGTCCAATCACTCATTCACTTATACCTCACTTTATTTCCTCCTTCTTGGCAAAGACAAGCCACGTGACCAGGAAGCTATTGCTTTCAGGAACGAAAATTCTATACAACAGTGATGAAAATAGTATTAAACGAGGCCATGATAATTACCTCAGCCTAAGCATAAGGTGTAGAGGTTCTATTAATGATGTGTCATGCACTAAACTGTTCCTCATTAAAAGTAAGCATGCTTTTAAGAGCATGTCAGTCAGTAGCTATTGGTTTTATATTAAATCTGACCAGTCACAAAATAGGGCTTGCTTCAAATTAGATTACTGGGGCAGATCACTTTGTGTTCAGTTGACATGAAATTGGAGCTAAAAAATGCTTCTGGACTTTCATTGTTGAACATTTGCCAGAGATTCTGCCCTTATACTTTGGATTGAAATGATAAGGTTGAGAGTAGTGGTTATTGGTTGTGTCTGAGAGAGCTTATAAGGTGTGTTCGAAAACCTAAGCAGCTGTCTACCTAGGCAGCATTTAACGTCATCCAGTGCATGCTCCTGAGAAGGATGCTGTTCGAAATGCCTTATAGTCCTGCCTCCTAAAGCCCTGGCTGCACGAACAATTTCCATAAATATGGCACCAAATTAGAAACAGCACTGTCTGTGCGACAGACTTATTACAGTAATGAGTAAGTTTGTGTAACACTTGTGACTGTAGTGGAGTGTATTGCACAGTTTAGATCACTGGATTAAGCCCTGCCACTTCTAGGCTGATTGTTGGGCCCCTGAGTTCCATTACCTCTTAAATTGTGTTTGGTCACAATAGTGGGTTGCTTTAGACAAAATGATCTCCTCAAGGCAGTACATGTACATTCCACAGAATTTCACTGCTTATCAATTACTGATGAGCTTTTGTTACAAAAGATATATCATGTAATGTTAAAATGTCATTAAAGGGCTTCTTCTCACCAGTGAACTGTATTTGTCTCTACATTTTCTGTTTCAAGCCCTTTGCTCCCTCCCTCTCATGGGTCACTTCTGTAAAGCTGGGAGAAAAAGATAAAGCAGGACACTCCAACACTGTCCATTGTACATATCAATATCTTAGCCTAAGCTCTCTCTGGTTTACTATTAGCCATTCAAATAAGCATTTACAGTCATAATCACAGACTGCAGCTTGCCACTTAATAAATAACTCATGTCATAATCCCATAGAGCTTATTAAATGTAAGTATGAGTGATTAAATTAAAGATAACCCGATAAAATAACTGTAAAGGCTTTTGGATTTCAGATTTATAATATTTTGTTTGGCTAACGTCTCTTCTGTAAGGCCTGTTTAATTTGGAGTGTGTAAGGAAGCCTGATTTAGTATGCCTATTATAAGTCGAAACAGAAAGCTGTTTGAGAGTTTAGTCTCAGATGTGCAAGTTGCGCATGCCATTGGCCCTGACCAAACACCCCACCACCACCACCACCACCCCATTGGCAGCAGTGGTAGTGGACTAGAAGATGACCATGAACACATAGACTTGGCTTCTAAAATTTGGAATTTGTTGAGGTTGAGCTTTTTCAGAGTATTAGGTAATCAGAGGAGCATGGTACGAAATCAGAAGACAAGCATTCGGTATTACAGTATGTGGTATTGTTCTTGACATACAGAAATCAATATGGAGTCTTTGAATATGTCTGTTATGGACTGTGTTAGATGAAATGTGGTAACATTAAGTAAATTGTCTAATGGCTCATTGGTTAGCACTGTCGTCTCACAGCAAGAATGCCCTTGGTTTGATTCTTAGGTGAAGCAGTCCGTGTCCTTTACATTTGGAGTTTAAATATTCTCCCAACATCTGCGCGGGGTTTTTTAGCTTTGATTTCCTTGCACATTTCAAAGTCATGCAAGTGAGGTGAATTGGAGATACACAATTATCCATGACTGTTTGACATTAAAGACTTGAACTGAAAAATCTTGTGTCACTTAGTAACTACCTGTCCTCTCATGAATGTAACCAAAACATAAAGTTAAATCCTAATAAAATTAAAATAAAATAAAAGTAATTGAAATGTAAATTGTGTTCTGAGAAGTTTCATCATCCAGTCTGATTTATTCTTCAGCATTTTACCAAAAAAGCTACTTTCAATGAGCCTAGAAAATTGTTTGAAAATGCAGCTCTGAATACCTGTTGGATGAACATAGATCAGTGCCAGGCTGAAGAGAGAGAACTTGACGACTAACCTGTGTTTATCTGTTTGTTGTTGGACAAAGGCAGTGCACTCTACAGTGACTTTTTGAACTGTTCGGAAAGTTTGAAAGGATTTTCTTCTTAGAAGAAAGTGAATGATGATAATTTAATCTAGTGGAGGGGTTGTTTCTTAAAATGTTCTGAATGTTTTGTCTGTTGTTGTAAATTTTCCAAGTCATGATGTTTTTGCACACAAACTTAAGCAGAGCAAGAACCAACCACGCTGGTGATTAAGCGAAGGAAAGCTCCCACTGCATTCCCTGTGGCAGAAGCACATCAGGGAAGCATTTGATTTGTAAATAGACGTGCAAGACAAAAACGGAGACGGTTTTGATGCCTAAAGGTCTAATAAGCTAGAGTGGTAATTTTTGTGCATTTTAGCTTCTTCAGGCTGAACACAGAGACAGCTTTGAAAGAATGCAGCTTTTTGATGTTGCTATAGCAGCACCCTAGCAAAAGTGCCATTGGTTTGATGTTTTTCAGATGAAAGACACAATTTAGTGCTATTACAGTACATTAAGCTGGTGCAATCTTGGTGATTCAAACAGGGTTGTTTTTTTTTTTCATCATTTTTTATGCTCATTCGCCTGTCTTTTGTGTCAAATATGAATAAGTGGAAAACTACAAAAGAAAGAAGCAGCCTTTTAATGTAATTGGGGAAAATACTTTTAAATAAGCTTATTTATGTGCATTTATAAGTGCATTTAAAGTCATATAATTTGTAGGCGATTTATTTTAGTTAATTTAATCATTTATATATTTATTTTAAAGCATGTTACTCCTATCCCACTCATTTATTCGTATTTCATTGATCTACTTCTCTAGACTTCCAATCCTAACTAAAACACTTACCTTGAACATATGTGCAACATTCAATCACTTCTTTTTACCTATCCAAGGCAGGTTATTTAGGGATCCGTATAATGCACTACATGCTGATCTCCAATATCATGTCAATTGACCATCCAGAAGAGATTGTAATTGTAAACCGCTATAAGGAATCCCACCACCCTTCCCTTTCCTGGACAAGCAAGCTGTGTCCTTTCAGGTGCCGACTGGGCTAAAATCTAAAATTGCAAGTTTGAAATGTCACTATGTTTTTCTAGGTTTATTTTGAGAACTCTAATTCTGATCCAGGACCAGCATAAATTGCCTGTGGGTTGAGTGTGTAAGTACATGCATGAGGATCTGTGATTGTCTACTACTCTGTCAATTCCTGCTTTTTGTTTAGAGCTTTTCTGAGCGATTTTATGTAGCCACTCCCACTTGCAACAGAAGAAAGTAATACGGCTTTCCACCACTGGTACCTGCCGTACATGTGGAAAGGGGCGGGTGCTACTCTATGTCACAAGTTCACTCACTCCCCGGGTGTGAGTAGGACCAGTGAATTGACAATGGAAATTTCCAAATATTAGATTAAGAGGAAGAAAGAAATTCATGATTGGTGAATTGAAGACACTTTCTGACGCTTTGATTTCTTTGTAGTCATGCAGTGTTTTACGCAGTAATAGCTCTCCTGACCAGTTTGTCGTAATTGTGTTAATCAACGAGAGCTGAGCCCTTAAAAAGTAAAAAGAGCTTTATAATAGAAAGTAAGTCTCTTTACTCATTACTCATAACATTTTCATTACAGATTCAATTTCACCTTTACCCCTTCCATAGCCTTTAGCTACGCTCCCTCAATTCTTTCCTACACTTCTAGTTCAGATAAGTGGTCATTCCTAATTACTGATAAAACCATATACAATATATA
>JAYDZG010000010.1:4006461-4021596 GCA_034509265.1 Microcambeva bendego | reverse complement strand
CATATACAAGACATACACAAGGCCTGGAGACTGTTGTTTAAGTTTTGCTTTATTGAGTTCCATAGGATCTATCTCTGATGGACTGTGTAAAGTGACAACATTTTTTGAAAGAACTTCCAAGCATAATCTGCTATAGTTATTACAGTAGGATAAAATTTCTTGCTCATTGTCATTTGATGCTTTCCAGATGCTTTACACAGAACAAAGAGACGGAAGATTTTTTCACAAATCTTTTTCACAAAATTTTGTATGATAGAAGGTGAAAGACCAAAATGATTTGCTATATTGCATAAGTATTATTTTGACCAATAGTCATTTATTTTGACTGTTCTCTGATAGAAAATGGTGAGCAGTGATTTCAATTGATCTGCTGCTTCAAGACAGTTTTAAAATACTTAATAATTGAAAGGAATTTCTTTGTATGTTTGTCAGTTCAACAAATCACACATTTTACAATCAGGAAATAAAGAGTTTACAAGAATTGATTTCACAAAATGTCCAAACTTTGTAATTAATGGGTGGCATTTAAGTGTTCTTGGGGGCAATTGTACAAATATAACATATTTTTGAAGAGCACTAAATAATTTAAACTGAATTTCATTTACTGCTGCATTTTAAATATTTAATATTCTAACGAATGCTAAAACCTGCTCAGAGGAAATGCTAATTTGAAATCTAATTTTCAGTTTATGCTGACTGTGAGAGAACTGTGTTTATTTGTGTTTATTTGAGCAGATATTTAACTTTTTTCTGTGCACTCTTGTTTACAGTTTTTTCTTAGCTAAACAGAGAAAATTAGCCTTGAGCGTGCAGAAATAAATTTTCCTAAAGTATGTCAGAAAAGCTTGGCAATGAGACTGTTTAATTAAAAATGAATTCTGACAGACTTCTATATTGATGTCTCGGGATGAATATGCATTTGCTTTCTACCTCACAAAGCTCAGTGCAGCAATGCAACCTCCTTTCTCATCTCATCTTGAATTTTTCATGTCACAGATGAAGCTGAATATTTCATTGTAGAAGAGATTCAATGGTAAATTACACCCTTTTGCTTTTAAAGAGCAAGATGTTTTATATGGGGTAGCGCTCTCGGATTAACACAGATGCATTTAAACCTATGCGTAACCACATACTCTCGTTCAGTGCAGGTCCCTCTTGTACTATAAAGACCATGAACGTATTTACTTAATATTTTATTTTGGGCTGCCTTGCTATTATGTCACTCCAACCTTTCAGTCATTTGGGAGGGGGGATTCTCGACAGTCTAAATTACTGGAATGGCAATGCTAACATGTCAGCATGTGACATGATGCACACACACTTTGCAACATGATGCAACCAGACTGCATGGCCCCTGTATTTACAACTTCAGCAGAAGTTTTTTGCCTTATCTGGAGCTGACGGTCAAAATAACAATAAGCAAGGGTGTCATACAATGCAGAAACATACAGAAATTTAATTTTCATGTGCTGATTTTGATAAGATGATCTGTACTATAGTCTTAAGACTTTTTAAACGATTATTAAAGCTTTCAGCCAAAAAATGCTCATTCTTAATGAAGCCAAGGTCCTCTGTAATTGGCAGAAAATTCAGTAAAAAAATTTAAGATGAATACATTTATAATGAGTCCTCCTTCCAAATATGGGTGTCCATGAGATTACATGGATAGTGAAAAAAATCAATTTGTGCATTTTAATATATATATAAATGAACATTACTAACTACAAAGTATACTGTAGTATACACCAAGGAGCATGTGTGGTGGAAGAGCTGAGTAAGTACCCTATAGCTTGCATGGGCTTTCATAACCAGGATTTGTTCTTGCCCTGCACCTAGTGTGTCCACTTCAGTTGAACTTACCATGACCCTGGTTGGGATGAATGTGTTACTTCTTAAAAACAAAAACTCTTTTAACTGAACAGCTCCTCTTTAACCTAAAATCTAGTAATGTGTTTCTAGGAATCATTGAACAAGCCACAAACAAATAATGTACAGTTTACATATATATTTTTATTTTTATGAAGGATCATTTTTTGCATCTGCAACTGATAAGTAAAGACACATAAAAACTCATTATTGTCCAAAATGTGTTTGATCTAGCACATTGAACTTGTTTAAATGTGTCTGCTGTTGGAGACTCACCTGCAGTTGTACAGTGGTTCAGTCCACCATGCTAAAATAATTATTTACAGACTTTTATTACTGTTATAGCACTGAACCTTAATGCTCTTTACTTTTTGTACACTATTTTAAATTGCCCGGACACATATATGAGGCCTGGAAATGAACACAACTCTCAAAGATCAATTCATTGTGACTGATATATTAGACTATTGTCAGAAGTTCTTTATTAGAGACTTGGCATAGGAAGTCGGCATCAGATTGTAGCCAAGTGTCTCTGTGCTGATAAAATACAATTTGCTAGTGCACTAATATCTTTGGGAAGGAAGCCATGGTATGAAACCAAAGTCCTGAAGGAGAGCAGCAAAAACAATGAGATATGATATTTGAAGGTAGCAGTAAATTTAGGTAGCAGAAAACCTTAGGTAAGCTGTATTAGGTCTTAGGGTTACTTTTAATTATTATAACACTACTTAAAATCAGAATAGATTTTAAACAAGCCATTCACTGCATTTATAGAGTTTTGTATGGTTTATCTGTGTCCACATGTGTTTCCTTTGGATACTCCAGTGCAATTTAAACACCCATAAACAAGTAAAGGTTAATGCACTTTAAACTGCTAAACTGCACATTGGTGTAAATAAACGAGTAAGTATTGGTCAGATTATTATCTTGTGTCAAGTGTTTTATGTGATGTCAGACCTACGTCATACCTAATACAAAAAGTGGTGCATTATAGTCTCTTGGTTTTTGCATGTTTTTTTTCAATATACAAGATTTTCCTCTACGTGGAAGTACCAGGATGGGGAGTGACTAAGTAGTCTAATGCACTAACCCTGAGCTCGTAAGTTTGACCAGATCTTTTACTTGTTTTTATTTTTTTGGCTGCTCCAATAAGGTG
The DNA here is from genome assembly GCA_034509265.1 of Microcambeva bendego. Classification (NCBI taxonomy): domain Eukaryota; kingdom Metazoa; phylum Chordata; class Actinopteri; order Siluriformes; family Trichomycteridae; genus Microcambeva; species Microcambeva bendego. The sequence goes on along the minus strand of JAYDZG010000010.1, from coordinate 4,018,574 downwards.
TCAATACAGCTGATTGTTTTCCGCTGTGGCAGGTGAAAAGAAGTTGTGACTTCACTTGAGTATGTCTGGTTGTGACAGTCTGTGTGAGGTGGTTCAAGTGGCAAAGAAACTTCAATAGAAAAAACAGTCTACAGATTGAATAAATCTAGAAGTAAATAAATGTTGGCTGTGATGGGTTCATCAGCACAACAAGGACTACTGTGAAGTTGATAATGAAAGTTGTAGATAATCTTGTTGTAAACTATACAGATTGTATTTATATTTTTCTGTAAAACGCCTGCTAATTCATTGAACTCTTCTTGTAGTAAACGATTGAGTTAAATGGTGGACAGAAGCTTAAATCATATTATCTGTGTCATCTATTTAAATTGCTGTTCTAAAGTCAATGACTTTACAGGAAAATGGATCACTTAGAAAAGAACAAGCCCTTCAGTCCTCTACTCTCTCAGCGCTCCTGGCATTTCATTCTCTTCACAATAATGAAATCCATTGCTCTGTTAAACGACAGCACATTAAGTGAAGATAGATTGTTCTGTAGAAATTAGCTGTACAAATTGGAAATATGCAATGTAATGAATGACAATAAAAATAGTAAAGGGTTATGATTCATAACCTGTTGACTCATGTTAATTAGGTTGAGCTTTATACTCGATTAGATTCATGCCAGCATGTTAACTGGTGGTAACCATTCTCACCAAACACTTTATAAAGTTCAAAGCTGAGACATAGTTTTATTAGGTCAACCCTTGCCTATATGTCCATTTTATAATTAGTTCATGAAGTTAATCTTCCATAGATGGAAAGATGTATTGTCACTATACAATTACTGGCTCTGTTCAAGTCAATCTTATGCTTTGTACAGGACCCCCCACTGACCAGATGGTTTGGTAGGTAGATCAGTCAGCACTGTATTTTCTCTAACATAGTTATGGCATTGAGAGATTAGATTAATCATCCTCTAGTCCTGCATTCATGGAAACTTTTGGATCACAGGGTGCCATTGGGTTTTTTTTGGGAGCATAATTTTACTCCACATAATTTTATAACACTGGTGCACAAGATATATTGTACTACATAATAGTGCAATAACACTAGGATGTTATTACAATACACCACCATAATAATATGGGGAATACATGTTGGGTACAGTAACTAATTGTGTAACTAGGTATAACAAACATTAATAACAGATAGGTGTACCTAATGAAGTGTTTGGTAAGTGTATATATCCTAACACCAAAGTATTACATATGGATAGTTTGCAATGAAAGTAGATTTTTTTTTTTTTTACTTTTTCATACTAAATGAGGATTGTTTTCAGTCTGCAAATCTGCAAGGAACCTCTGAAGTGCCATTAGGTTTTGAACAAAACTGTTAGGCTTGTTTTTCTTAATAACAATAAAACAGGATGAATGTTTAATTTCGATCTTTACTATGTGTCAAAATTGAATTTTGTGTTTTCTCCTCCAGGCTTTTGTCTTCCTGCAAATCTTTTAAAACATATCCATTAGTCAGATTAGCTATTCATCATTGTTGTTAGGTTTGAATTAACTCAAGAACCTTCTTGCTGTGAAGCGACAGACCGTGCTATCCACCAAGCCACCCGAGTTGTGACTAAAAATAATCTGAGCAGTTGGAGTTTATGGGGCCCAACAGTGAGCCATCAAATTGCTAGTCCAGTACCTTAACTGCTGACTTATCAACACAGTTACTACACCAAGTTGTTGTTTGCCAATTCTCTATTTCTTATATGCATATACATACAGTGTGAGGTTCTGCGATGACCCTGAATAAACTATTTCATACACTTATGTATGTGTTAATAAGTATATTATGACAGCACGAGGACAATGCTCTTATAGTGGGTGCAGAACAGCAAAAACAGTGCTTGGAACCAAAAGAGTTTTTCAGTCTTTTAGTTCGCACATGTTGTTTTTCTTTGTGTACTTAGCACAACACTTGTATACTGTATTTGTTCAGTGCATTATATTCTGCATTTGAAAGGTCAGGTCCAAATTCAAATAACCACCATAGCAAAGTAATGACAGCACAAACCACTGGACTATCACAGCATGGATATAACCTTTGCTCTAACAATAACCTAAAGTACTTTTGTATTGAAGTGCATGTCTTGGCCTTGTGTGAGCACAATTGCAAAGACCTTTAAAACCCTGTCTGAACATTGTGCTGCTAATCCATGTTGCCTTATACAGTTTCTTTTCTTTTCTTTTCTTTCTTTCTGTCCTTTTTTACAATTCTGTGACAATAGTTTGTTATTCTGTAGCAATCGAAGCTGAAATAAATTTGGCCTCTAAATATTTATAGCAGAACAGTTGGTGCATGCTAAAATGCTTTTTGTCTCCATATGTTTATGGACAGTGTTATCAAAAACTACTGTAGACCTCCTTTCTTATGATGTAATATTAAAACAAATGGAGGCATTTTGCATATTGCAGGACCAGGATGTTATAAGCTTTTAAAGTAGAAAGACAGATAGTTTCTTGCATACATTAAACCTACAATTGTGTTTTTATTATTGCAAATCTAATTAAGCTTCAGTCATAACAAAGTCATTAAACGCCAGGAAATGCAAACTCATCCACTTTTTCTTGACTGTATAATTTGTTCTCTCTCTCTCTCTCTCTCTCTCTCTCTCTCTCTCTCTCTCTCACCCATTATTGGAAATGAAGTCTAACCAGCCGAAATGTTTAAGTGGATTTTAAATTACTTTCCTGCACACTTTGTTTCGGGAAACGGTAAAGCTGTTGTGTTTTTAATGCGCTTTCATTTCACTGTTCAATTGGTTGATAAAGAACAGATCGTATCACATTTGTGGTTTGATTTTATAGTAAAATAGTTGGACATACATGTATTTTATGACTGCAGCAATGGCCAGGTGAGCACTTCATTCTAAAGTACTTTTTTATTCTTTACCAATATCATATTAATATTTTAGATCTTAAGCTCACAAGTGGAAATCTCAGCTCTGCTATCGGCCAGCCGGGCACCGTCTGCTGAGTCGAAGGGATTTCGTATTGGAGCCTCTCCTGGCGATAGCACCTCGATAGCACCTGTACAAAGATGGTGAATAAATGGGATCAATTTAGAACAGCAAAAAAATATTACTAGCTAATTTACATACTTAACCATAATTGCAAGTAGTCATATTCCAATATACACTGCTACAATAGAATGTCACTGTAAAGTGACATGCGTAAAAATATGTCAACTGCAGTCAACCTCCAGAACCCTGTTCTAGCCAGTTTTGACCAGTCACTCTTCTAGCTCAGAACTTTTTACTGTTTACTCTGAAATCTTCCGCTGTCCAACGAGGACTCTGACACTAGTTTACAGTATGAGTGATTATTATTTTCTGTGGGATTGCATTCATAAAGTCTCTGCTTGAGTTTGTGTGATCCTTCTCTAAAAACAAGATCAAAACTATTTTCTACTCTCAATCGAGTCTCTATTGTATTTCATTAATGGTGTTTAGGCCACAATTTACATAGAGCAATAGAAGTTTATATAATTTTAGAGAATCATACTTGGTAGACTATAACTAACATTCATTTTTAGGTGAGTCACATAAAGCAATTTAGAAGAACATACTTTAATGGTTATGAATTGAGTAAGTAAAATATGCTGTATTATTTGCATAACGAAACATTTTCCCTAGTCTTGCATCCACGTGTGTTCTGTATAGTCTTGGGTCTGTTTCCACAACCAACCCCACCCCTCTTTGGTGATTTGTTACTTTGTTAAAAATTCCCCCTGTGTTTCCTGTTGCTGAGTTTTGCCATTGATACATGTTTAATAACATGACATGATTCCTTAAGTTTGTAGTTTTTTGTGGCTGTTCTAGTTCCTGTATCTTGTTCCCTTGTTCATAGATATTGCACTCTGATTATCTGTCTGTCTTGAGTCCAGCTGAACTTTTACACTGATTCTTTGATTTGAAATAATCAATATCACAAGCTTCCTCTCTTATGCCAGCCAGACATTAAACATATTGCTATTCAAGCTGCATCATTGTTCTTTTATCCTTATACTATTGTGTTTTCACCATACAGGTTTGTCTAACCTTGAACCGAATTTTTGGGCTTATGCCTGTTATAATAATATGCACTATACTCAGTGTTGCTGACATAAGTGAAAGTGATAATCAATAAAATGTATAAACATCTGGATTTCCATTGAACATACACTGGACAGCATGTACTTAAGAGGCTAAATCAGATTACTAAAAGGCATTCATTTCTAACTAAAGTTCTAACTTGAAGGAGGCTATTATATTAGTGTGTATATATATATATAAAAAAAAAAAAATATATATATATATATATATATACAGCTGAACTTATATATATGGCAATGGTATATATTGCCATATATGTGTAGAAGCATCTTGTGTAGAAGTATTATTCTAGGTAACATTGGTTCTCACTGTGTAACTACTCTGAATATATTCTTTCTTGTAACAATTCAGTAACAATCCTATTTCTTCAAAATGTTAGCTAAAATGCCTCTGCTAAAATTTTGCCAGCTTGAATTTTGCTCATTGGCATCCATCTAACAAAAGCAGCCACTATATTTACAACCCCTACATCACTATATTTTAAGCTTCCAATATATATTTGATTTCACAATAGTACTACTGTATTAAAGTACAACACAATAAAATCCCAAATACGGAATCGAGTGTTTCAGAAGTGTTTCGAATATTCTTCCTCAAATACCTTAGTGCCTCTTCCAGCTCAAACCAATTTAACATATCATATTTGTGATGACAGTTACAGATCGCACTCCTCCGGAAATAAACAGTGAGATTATATTTGTAATAGCTTGCAGCATTTGTCAATCCCTAAGAGTGGTGCATACAATCCCTTAGAGTGGTGCATTGCTGCCGGTGAAAAAATACTAAACACAAACTTGTATGCAGCTCACACAACTGTCTACAAAATTCTGGGGTAATACATTATGAACAGGATAATGCAACAATGACAGTATACAATGCAGTGTCCTGCCCTCATCACTACCAATTCAATCTGCTGTTAAAGCAGATGCAGCCTTGACCTGCTGCAAGAGAATGTAGACTTTGTGTTTGGTTGTGTGTGTGTGTGTGTGTGTGGAGCAACTATGACAGTGATAAAAGAGGTGTGTAGTGCTTACACTGTTAACCGTGTACTGTACAACAGATTTCCCATTATTCTCCTTTGTTATCTATGTTTTTCTTTTTTATTGTATGTATCACTGATCATCTTTAGTCAGGATTTAAACTTTTAGAAAGTATTCAGACCCCATAGTAGTTTCCACTTTATTTAGATGTTGATTTGATTTTCAATGTAAATAAATTAGATTTTACCGATTAGTCTTCATATATTAAGCCTTCATGGCAAAAAGAAGGCAAAAGAAATTCCAGTCACCCAAGTGGCACGGTGGAACATTTCAATACCACACCAGAGCTGGGATTCTGAACTTCTAATCTCAGCTCTGATACAAGTCAGCAGCAGACAAAAAGGCTATCAAGTCTGTTGAGTGGAAATAGGCCGGTTGGCGAAGTTTTATTGGATATTTAGACAGTTTATCCCATTCTTCTGAATGGCGAGTGCTTTACACTAAGGCAATTCATGCAAAAATACCCAATTTGGTTGCACAACCAATATGCCATACTTCATTCATTTCGAGATTTTGATGGCTGGTGTGGTCTTGGAAATATTTTTAGCATTGGCCATTGTTTTATATTCTTTTATATTAATAAACTATATCCAGTCAAGTCAAATTGTGAATTGTGGACATTAAAGCTAACCCCAACTTGAAGTGTCATAGCTAACGGTGTAATACATTTGGTAAAAGCCCTGGTGTCATTTCATTGTGATCAGACACAATTCTTTAATCAGACAGGATGTACTGAACATCTGTTTACTGATAATAAAACAAAACAACCCACAAATTAAAAAGAGAACATTGTTTTGCTTTAGCCCTGAGTTTTTCTGCATGACTTCATTGTACTGTTCACCATAAAACCATCCTGACTGCCAGAAAAAGTATATTCCAAAAAGAGAAGACAGTCTGAAGTATGTGAAAAATTGCATCTTGTTACACAAGGAATGACTTGAACCCACAACTACAACTTTTGTATTTTAAATGACTAGGGTATATAAATTATTATGATTGATGATAGTGTTGTCGGGCAAGGTGAGCGCTTTGTGACAGAGGCACCAGGTGTAGCCTTGCACCTGCAATGCAAGAGAGTTGAATCTAATCATAAGAGGCTTTACCAAGGCAAACATTACTGTGGCTGAAATTAAATAAGAAGGGGAATAATATGAGAAATGCACCAAACGAATCTTAAGCTGCAGGACAGAAAAGACAGTCTACCACATCATTACATGTGATCACCAAGAAAAATAAAAATAAATATGATTTAGAAAAGGAAATCTGGGGTGGAGATGCCCCAGCTACTCTATCCACTAAATCAAGCAAGAGCTGAGTCCCAAGTACACTTGTAAAAAATTTTTCCAGATGTAGCTTAATGGGTCACAATGAACATGCACTTATTTTTGAACTGCATTCTAAAGTATCCCATCAACTTGTGCCTTACCAGCTGCCAGCCCACATGGAGACAGCAGCTGGGTATCTTGCAACTGCCATGACATGGTAGGCCAAGAAGAATAAACAGAAACCAACAGTTACATTGACAGTTTGATTAATTTTGTATTGAAACTTGACATTTGAAATATATTCATCTATTATTTATATTGTGTTAGCCCACCACTGCCATGATCCAGGTTAAAATCCAATTTTTATTTTAGACCATATTCCTTCTCAAAAAGTTGTCTTCAGGCTTTGGAATGGGTTGTTAAAATTCATTACATTTTTAATTCATATAATGCATGGAGTTTGTTTACTCTGACTTGCTTCAGATCTCTGCTATTGTATGTCTTTAGTCTCCACAGATATTTTTTTCATGATTATCACCAAAAAGAAAGTTGTTTAGCTTCCCTCTTACCACTAGCACCCAATGACTTGACTGTTGGACTCATGCCATTCCTGTGGAAGCTAAACAGCATAGTCTAGGCTGCCTGATATCCTGCTGAGACTGAAAGGATAACCTATTTTCTCAGTCTCACCAGGCCTCAGGTGTTTCTGCTGAACAGTTTGAACCTACTCAGGACCTCGATTACTGCAATGACCCAGTTTAAAAACCTAAAATCCATTTCTACTTCAGGTCTGAGCATGAATGTTGTCTCATGTTGTATTTTAAAATATGCTTGGTTCTTTGAACTGTAAGGTTTTAGGTAGTTTAAACTGTGGCTTTATATTCTTTAGGTTATTGTAAAAGGTGAAGGTACTTAATGAGCAGTTTGAAAATGCTTCCATGCACTTAAGTGAGAAGTGAGTGACAAAGTAACTACATTAGCTTTAAGGTATTTCAAATAAAATGAGGAGATGATGACTTATCCAAATGATGACTTATCCAAATGATGACTTATCCAAGTATTTACAGGCTGTCTAATATAAATGTGCCTAAACATTTCAGACCATAGATTTCAGATGGTTGCATGGAGACTTATGTAGCTGATAGAGTAGGTCCTCAATCTGATTTACTGTCTGTGTGGAAACTCTCTTAATGTCTGCATGTGTTTCTTTTGAGCACCCTGGTCATTTTCTACCTCCCAAAATCATGCCAAAGGTCGATTATATTAAGTGTTTTAAGTTGTTACTTGGTGAATGTGTGAGTATGTGTCACCTGCAGTTGTTTGACACCCTAATATGAGCTCAGTGTTTTAAGTGGAGCTAGATACATCATGATCCTGGGCAGGATTAAGTGTTGAATGATGAATGATCAGTTTTGGCTAAGTTCCAGTAGACTGCTGTATTAAGTAGAGAAAATCTGGCTACTTTAAGCTAACAACCTAAACTGCATGAGTAATGACTGCGATTGTAGTACCAGAGTCTGTTTTATTACTTGGTGTATTAACTAAAGTATTAAATAATAGCAAAACATCTAAAAAAAAAGCCACCTCAGCACATTCCTAGCATTCTAACAAACATGATCAACATAAAACTGTTTTGAATAACATGTGTTTATATGTTTAGAATTATGGCATTTAAAGATTTTAAGTACTTTTTGAGACTGATTAAAGTAAAAGTGGTCTTTTGTGCTGTAATCACTAACATGACATAATTCACTTAGATGCAATCAACCACTTAAGACGAGTTCAACTTTTTAACATAAAGTTTTCAGATTAGTTAAGCCGAATAAGCAATACCATCTCCTACCTGTAGTTTATAATACATATTTAGTTGAAACTGAAATGAAAAGATACTGACAAACACTAACCAGTCCTTCTGTTACTAAGCACAATTTTCAGCCACCAGCTCCAGTTTCCAACTGCAATTGTCCCTGATGTGTGTAATACCAGTGCAGCTCACTGTAACTTACCATTATAAAGCCTGTTAGTGTTCTCTGGGAGTATTTTTATTGACTGACAGCTATTTTTCAGATGGTAACTGACAAATAAACAGACCAGCAAGTTTAAACAGTATTTAAAAATCCCAACAGCACTGCTGCACCTGATATACTCATGAAGAACACATGCTGCCATGATGACAAACGTCCACCAAACATTTGCTAGTAAATGGGGGCACATTTGGTGTCCCTGTAAGTGTATAACGAGTGTTTAAAAACCATAATGAGTTAGTGCATGAATGGCATACTGTCATCAATATTGACATGTAAAAAGGTGAAGGACAGCAGCAGGAAGTCAGGTAGTTCATTTCTGGGACTCAACGCAGGAGGCACGGAGGACTCTAAAAAAAGACTCGGTGACAGTATGTGGGGTTGCACAGGCAGGAGAGAAGGGTGTTAGAAAATAAAACCAGCTGTCCCTAAGCGCTTGATGGACAGAGTTAACAGAGTTAGCCTGCTGGAGGAGCTGGTCTCCACCACCAAGGCTGGATTGGCGAGACTGCTGGCATATTAAGCGACCTGCAGGCCAGGCTGAAACCTACAGACCAAGTTTTTGGAATTCCATCTCAACTTGCATTCTTTTATTACAGCTTAACTATACAAAGTTGGTGAGTTCGACTGGTACCAGCAAATAATGCCTTTGTGTTTTGTCATGGAATGTGAGGTTTTAATTTTGGAATTGGAAGTGGAAGTCATTGTATGTATTTGTTGAGCAGTGCTTCTTTGATTGAAGAGTTTTGTGTTGAAAATGTAAGTTGATGTCTCTCTTGCTCTGGTCTGGAAGGGCCACTAGAGCTGGATACATTGGGCAGGAGATATTTGGAATATAAAGTTTTAAATAAAAACAAATAAATGAAAAAAAGGAGATGCACTCATAGCTTCCACTTGAGAATCAAGGATTGAGTGACTGTATAAACATTCTGTTAAAAAACTTTTCTAAACATAACACAGAATGTACTGAATTTAGACTTCTGTAAATTAATATACACTGAGCCCTAATTTTGATCAATACAATACATTGACTAAAAGTAACAAAAGTATTGTAAAAACATATTAAATAATATACAACAAGGAGTCTCCAAACATACTATTATGAATCATTGACTGTACTACTTTTTGGTCTTACTTTTGGGCTTTTTTTAACAGATTGGGAATCACACTCAGACACAGGCTCACTCACTCACTTTTTATCTTCTTATTCAATCAGGGTCATGTTAGGGTGCTGGAGCCTATCCTGGGTTTTAAATGGGAGAAAGGCACACAAAAACACCCAAACAGAGTGGTAGTCCATTGCAGGGGTGATACACACACTTGGCTGTATGGCAATTTAATGTCTCCAATTAACCTGACAGCATGTTTTAGACAGTGGATGGAAAGCAGAGGGGATCGTTGGACCTGGGGATCGGACCCAGACCCTCTTGCTGTGAGGTGTCAGTGTTACCTACTTAGCCACCATGCTACCTTAACTCATGCAGTTAATTGCTGAGCCTACCTGTGTCAAGCATAAAAGTCAAGCGTTTTGCTTTTCTTTTGTTTTTGGTGTGAAAGCGCAGTAAAAGAAAAACCAAAGCATGAAGGTCGAAACAATTGACTTAATGGCCTGAATTTTAGTGAACAATATTTTGAATAACACCAGTCTGTTCTTATTTTTTCTGTCTGAAATGGTTTGTATGAATGCAGCTGTAGACATTATCTGACCTTCGTCAAAATTTCCGTACTCTAAGGGAGCAGATATTGTATTCGTCCATTGCCTACAGCTGTAAACATATAGTATAGACAGTATACATTCATTTTCATTTAAAGGTGCAGTCCATAAGATTTATTTGATCTCCAACCAACCTGGTGGCATGTCTTTGGACTGTGGGAGGAAACCGTGGTGTCTGGAGGAAACCCACACACACATGGGGAGGACATGCAGACTCCACACAGAAAGTATCCGGATCGGCCTACCTGGGGCTCGTTTTTCGCTAGTATTTTCCTGGCCACATCACACTTCTTTAGGTACTCACGTCCCAAGCACAGCCTCTGAGAGAGAATCTGGCTATTTTTTTCTGAGCACCCACAATGTTCCAACAGGTGCTGAATACAGGCGCACTGTAAAAAGGGAGATGTACTTCTCTGCTCAGTCATCTACTGTCAGAGCAAAGAAACGCCGGAAAAGGAGCAAAGAGAGTTTGGAAGCTAAACAAGAGCATGACAAGAATACTTGCTAAAACAAGGAACTGAACATACTCCAGGGTTGCCAGATTGCAACAGTAAAAAACAGTAAAAAGCATGAAAATTTACACAAAACCATGCAGGACAAGCAGCCATTCTGGCAACACTGACTTACTCTGACCTCTATGACTTTATTAGATCCATTCACTACGACAGTAGACGCTACACACCTCACGTTTTAAAAAGTATTCCTCTGCAACCTAAATCGTATAAACTGCCCCTTTCAGGCAACATGCATGGTTGATAAGGACATGATTAAATGAATTTAGTGTGGAATGATTTGGGTGGTCTGCATAGAGCCCTGACTTTGATGTAAATTGAAAAATTAATTGCAAGGCAAAGCCGTTTTGTCTTCAGTTCCTTTATCAGTTCACAAATCACACATTACCTTTTTTTTACTTTAACTGTATAATGGTATAACGGTATAACTTTTCTAATTTTCTGGGTATTCTGAAAACATGCCGGAATGCAGTAGTACATATATCTTAATTAGGAAATGTGTGCTGTAGCTGATGTATTTTATAATATAATTTATTTATTTCATTACTTCTCATTACTGATTTATTATATTTATTATATAATTTATTATAGCTTGTATATCCATGCCATTTAAAACATTTAAAGCTAGTTTGGATGTATGTAATTTATAAATGGAGCAGTGATCTCCATTTATAAAATCTCCAGATTTGTTTGTATGGTCAGAGGTTGTCCTTGAACCACCAAAGTCATCTATAATTATTTATGTATTTATTTGGCATGTCTAAGTGTTGTTAAGGTAAAGCTCATTTGACTAAAGGTAATGTGCTGCAGATAGAATGTTCTTTGTGAGAGGTGTTCAGGTGCTCCAGTAGTCTGACCCCAGTGCAGAGAGTTTTAGCCCCAGCCATGAATGGATCACTCCCTGTGCACAACATGGCTCTTTGAGGGAACCTACCACTGGTTAGTGAAGAAGTGACCAGCTTCATTGCCAATATGAACTTTGGTTGGCTTAGTGGGCACTGTCACTTCACAGCAAGAAGGCGGGTCGGGTTCAGGTCTTTTCTGTCTGGAGTTTGTATGTTTTTCCAGTTGCTGTGTGGGTTTCCTCTGGGTAGTAGTTCAGGTCACAAACCTGCATATACGGAGGGTTGTGTCAGGAAGGTATCCGGCATAAAAACAGCGGATAATGTGGATCATGATCCGCTGTAGCAACCCCTAATTGGAGCAGCCAAAAGAAGAAATATTTTAGTGTCTCCTGGATTTTTTTCTAAAAGCTTGTCAAATGTTCTGCTTCCAGGTATGGACTGTGTACCAATACAAAACTAATACCCAATACGAGAAAACTTTAAACTTATTTTAACAGTATTTTTTTAACATTTTTTTGGCTGTACTTTGCTAGTTGTGTAAGATGTATGTGGCTCTGCAAACCCCAAAATAAAAAAAG
>JAYDZG010000010.1:3980731-3999175 GCA_034509265.1 Microcambeva bendego | reverse complement strand
CACAGAATATATTAGAGGCTTAGCCTTCCTGACTATTCAACACTGGTCCTCACGTTTTTCTTTTAAGGACAAAGTCTTATGTTTTAGGCCTTGTGTTCCTGGAAAAAATGGTAAGATTCCTGGTATTTATGTTCCAATGGGCTGCCTATTGTGTCAAATTCAAGCTAAACTGACTTACTGATTCCATTTGATTAACAGCTTGATGTAGCCATGCATAGGTTATTTTTACTCAAGTTCCGGCATAACAGTGTCCTGTAATGGATTCACAGTTTGTCCAGGCTTCTGCCCTGTGACTAGTGACTGTAAAAGGATTTGGACTATTTACTACACTGAACAGTAACAAAGCTATCCAAGATCAGTCAATAAACATTGGTTATGGCTTAATGGTCAGCATTTGCTATTAATTTGCTCATGCATAATTTAAACACACTTTATTGGTTGAATCATACATGTACGTCAGTAAATATTTAATTATCATGTCTATGCCCAATTAAAATGCCCTTCATTTTTTTTTATTTGGACTTTCCAAACCTACATTTACATTTTTTGGAACTTAGCAGATGCTTTTATTCAAAGGCACTTACAATTGTTACCAAATGTTGCCCAACACTAGCAACTTTAATTGCTCAGTTGCCCAACACTTGCAACCACTGCCAAGCTGCCATTGTTTGGCTCCTGAATAAGGTCCTTAATGTTCAAATTGAATTTAGTCATAATTGTTGCTTGAAATAAAAGTGTCTAGTGAATGATGCAAATGTAAATGTTTATCTGAAATATATCAATTTGTAGATCTAACCAGATACACATGCCAGTGTTTAGTATTCACAAATGCTAATGACATTCATGCAACACCTGCGTGAATAGCCCATGACTAGCAATGAGAGAAAAAGAATAGAAAAGCAGATGCAACAGCCCCAAATCCTGTCTAATTCATGCTTGCCTATCCAAATTCTGCCCATCCTTCCATGCCAATGATTCTTCTTGCACACCTCGTTCCCCCTGCAGGGACTTGCATACCTCTGTGAAGGCTGCATACTGAATGAACGTGGATGGATGATGGAAAGACAAATACGGTATCTCAAGTGCTAAAATTTAGGTTGGAATAAAAGCATGGCTCAAGTTTATTTTGTTTCTTTTATTCTGTGAGTAGTGCTACATAGTGTTATATTTAAGGGGTAAGATGTTTAACCCAGTCAGTCCTTTAGTTCTCTGTCGGTGTCCATGTGCCCTGTGGCGGTTTTTGAAATATATTATTTTATTCATAGTGCTTCAGAGCCCAGAACTACATTGCTTTGCTGACAAACAGCTCCCAAAGAGAAATATCTGAATCATGAAAGTACATCAAAAATACACTATTCCATTTACAGCAAGTGTGTGGACACCTCTTTTAATTATTCCTAATATAAGTTAAGTGTTCCAAGCACACACATTGTGAACAGTAAAATACATTGTATTATGTTCTGGATTTGATGTGGAATTGATATCATTTTTACATGACGTTTAACATGATCACCCATAATGATGACACCCAGGTGGTGCAGTAGGACAGTCTGCTCCTACACCAGTTGCGATTCCAAAGACGCCATCTAGTGGGCACAATTGGCAATGTCTGCAGGATTCAAAATTGGCCAGCGAATCTGCTGGAATCTGCTGATTATCAGACCAAGGCATCTGTGCAGAAGCCTCAAGTGTGAAGAACGGGTGTGAAAGAAGGGGTTGAGAGACAGCACATGCATCGGAAGGGATGTGAAGCATGCAAATAAACCCTCCTCGAATGCAACTGGGCTCCCCAGCAGCAGAAGAATAACTACCTTTGTTAAAATCAGGAGAAAAGGGGATAAAATGCATTAAAATGTATTCAGATCCTGGAGGTGCATAATTCAAATAGATCAAACCGCTTTTGAATTTGTGTTTAGTTAATAGAAATTCACTTTAAACAGCAAAGGGCACTTTGGCTGGTTGATTGCAAAATTGCAAAAATGGGCTTAATTAAAAGTTGTTTTGCATAGTTTGTACTTACCTCAAAATAAATATTAATTATTTAGATAAATAAAAGATAATCACAAATTGTATTTTTAAGAGAAACAGTAAAAGGATGACTTAACAATTTGTAACTGGAAACCAGAGCCCCCAAAAGGAGCCCATGTGGACACGGGGAGGACATGCAGACTCCACAAAGAAAGTACCCGGATCACCCTACCTAGGGTTTGAACCCTTATTGTGAGGCGTTACCCACAGTGTTAACCACTGTGCCACCCATAATGTATCTTTAAGTCTTAGAATTTCTGCTTTTCTCAGACTTTTGGTTAACATTTTAATTAGGTTGGAAAAAGAAATCTAATTTACTATCACTCCATGTGTTTTAACAGGCCTCAAATCAGGAACTGGACAGTGCTGCTGAGAATCACTATGGTGATTTACTCTTACATCACTGTTTCATTACTGACTACTATAATATATAGTATGAAAATTTTAAATGATCTATTTGGTTGTAGATGAAGACGAAGAATACTACCCAAAACTCTCTGCTAAAGAACTGGCCCGGCAGTTTGAGAAAACGATTGAAGAAGCTGCTCCATATAAGAAAATCAAGGTAATGACCCATTTTCATCATTCTTTTTTTAAGTGATGCACAGAACACAGAGTACAATGTAGAGTCAACTATTGGCACTAAAATAATACTAAAATTCTTTAAAAAGGTTGACTATTTTGATAAATTGTAAATCACAGAATTGATTGGTAAGTTGCTGCACAACAAAACCATTTGCACCATCATAAAAAGAAAGCATAAATGCCCCTGGTTTCTGTGTGGGAGAGATGGCATTATTGTCTTCTTCACCGATGCCAAGTAACATTCGCCAATCTCAAGCTTTTTAGAGCTCATATTCAAACCTCCAGACTCAATCATCTGCCAAATGAGGTTGCAGATACAGTATTTTATAAGAAAAAAAGATGATGTTCAGTTTCTGTTCTGTAGGAAACTAGTAGCTGCATGTGTGTTGGAAAATATTGGTAAAAATGATTTGTGTAATATAAATTATTTCAGCTGTGATGACAAAAAACAGACCTTTTATTAATTATACAATGATTTTTCTCTCAAAAAAAGACTGAAAACTACAGCCACCATTCTCAGGAGACTTCTCACATAAAAGTTTCCATTAAGACCTTTAACGGTGAGCTAGCCGGCATATCAAAAGATACTGAGGAATCTGCAAAAGCCGAAGTGGAGCGTTTAAAATTTGTACCTGATTTAAGTGATGACTTCTTGGATGATTTACCTCCGCCACCTCCAGATTTACTAGAGGACCTCCCTGAGGAATCAGATTTCACAGAGCCCACCGAACCTGTAAACTTTAAGACACAAACCATCACCAAAGATCAACACCTTAACCAAAAAGAACTGCTGGAACTGAAGCGCCTGTGCAAGCACTTTCACCCTGATGTCAGAAAAGACCTGGAGAGAGATTTTTATAGTGATGTAAATTATACAGATCAGGAAGAGCTGGTGGGTGAGGTGCAGAACGCTAGACATCGGTTTGAGCACAATGAAGACAGCACTAGCAAAAGCCTAGAAAGAGAATATGAGGAGTGGGATGAGATCCTCAAAGGTGAGGTGCAGTCTATGTGCTGGATGTTTGAGAATAAACCTCTAGATTGCATTAAATACTCTTCCGAAGAAGATGAAAGCAGCAAGATATCTTATCAGGAACTCTTAGCTGGAGGGGATGTGAGAAATACCGCTCTGCTGTTTGAGACTCAACCCATAGATACATTAGGGCAAGAGACTAGTTCTGCAAAGAAAGCTTCTTATAATAAAATAGGGAAAAAAGATGTCCGTGCAGCAGCCTGGTTGTTTGAAACACAGCCAATGGACTCTCTGAATAAGATGTGTGATGACACTGAGCAAACCAAAGAGGTTGTGTTCACACAGGACGCAGCCCAGGGCAATTCCAAATATATGCAACATGTGTTTGAAAACCAGCAAATTGATTTCCTGGGTGATACTGAAACACTGGATGAAACTCACCTTCTAAGTCTGGAATCAGTCATAGAAGAAATGAAAGATGATGTAAAACTAACGGTCTGGATGTTCAAGACCCAGTGCATGTGTGTTTTAAGGGAGCACTCGGGTGAAGTGGTGGAAATTACCAGCATTCGCAGAGAGGAAACCGAGAAAGGCAGTGTCAAAACTTCCCGGTGGTTTTTTAGGACACATCCTCTTGATGTGATTAATAAAGATCTTTCTGAGGTTCGATTGATCTTCAGTATTTCACTGGATGATAGTACTCAAGGTGATTTAAAAAGAGGACGATGGTTATTTGAGACGAAAAATCTGAACTCCTCAAACGAGGAGTGGCAAAGAATACTTGTGGAATGGAGAAAGGTGATAATCGGGGCTGATGTTCATAAGCAATGCATGGTGTTTGAGACTCAGCCTATGGATAAGCTAAAAGATGATTCCAACTCCAGACCCATCACCACAGACATTATTGGTGGTGATGTACAATCTGTAAGACATCTGTTTGAAACATACCCATTGAAAACAATAAAAGAACTACCAGAAGTGGGAAAGCTGAAGAGAAAGTTGCCCCAAGAGGAAAATATGTGGGATTTAAGACACCAAAAATGGGGGCTTGAAAGGCAGCCTCTAGAATGCAGCCAAAATGAGGAGGAGGAACATGTAAATCTGAATAAAATAGTAGCTTCTGAAGAAGAAAGGGGGGATGTGAGACATCAGAGATGGCAATTTGAAAACCAAAAACTTGAAGATATTCAAGAGGAAAAGAAAGGAGTGGTTAAACTGATCAATATTGAACAAACGAATGAAGAGTGTTACAAAGGTGACGTGAAGAACAGTTGCTGGGTATTTGAGACTCAGTCCATGGACACATTAAAAGACAATTCAAATGACATACCGGAAAACCATGAGGAAATCATTGGAGGAGATGTTCAAAGTGCCAGACAGTTTTTTGAGTCACATCCACAGAATGAGTTTCACGAGCTGGCAGAGGTTGGGAAACTCAAAAAAAGGGTCGCAACTGAGGAAGAAATGGGGGATGTCCGACACCAGAAGTGGGTGTTCGAAAGCCAGTCACTGGAACATATCAATGATGAGAAAAAGGAAATAAGTAGAACAGTGATCGTAGATGAAACTGAGAAAGTGGACATTTCAAATTATAAGGAGATCTTTGAGACCTATGATTTAAGTAAATACGATGAAAATCAAAAGATTCAAGTTGAAGGTGTAACCATAGGCTCGGTGAAATCCAACAAAGATCTTTTTGAAACGACACCAATGTATGCAATACAGGATAGGTCGGGTCAATACCATGAAGTGAAAACTGTGCGGCGTGAAGAGATAGTGCAAGGAAATGTTAAAAGCTGCAAGTGGATGTTTGAAACCCGTCCTATTGACCAGATGGATGAAAGCGAAAGCCGACTGCAAGTGATTAAAGGCATCACACAGCAAGAGATTGAATCAGGCGATGTAAAAACCGCCAAATGGCTTTTTGAGACACAGCCTCTTGATTCCATTAAATACTTCAGCAACATTGAAGATGAAGAGTGTCTTATAAAAGAAAAGACTGAAATCGTCAAAGGTGATGTTAAGACCTGCAAGTGGCTGTTCGAGACTAAACCGATGGACGTGTTGTATGAAAAGGTTGAGCACAAGAGTGGAACTGAATCTAATGAGGTTCAGAGAGGTAATGTGAAAACATGCACCTGGCTCTTTGAAACTCAAGCCCTAGATACTATCAGAGATGAATCAGAGACTGTACTGCAGACATGCACTGTAAAACAAGAGGACATTCAAGGGAAAGATGTGCACATGGCTCGTTTCCTCTTCGAGATGGAGAACATTGAGAACATTATGGGGGAAGATGGATGCACTATTAAGCAAGTGACTGAGATTGATATTCAGTCTGGTGATGTTTCACGAATGAAATACAGATTTGAGACTCAGTCGGCAGATGTCATGACCTCGACCTCAGAGGAATTCATGCATAAACTGAGAACCGCTCAGGCTGAAGACATTCAGAAGGGAAATGTGGGTAACTGCAAGTGGCTCTTTGAAAACCAACCCATAGATGTGATTCATGAGGATGTGAATACATTGAAGGAGAATAGAACTGTAACTGATGTTCAGGGAGGCAATGTTGATAAAAGTCGTTTAATTTTCGAGACCTATTCATTAGACAAAATTCAGGAGGTCTCCATCGACTCTGAGACAAAAAAGCTTCAAAAAATTGTTTTTGAGGATGACGAAAAAGGAGATGTTAAAAACTACGCAATGATGTTTGAAACTCAGCCACTTTATGCAATCCAGGACAAAGAGGGAAATTACCACGAAGTTACCACACTCACTAAAGAAGAAATTCTGAAAGGGGATGTAGTAGGTGCCAGATGGCTCTTTGAAACAAAGCCTTTTGATTCAATTAGAAACAGTGATGAAGTGTATGTCATAAAATCTGTTACTGAGGAGGATATTCAGAAAGGTGATGTTACTTCAGCTAGGTGGAAATTTGAAACCCAACCCCTTGACAAAATCACAGACCAGGAAGAAACATCTGTTAAAACTGTAGAAGACATCATAGGGGGTGATGTCAGGGCAAACAAATTACATTTTGAATCTGAATTGCCATCCCAAAAGTTAGTCCGAACTGTTAGCATGACTGAGATTAATAAAGGGGATGTTAGGGCAGCTAGGTGGATGTTTGAGACAAGCACGCTCGATCAGATCCACAGTAACAACTCTGAAGACAAAATGGAGACAGTTGTTTTGCAAGAACACGTCAAAGGAGATGTAAAACAGTCTGTGTGGCTGTTTGAAAAGAATCCACTTGATAGCATTACAGAGAACACAGAGAGTAAGCCACTCATTCGTGAAGAGATACCCAAGGGAGATGTGAAAACAACAACTTGGCTTTTTGAAACCACTCCATTTCCTGCATTCAATGAGTGCAATGTAGCAAAGACTGAAATTATTGGGAAAAATATAAAAGAGACCCTCGATGAGCTGTACAGTCAGAAAATGGTAGAATCCAAGGGGATAATATTAGAGACTGATGAGATTGGGGATGTGCGCATGGCTAAGTATAATCTGATGAATAAAGAGGATCCACAGATTCAGAAGGAAGAAATCATTAAAGGAGATTTGCAGAACATTATGAGGAACCTCATTAACAAACAAGAGACGAATGAGAAAATGGTTGTTATAGATGCACATGAAAAAGGTGATATTATTAATACCGTGCAACAGTTATTTAACCAAAAGACTGACATCAACGTACAAAAAGAAGAAATTATCCGAGGGGATGTTCAAGAAGCCATAAACAACTTGCTAAAAGAGGAGCATCAAGGCAAGCAGGGTATTCTAATCCAGGAGGATGAGAAGGGAGATGTCTGTATGACCATTTATTCTCTCTTTAATAAACAAAATGATGCCTCAATTGAAAAGGAGGACGTAGTCAAAGGTGATATTAAAAGCTGTCTGGAAAAACTTCACAACCCAGACACAGAGGAGTTCATCAAAATTGAGGTGGATGAAACAGAGAGAGGCCAGGTAAGTTTTTATTCCACCTGTATTGAATCAGGAGATCTGGACTACCTTAAACAGCTCCAGCAAGAGCCAGATGAGACAGAAACAAGCAAACAAGACAAAGAAGAAATCATTGGCGGTGATATCGAAGGGACAAAACAAAGCCTCATGTATAATCAAGCACAAATCTGTCGCCTGGTAAACACAGAAAATATTGTGCCAGGTGATGTACATAATACGGTCAAGGTGTTCTTGACAGAACCTACTGTCTCATTCGAGAATTTTCAGAAAGAAGATATAGTCGGAGGTGATTTAAGAGCCACTCTGAACTCACTGACACAGTGCATAAATCACCCAGGCATTCTGGAGAAGGAGGAGATTATAAAAGGTGACATATCTACTGCTCTCAAATCTCTTCAGGAAGCACAGAATCAACCGAAAGACATTGAAAAGCCTGAAATAATTCCTGGCAACATTAAAGGAGCTCTGAAATCTCTAGCAGATTCAGTTTCAACAAAAACAGAGAACTTAATTGAAGATATAGTCCCAGGTGACATAAAAGGTGCATTACAATCTTTGGAGGAAGCTAAACAGACAGTGCGAGTGGTGGAGAAAGACACAATTCTGAAAGGCGACATTAATTCAGCCTTGCAGAGTTTACACGAGGCCTCTAATGAACGTAAGATTTGTACACAAGACATAGAAGTCCAAGGAGATGTCAAAGGAACAATTCAGCTCTTACTGGAACCTCCTTCTTCTCCCAGAATGCAGCGCAGAGCAAGTACAGAGGGTGATGTAAAACTTTCAATAAAATCACTGTACGAGACCCAAGAACTTGAGCAGTGCCAGAAAGAAGAGGCTGTAAAAGGAGATGTTAAAGGCACAATAAAATGCTTGTTAGAAACAGCACAACAAGCAAGTCCAAAGATTCCCAGGAGAGAACCGATTAGAAAGGTTAAGACTCCCAAAGTTAAAGCACAGCCTCTTCCTCAACAAGAGGTCCAGTCACAAGAATCTGCCATGGCAGTAAAGAAGGTTACTACAAGTAGTGAGTCACAGAAGAATGTAAAAGAACTAATAAGCTCTAATACACAAGAGAAGAGAACTCACATGACTAAAAAGAAAGCATCCAAGACCACCAGAGTTGAACACAACACAATACATCAGAGGCATGAGGTTAAAACAATAAAAACTGAATTCCGTAACCTTAAAGGAAGTCGTAAAGGTTTGATCAGGTTAGATAAAACCAAAATCAAAAACCAAGAGGTAAATTTACCACCCCCACCTGACTTGCCCGAACCTGACTTCCCATTACCCCCCTCTCCTTCTCCAGATTTTGAAAGTCTTTCCTTTCCTTTGCCTCCTCCTGTCACTAGGCACGATAATGACCTTCCTCCTCCACCTAGTCCACCTCCATCTCTTAGTGCCCTGGATGAATCCAGCATTGATCATTTACCTCTTCCACCTACTCCCCCACCTCCACCTACAGTAGAACAAGAATTCCTTCCTCCTCCACCATCTCAACAAGAACTAGACCTCATTCCTATTATTACACCAGTAAAGCCTACCAAGCTAACAGTCAAACCAGTCAAAGCACCTACTCTGTGTAAAGTGCCAAAGCTGGAACCAGTTATACAGCTCAACAAGACAGATATTAAACCAGCCTCTCAAGGACCCATAAACTCTGAAATCTTTACAAATATCAGTTCAACACACTCCCAGAGTATTTCATCTATAGCTTCAAGTCTGATCACATCTGAGATCCAGTCATCCATTGTAACAGAGCCACCTGAGTCTCCATATCAACCAAAGAAAATGTCCGTTTCCATGGGTCTCATCCCACCAGCCTCACCACCCCCACCAAGCCACATACCCATAAGCAAATATAAAACCCCATTAATAAAATTGAACCAGAAGTCCGGAGAGGGGAAAAAAGAAATCCATGCACCTCCCAGCTCCCCAAACTTTGAAATTCATAAGCACGAATTAGTCAGCCCAGCCCTCCTCAGCTTTTCCTTTGAATGTTCAAGCTCAGCGCAATCTGAGGAGAGCACATCAGACATCACCCATGTTAAAACAAAAAAAAAGGCGACCAAAGTCACATCACACACAGAGTTGTCTAATTCATCTAAGAATGACACTCTGACAGATGTTCCAGAAACCAAGACATTATTCTCCTCCAAAAATAGCACATCTCCATTTGACATTTCTTCAGATAAACCACACATCATTGCTAATCAGAAATCTTCTATTCAGCAGCAGCAACAAGTCACACCTACCACTTCAAAAAAGAAGAAAAAATGCAGATCCATGACAACGAATATCCAACAAATAACCTCTGTTACAGAGTCAGAGATAATTATTAGCAAGGCTGAACAGGGATCTACCAGTGTTGCAATAACCAAATCAAAGGTTCAGCCAGCTGTTCATACCAACAAGTTACTGAGTGAGATAAAAGCTGACAAAAAAGAAGATTTAAATATTCAAGTCATAGACAAATCTGAAAATGAAAATAAGGAAAGTGATATAATTGCCCCAAAAGGCCATGGAAAAGCTTCTCCAGATCAGGTTAACCAGACAAAGATAAACACGGACCACAAAGCCATTGAAGCAGAGCCAAAGGTTCAGAAGACAAAAAAAGGCCGCAAGAAAGATGAAGGTACAGAAAAAAAAGCAGGAGAAAATTCACGGAGTGTGATGCTGACACAGGAAAGTGCCGAGCTAAAAGATCTGACTGAACAAAAAGTCACAGCGACAGAGAATAAAGCAGAAAAACAGGCCACACAGAAGCAGCCAGAGGAAGGTCTGGCCTCGCCAAAGAAAAAAAGGAAATGTAAACCCAAGAAAGACAAAGAGGTAACTCAACAAACTCAGGGGCAAACACAAAATAAACCAACTGTACATCACCCTGGTCTGTCCTCAGAGGAAAAAAAATCAGTCTTAAAACCTAATCAGAAACAAGAAGAAATCAAAGTGGTGCAGACACAGAAAACCATTCAAGCAGAAAACAGTGAGTTCCACGAAAAGATCACATTCACAGAGAGTAAAGTTCAGCAACATGTGCAGCAACAAGTCACCACCGCAAAGTCTCAGAAACAGACCAAAAGCTTTCAGAAAAAGAAAGAGCAAGCTGACAGCCAGAAGATTACAGGCAAACCTATAGATGAAAGCCAAAATGGGACAGAGGAGCTGACACGACGGGGGCCTTTGAAAACCATCACAGAGAGCATGACGGTACAGGAGAAATGTGCCACAGCTCAGAAGTTGCTGTCCAATATCATAGATTTGCAAGAAACCACAGGAAAAGTGGACTCCAAAAGAGTAAAGACATTACTTAATGAAGTCCCAGAATGGCTCATTGGGCCAGAGGATAAGAGCAGTTTGGTAATTTTGGAAAATGAAAACAACATAGAGAAACTCAAAGAAATTGTTGCTCATGTTCATAATCTTGTTCAAGAGAAATTGATGGATGTTGAAAGTAATGTTGCAGAAATCGAAAAACATGAATGTGAGGCTACATCTGAAAAAAGTGATTTGGGCCGAGCTACACAAAGAATCGCGAAGATTACTATTGATTCAAAAAAGGTTGAAACACAAAAGAAAGAAGTAGAGGAGAAAAAAGATCTACTTCAAAGTCAAAAGTTGGACGAAAAGAACAATAAATCTTTTGACATCAGATCAAGCTCATCTTCACCAACATTTATCACTATTGAATCCACAAGAAGAACTGACTCACCACAAAGAGTAGCACCATCACCTCCACCAATGCCACCTACTCCTCCACCTCGTAGGTCTGAAACACCCACCTCTCGTTTAACCAGAGCTTCCCCATCACCCAGTCGGGGCAGGGCTGAAAGTTTGACAAGGCTTAGAGAAGTGACAGCCAGACTATCTCGTGGACCCTCACCTGATCCTGAGCTTCATCCTGTACCAGTAACTGGAAAGAAGTCAGAGATCATCGAAATTCCAGCCACATTCCATCGCCAAATCAAAATTGATTCTGTGGCTATGGAGAAAACAAGCATTTGGGAGGAGAATAAGGACAGTGCAGAGGTTGCTGTGGAAATTATGGCAGCAGTGCAGGACAAAGCAGAGGTCTTAATTAAGGAAAGTGAGTTGAATAAGACTCATTTAGGGATTCAAACAGAAGAAAGTTTGAAAATGTCAGATATAGAACCTCAGCAAGATGTTAACTGGTCTGCACCAGAGAAAATAAAGACCAGCAAAGAATCTACATCTAACACAAAATGTCCAGAGTTAGAAAAAGAAACGGCAAACAAACAAGATGATATACCAGATTGTAATATAAGTGTTGTGAAAAACATGGGCAGGCAAAGTTCCTCTATCAAAGGCCAAGAAAACAAACAGGAGGAGCAGGCGTCAAGAGTGAAGGAAATCACATCTGAAAGTTCAAAGCAAGAGCCTCAGCACACATTCCCGCAAAGCTCCCAGCAGACCTCTCCTCTGCCTTTGCGAAAAGAAGTAACACTGGAAAAGTCAGTCGATCCGTCTGGATTTTCACAGACACAAACCATTACAGAGCATTACTCTGCTGTCGATGATTTCAGCACAAGGATAACAGAAACGAGAAGCACCACAACTGTATCTAAGCATTCAGAAAATGTTGTCTCGCAGCGTGTCCCATTCTCTTACGCCGATGCAGTGAAGAAAAAAGGCCCAGAGGTGAAGGAATCCCCTGAGGCATCAGCAGAGGAACTGATGAAAAAATTCCACAAGATGTGGACCGACAGTGAGACTGTGTTTAAAAGCCTTAGCTGCAGTGGCTCAGGTGAGGGAACTTAACTGTTTGTCAGATCCTAAAGGAAATTGCCCAGCCTGGCAAACATGCTAACACCGCATGATGGGATGAAAGACTAACTGCATACCCAAGATAAACCAATTCTCTATCTACAATAACCCACCTTTTACATTTAGTCCTGCTATGCATATGTTTATTACTTAAAGTGTACAGTATGTATTAATGCTTGCTAATTTATAAACATGGGGTATCTTTCTTGCATTTCTGGGTTGTATTTAATGCATTGTGAAGCATGTGGATGTATATGTGTGAAAACTTCTGTGTTGTGTACATTGGCAGATTTGCTTCATACATCTAGCATAAAGTCTACAGCTAATGAAATGTAGAAAAGTTGCCTAACTCACTGAGAGTTCCTTTCCTGCAAGCTCAATATTAAGAGATATTAAGATGCTCAAGTAATGCAGCAAAAAGTGTTTCACTAGCACTGTAATTTTCTGTCCTCATAATAATGCCCAGGGAACTACAGTTACCTCACAACTATTAAACATTCCAAACTACACCTTAGGTTTGAGTGAGTAAGTGAGTAAATAGGTAAGCAAATGCATGATTGAATGAGTAAATGAGTGAGGAAATGAATTAGGGGTTTGCAAGATTGAACTTATTTCTTTCTCTTTTTAGATCAGAGTTCCCAAGTCAGAGATGTGCACAGTGTGTCAGAAGAGAGTGTTCCCCATGGAGAGTCTGATAGCAGACAAAAGGATGTTCCATAAAGCCTGTTTTTCCTGTGAATACTGCAAAAACAAATTAAGGTGAGCCAGGTTAATTATTACACTCTATGCTAAAAAAAGTATTAATCTAAAATTTTGTGAACACTGTGAAATTTTCAGCATTAGACACAGAGACATTGCTCTAAATCTAGTAAGCATTCTGCCCCAGCTGCACATGTAATTTTGTTACATGCTGTTTTAAAACCTTGTATGTTTTGTTAAAACATATCTCACAATTCTGAGCAATGGAATTTATCTGAGCTGGCCAATTAAATATATTCATATTAATTCCCAGATTGTTATTTATATTTTCTCATGTCCTAAATACAGGTGTAATCCATACAGGGACAGGGTGGGGTCCCAAGGTTTCTTATATAAAAATAGTTTCTTTATAATTGTACTGCTTTGTCCCAGATTATGAATTGGGTTTTGACATAGATGGAAACATTTATAGTATAGAATGCCTTTGTATGTCAAAATCAAAAAACTTTCCTGACGGTCCCAGTGCAAATCACAAATAGTGCAATTTAGATAAAACACAGTACATTTACCAATGCACATAACTCGTCTAACACAAAAGATTCCTAGTCTGAAAAGGACAGAGTTCCTGCAAAACATAGCGTTAACTAGTTTGTTTTTTATTAGTTTACAGTTTGCAGCCTGAAGTTAGCAGGCTAAAGTTAGGTGACTAGTGAATAATATGCAAGCAATCTTAAAGTAAACATAATAAACACAATGAATAAACGTAAAGCACTCGTATAAACCCAAGCTTGCACACAATCGTGACAAATAATACTATCATTTTAATAATCACACATATTCAAAACCCAAGTGTTTATATTAAGTTTCATTCTTACCTTGAAGGCTTGCACAACAAGGACCAGAACAGAGCAAACTAGTTCAGGTTCTTTCATCTCAACTCAAATGTAGCTTAAAAGTAGCTATATTGGCATGACAGAATGAAAACATTCATTCAGTTTCTGAGAATGTTTGTTGTGAGCAACACACCATGCCCCCATCTCATCTATAAGGAAATAACAACAGAATTGTTGGCATGTCAGTCATGATGTGTGAGTTGAGAGGGTGAACAAGATTTCCATCAGAAATATCACCTCAGAATAAAACAGAAGATGTAATTAAAAAGTAAAATCATTAACAGATAAACAAGTAATTAATTTTATCTTTTGGATTTGGGTGGCATATCCTTGTTATTAATTGACTTCCATTCTATGGTGTCTTACTGTATCATGTCCAGGGAGGAAAAGTCTGCCTAAGAAAAGATTCCTTGTGTTTTTTGTAAATATTCAAAGTTATATTTAGGTAACATAAATATAAAAGTTCAGTCAGTTCTACTGTTTCCCATGAACAATCCAGTTAGCTGTGATTACTGGAGAAACAATGTAATTACATATACCATACAATAACTGCTTCAATCACTTCAGTAATGAAATGATTATGATTATAATTATAGTCAACGAGGAATGGCATAAACTGTGGTGTAATTGTGAACTTTATAATAATCAATCAACCATGTGTTTAACAGCCTTGGAAACTATGTCTCTCTCCATGGACATTTGTACTGCCCACCCCATTATAAGCAACTCTTCAAATCCAAAGGAAACTTTAATGAAGAATTTGGATCTCAGAAGGAAGGATTTGACTGGAGGAGTTCCCTTTCACAAAGCAGTTTCACTTCTGTCTCGGACCTGTTTGATAAGGCTGATCAAAACCCCAAGAAAGTGAGTAAAAATATAATATGGCCCCCACAAACAGAATCATTGAAGAAGCCCTCTGTCATTGACCTGGGTGTACAGGTAGTTAAACCAGAGTGGCCTCCAAAATGTGAAACTTCAAATTCTTTAAAACAACCACGGCATAAAGCATCAAAGAGGACTACACTGAAATAAGATGTTTATGTATAGCTTGAGACAAAAAGACACATCACATTTATGGAAAAAAAGAAAGCATAACAAAACAACCCAAAGAAAATGCAGAGTGTTGACTATTAAGAGAATAAATCATCGATGAAAGCATTGAGGACAAGGCGCTATTCTGTAGTTTAAGGATTTAGAAATGGTGATAAAAGAAAGACTATAAATGTGCACATAAAAGAAAAGTGAAAATATTGACAGTGTAAGAAGTAAGGTTGAAATGAATATAGTTAAGGATGGATTGTGTCTTGCATACTGATAATGTGAAAGTAATGAAATAAAGCATGTACAATGGATTTATGTAACAATGAGAATGATCAAAAGAATAATCTTTGTAACTTGGTGCCATATTTATTTTGTGCCAGTTTTATTTGACAAGTTCTGAAGGCTGTTTTGTTATGCTCGACTTTAACACACACTTTTTAAATGGTAACATGGAATTACCTTTTTCTGTAACACAATTGAACATTTCACTGTCCATGGAGAAAATACAATAGTTTTGTATTTATTTTGGTATCTAATTCCAATTTTTCTCTAACTATTTTTTTTTATTCTTTATGTATAGCTTTATCTTATCCTGAATCGTTCTGCATATCAGCAAACATTTTTAGCACCTGGGGTGCAGATGAAAAAATAAATGTGATCATTTTATGATGTGAATATATTTCTAATAAGTATAATGTTGTCTCCTACCCTAATCAGAAAATATTTGTAACCTGAAATTATGTTTAATATAAAATTTCTGGTCAGTTAAAAAGCTGGGTCAGTAAAACAGCTTGATAGTTTAGGAACAATAAAAAAGTGTTGATACTTAATGTCTGTATTGTATTACTTACCAGTATGATTTTCATGTAATGTTTAACTTTGGTTACATACATGACATGGCAAGTACACTGAAAAAATATTAATTTTAATTAATAAAATCCTCATAACATTTTTAAAATAAATTTCACTCCAGAAATATCAAGTACGATTTCTTTGCAAAAATAAAGTAATTTTCCCCGTGTTTCCGTTTTTCTGTCCCACGGTGTCCGAGCCTGTTATTTCCGTTTTCTAGTTCGTCGGTGTTTACTCTTCCGTATTCCACAGTCCTGTATCCCCTCGTGTCTCCAGTTTCATTATCGGTCACGCTGTAGCCGGTCGCAACTCAAAGCCGGGTCCAGTTCCAGTACTCGTTCATCGCTGTAGCCGATCGCAACTCAAAGCCGGATCCAGTTCCAGTCCTCGTTCATCGCTGTAGCCGATCGCAACTCAAAGCCGGGTCCGGTTCCAGTACTCGTTCATCGCTGTTGCCGGTCGCAACTCAAAGCCGGGTCCAGTTCCAGTTCGTGTCATCGGCCGCGCTTTCACCGATCACTACTCAAGGTAAGATCCAACAACAGTTCTCATCGTCGCTGTTTCAGTTCTCCCAGTACCAGGATCCAGTCCCAGTTCCAAGTTGAACTCATCCGTTAAACCCTAACTTGCTGAATCTTCTCTGGGTTAGTGTTTGCAGTCATTCTGAATTTAAAACATTTACGAGCAGCAACAGTGTAGCCTAGAAGCAAACATGGGCCACAGGGTTTAACTTAACAGCTCCTTAGTTCCAGTGAAAGTCATCCTAATGCCATAACTTACAATGACATTTAATGGAATGAGCTTCTTCCGAATTTGTAGCAAGACTCTAGAGAGAGAGCATTTCTGCTTCAGCTTAACAATGCCGCAATGCACAAAAATAAAGTCTTGGGTGTAGAAGAATTGACAGAAACTTGACCTGAACTCTATCTCACAAGACATCCAGGCCATATCACACAAAATCAGAGCTGATATGAATCCAAATCGATGTTTTTATTTTACTAAAAAGTTTTCTCAGTTTCAGTGATCAGAATGTTTAAATGTGATGCTCTACATACTCACTGGCCATGTAGTGTTAATCTTACTTGGATATGTTTTACTTGTACTGGTTTAAGCTGCATAGCTTGTCTCTGATGTAGATGATTCTTAGCACACACATGATTAATAATTTAACTGAATAGCAACACTACAATATAGGAAGAAGTAGAAATAATGGGGTGGTGTGATAGTGCAGCAAATAGTTTGCTTGATAGCTCTAATAACCCAGGTTCAATCTGTGTCTCTGATTACTACTTGTGTGGAGATTGCACATGTTCTCCCTGTCTTGGTACACTTTGGACCTACCCTGCCAAGTTTAAGTGCTTAGTGAACATAAATGAATTAATAATGTACATATAAATCTAATTCTGGAAATACAGTAAGCCCAATGTGTTTTTGTGGCATCTTTTCATTAGCATGGGGTGGGGTCATATATGGATCAGCTTTGTGAATGGACATAAAGCTAAACCCTGATCAGCAAATTATCCCTAGACTCCATCAATCAGCCAGCACATGTCATTATTGCATCAATTTTGATGAATTTTTGATGAATCCTATTTTTGATGATGACTCCAGTAGATTTTATGCATCTGCATTTTCATATAATATTAAAACTCAGCTGTGGTCGGAATTAAATCTTGTCATTAATCTCAGTTAGACATTTGCCTAAAGCCTGCTTTAATCACTTGTTCATTATATCTAGCATATTCTGTGCATATATTTAATTCAATGCTGTGGGCCACTGTCCTCTGTACTGAGTCTCCAAAAGAGACGAGTTAATCAGGAGTTGAGGATAAAGGCCAGGTGTTCAAGCCCCTGTATCTATTTCAGTTCAGACTAATCAAAACCACTTTTTCCATTATTATTCACAGACATTTTTATTGAATCCAGCACACATTCCCCAGTATCAGAAATATATTAACTGTATTTTTACAGTTTTATTCTTTATGTCCAGGTCATCTTTTAAGGTTCTTTCAGAAAACAAAGAATCAAGTCCGATCTCACAGAGGGATGTTCTTAAACATGCTTTTTTAGATTGCTTAGTAACAATCATAGCTAGCTCCCTTAGGGGAACATCTTATGTTGTCTAATTAATTCCACTCAGAACTCTCATTAAATAGCAGGGATAGAATGAGGAACAAAACATAATTCACATAGTTCTATGAACCTATATCTTATGGACACAGTAAAAATACAGTTCTCAATAGACCTGCAAGCTTGTGCAAAGTTATTTTAGATAATTCATTCATGAAAGCCCCATTTTAGCTTAATATAATTGTATCAACAGTTACATAGACATTTGGGGGGTGGGTTTTAGAGAAGAATATTCGACCTAATTCCTGATCCTGTCTATTTACAGGGTGGTATTTTGGGCAACTGGGATGTGTAACACAAAGCACATGTGTATGAACCTGGGTTTGGGTTCTTACTTAGAGTTTTAAATAATATGATATTTGTTTCTGTGTCCTTTTAAGATTTGTGTGGCATCAACTCTGCAATGCAATTATGCAGCCTTGTGAATATCATTATTACATTAATAAAATACACAATCAGAGTTAAAGTTGTTTTTAATAA
>JAYDZG010000010.1:3964163-3977345 GCA_034509265.1 Microcambeva bendego | reverse complement strand
TTATGTTTGGACTTAAAAAAAAATACATTAGCAGTGTGTAGTTTGACATGTTCATCCTTTGATGTGAATCCTTTTGGCTGCTCTGGTTTGGGTCACCACAGCAGATTGTGGTCCTAAGGCAACCACCAAATTTATCTTGGCTGGGGGCCAGCACTGCAATGCTCTGGTTTGTGCATCCTAGTAACTAGAGTGCCACCCAGCCAACCAATTGGAACATTGAGTTTCAAACCAGGAAGTTCAGACCCTCAGTCCTGGTGATATTTAATATTTGATGTCTGTATGTATTTGATATTACAACATTCACATATTTTCTCTCAGATTATTTCTGTTTCGTAGTATTTATAGAGAACTGTGTAGCTGAGAAATCTGAAGAAATGATGTAATACAATCATGTCAATGTTGAGCAAAGAAATATTGTCAACTCCCTACAGAACTGAGCCTGTTCTAAAAGTGTTTTTACACCTCTGTTACCCATGTGAAAAATAAGTGTTCACCTTATAACCTTTTTCATCTTTAGCAACAGCTGTAACCAAATGTTTCCATTAACTTCACATTGCTTTTAATAAATTTTGACCCACTCCTCTTTGCAGAATCACTTTAATTCAGCCACATTAAATGATTTCAAGCATGAAGGGCCCATTTAAGGTCCTGCCACAGCATCGTAATGGGGTTTTTGTCAGGACTTTAAATAGACCACTCAAAAATCTTAATTTTCTTTCCTTTCAGCCATTCAGAGAAGGACTTCTTCTTGTGCTAAAGATCTTGTTGCATTCTCCTATTTTGTCAATTATGGCAATCGCCCAAGGCTCAAAATAGCAAAGCACCCTCACCACATGACACTAACACCACCATGCTGAACCTTTGATATAATGATATAACTGTATCAGCATTAGGTCACATCTAACAGGACACTTGCAAAATATTTCACAATTAACCTAATAGCCAAACGGAAAGGTATATAAAAGAGATTTTTTTTATTTTGGTTAGCAGTGCTTTTTTATCTTCATCTTTGTTTTAATTGGTGTAAGCGTGCATGCTGACTTCATTCAACCCAATTTTTGGAAACCGGGCCTGGATTCTGTAGTAATTTCTGTTGAGTCTTTGTTAATGGAATTTTAGTTGGCTGACAACTTTTGGGCAGATTCATTAATGTTCCATTTGGAGATAATGACTTTCACTGTAGTTCGCTGATAAAAGTTCCTGAGCAATAACATGTTATCACATTTTTGCTGAGCAGTTCCTAAGTCATTAACACTGGCTAGTTAAAAAAATCTTTATGGGTGAGGGCAGGAGTGTAACGTGAGTAATGGATGACTGTGTTAAACTCCATGTATAAACTGGACTGCACTGCAACCTTGGCCATGCATGGTAGTAACTGATGATTTATGCATGACATTCATTTCAAATCAGAGATAAAAAATGTCAAAAATGATAACACGGCATATTGCAGGGATATTTATTGCACCGGATAGGGTTAATGACCTTCTTGCCATTTTGTATAATTGCACACTATAATTAAACGAGTTCTGAATTTCTTTGGATTACTTAATATCGTCAATCTACCTTGCTATGCAAAGTAGCCATGTGTTCTGACGAGCTGATTGGTTATGGCATGACTAGACTTGTTTATGATTGGCTGAGAGTCTGATGGGGCGAGTCGCTCTATCAGCATTCCTCGCGCGCTGCTCTGTGTCGCTCCGAGATGCCGAAGCGCACACAGGGCGCAATGGACTGAACCGCCGCGACTTTACCCGGTAATTACCAGCGTCCGTTTTTATGGCATTTTAATAGCTGGAAATGGTGTTTTTACTGCAAGGTAAATGTATGTGATTTGGGCTCTTTTGATACTTGCATTTGATCGGTGCGATGCCCTAAGAATGGATTTAGCGCGGCGGTTTGAATACCTGTAGAGAACAACTCTGGCTGTGGTTGTCAGGTGACGTTTTGTTTGTTTGTTTGGCTTTGTGGTACGATGATAAAAAGGAAAAGTTTCACTAGTTAAATAGGAATGATACATATTGTGTTCTGGATTCCCTTCTGACTTGCTTTAACCCGCGGAGTTGAAGTACCGCAGCATCATTTACAATGAACGGAGTTTGGGGAGATTTCGGTGCACGCTAAGTTCTTCTGATGACGAAGAAACAAACGATTAGAGCGCAAATCCACATGGTTCTCTTCATCTGGTTTATCTAGTTGAGAAAGAATATTTTAAATCGATTTTGGATTGTCACCAGCTACAGCGTACGGAGCGCAGATCCACGCTCGGCTGCTCCATCCGCACATCCTGCACTGAACTACAGGCGCTAAACGGTGCTTACACGAGTGTCTGTGTGACGTGGGAAGAGGTATTTTCTCGGGATCGTAAAAATAAGAGAGATGTGCGATGCTCCCTGGAAATTGGGACCACTGTGGTGTTCAATCATGCGTTGTAGTGTATTTTGGGCGATGAGAATCACACTTTCAGGAGGTGTCCTCCTCTATCAGCTTGACAAGTTACCTTGAGTGAGACTGCGATTAAATATGCTTTGTGAATGTTCTGGTTTAAACAAGCGAGCACATGAATATATTTATTGGTTAGAAATAAGCGTGGAGATACATAAGCATATAGAATAGTTGACCAAAAAAAATCATCTGAATTTGTGCTCATTCGTTTTCCTGGGGTTCAAGTCAAGTCAAGTCAAGTAGTTTTTTATTGTCAATACTTCAATATATACAAGACACATAGAGGATAGAAATTGCTTTACTCTCTGACCCGAGATGTAACAAATGACATTTAATGATAAATAGATATATAAGTTAAACAAGAAACAAGAGTAAATTGAATGAAACAAACATAATAGACTGACGCAAGACATACGATAGAATACAAATAAAAATAAGGGCCCTGAGATCTGAGTTATTTCTACCAGGGTGGCACGGTGGCTAAATGAGCCACTGTTGTCTCATAGCAGTCTTTTGTTTGAAGTTTGTATGTTCTCCCCATGTCTCTGTGGATTTCATCCAACAGTACAAAATATGCAGCCAGGTTAACTGGAGACACTTACTTGTCCTAAAAAGGTATGGTTGTGTTTGAAGGGCATCGCGCATAAACGCTATGCCAAATCAATAATGTGCTGTGGCGATCCCTCATGGAAGCAGCCAAAAGAAAGTTGTTAATGTCTGCTTTACTGTGGATTTACTACTCAGGGTTTGTTGGGTTTGATTAATTGGGCAAAAAAGTGGAAAAAGCAGGTCACCATCATGGTTCAAGTAACTGAAATAATTATTAAAAGAAGAAAATTGTTAGGTAATATATATAATATAATATTTATATATAATATATAAATGTTAACACTTCCAGTTGTCACTGTAAGATCCTTTCGGTCACAAATTCATCTTCAAGTCATTTCCTCTTTTTTATATTTTGCATCATATTTTCAGCTTCCCTCTGCACTCTGGTGACCTCTACCATCTCCATGACAATTCTGTAGCACAAACCTTCTGTACAGCTTGACTTCACCCAGCGGTTGATTCACACAGATAGTTGTAATACAGAGGATCACACTTCTTCCTGTGTATTTCTAAATTGCTCATGTCGGCATCTCAACTAGATAGTAGGCGTAGCAATATATTTCTTGATAAGATGCTATGTCTGAACTGTTTCTGAGTGTGATGTAAGCAGAAAATTTGCTTACTTTTACAAAACACAATAACGTTGGTCAGCAAAGCATTGGAAATCTTCACTATGTACTTTTGTCAGGTCACTAAGGTTTAAGAGAATGAAGAAATCCCAGATTCTTTTTATATTGCTTTTTATAAACTGTAAAAGTCTCAACATTGTCAGAAGTGGAATTTTTAACATGAGCTACAACTGAGATTTGCCTAATTTACTCAAAGAAATTGAAAACACTGCATTTATTGTTTCTCATAATCATTCAATTGACATAGCATATTGAAACATAAATATTATTGGTAAAAATCTGCTTCATGTGGTTTTAATAGTCATTACTTTCCAGGACATGTCACATTTGGTGCATGTTGTTAAACACACCCTTGCACACCCACACACACACACACACACCACACATAATGCACTCAAAACTCATCATGAAGTGAAGTACAGTGCTGAATGCAAGAGGCTGTGTGACACACTTTCTGTTAAAGAACAAAATCTGTCACAAAACAGTCACCGTACTGGGTCGATTACTACAGATAAAGGTTTACACCCGCTTTTAAATGGTCTCTTTTATTTTGCTGTTTAGATACAAGTCTGTGCAAGTGAATGCTGTTTTTTAGTATTCTTTCTATAACCTTGTGCAAACCCTTAACCAAATGGGTTTAATCCTTTTTTTAGTTTGTCCTCAGCATTGGTCAAAACAGTGGCTCATTGTCTGAAAACATTCATTAATGTAAGTAATCAGGGGTGAACTGTGTTCACCACCGTGTGTCACAGGATACAAATGACTCATAGGGTCCATCTTAAAAAAAAACCTGCCTTATGAGGTAATACGTAAAAGGCCGTAGAATTATTAAATGAACAAAAAAAATGTTTTTTAAATTGTAGAATGACAAGTTCATGTGCTTTCTGTTTTAATGTGCCTAAACTTCAAATACAATTTTACAACATGAAGCTACCAACTGACATCAAAATTTAGGGAAGGAAATCATCTGATGCAGAATTAGAATTATATAGTTGATGTTTTTAGTATTTGGTAATTTGATGCAGCCGTGGCCTAGTGGTTAGAGAACTGGGCTTGTGATCAGCAGGTTATCGGTTTTATTCCCAGAGCTGACCCAGAGCTTGAGCAAGGCACCCAACCTCTAACTGCTCACCAGTCGGTTGCCAGTGTGCTCACTTTTTCCCATGTCTTCACTACTGCACAGATTGGGTTAAACTGTGGAGGACAAATTCCACTGCACAGTGGTGAAAATTCCTGGCAGTGAAAGCTAAAAGCTAAAAATACTTATAAAGATTTACCCTTATATTTATTAAGCATATAAAGATAACCGTACTAAAACAATAGGTTGTTGAAGTTGTTTTGTGTCTGCTATGTATTAAACTCCTTCTCTGTTAACGTGTGTAGTTGTCTGTGGGTGTAGCAGAGCTTGTTTTCAGCTTAATTCATAGCCAGGTTTTGCAGTGACTTTTCCCAGATGAGAATCTTGTTAGAAATAATGGCTGGTCCTGTCAGACTAACAGTGTGGTGAATAATAGGACTGTATCATTATGTAGACTGAATTGTACTCTGTCTAACATTTTTCCAAGGTATCTATAGATCCTGTCCTTTTAAGTGATAAGGAGTTAAGACTGCTGATTGAAGGCCAGTTGAGTGTTCACATAGAGGCAACAATAACTGATTTAAGCATTTGACTAATTGTGCCAGGCACAGTTGCTTAAAGAACATTATTGGTACAGGTTTTTAATAAATATATTTATAATGGCATATGGACTGTATCTCTGGAATTATTATAAATGTCTGTTTAAACATCTATATTTGAAATTAGACATTTAGGTGTAATGAGATTATTTCTGTTCTGTTTCTATTTCTGATTATCAAAGCTCTGGCTCATTTCGCACTGCTGTTCTTTCTTACAAGAATGTTTTAATGAAACAATAAAACTGATGAGCCAATTTAGATTTTACTAGTGTCAGTGTCAGAATTATTTTGTATTTAAAATACCCAAGAAAGACATTTCAGCAATGTTTTTTTCCAACTAATGACCTGATTTTCAAATGTTCACCACTCTATCAGTGTATAATCCACCAAATTATAGCTAAACACTGTTCTCTATTAAATATTAAACATAAGCCTAGTTAAGTTATTTTTTTATTCAATTTAATATGTATTGATATTTAGTTATTTAGATTGCAATAATACTAATATGTTAGTGATTTTCAAAAGATCCTCTGTGACATCTTATACATCCAAGGTAACCCCCTGTGGTTGAGCAGTTGGATAACTGCTGCTTTAGATTCCTTAGTTAGATTTTCATTAGTCCTCAAATCCTTGTAAATCCTTGTAAAGATTTTCAGGTAGGTCAATAAGATTTATGTCAGTTGTGTAATGGTTCGTTTAATGTTTATCACTGTTAATCGGACAAATATGTTTTTCCATCACTTTGGACCCCGAACAGACAAGCATTATTGGAAAAAAATCAGTAGTATTTGATTCTATAAGTGGGAGGAATAATGGAGGGTTACCAGCTGCAGCGTAAAGTGCTTTTAAGTGCCTAAATTCTGTCGTTATTTTATATTTTAGTCCAGTACTTAACATTGTTTTTTGTGGAACAGATTTATTTGTGTTCCTTTCATGTAATAAGAAATATTTAGTTTAGGGAATTTTGTCTGGACAAAGCAGGGTGATTTACAGTTTATCCAGAAAGTATTTACAGTGCCTCATTTTCCCACATTTTGTTATGCTACATTCTTATTCCATAATAGATTACATTCATTTTTTATTCAAAATTCTCATATTCAAAATCCTACCATCAATACCCCATAATGACAAAGTGAAAGATTATTTGGAATCAAATTTCTTTAAAAAAAAATCACATAAATATTCAGCGTTTGCCATGACAAAATTGAGCTCTGGTGCATCTTGTTTCCACTTATCATCCTTCAATTATTTTGACAACTTGATAGGAACCCACTTGTGGTAACCAGTTGATTGATTGACAATACATGCCAGAGCACAAACCAAGCCATGCAGTCCAAGGAATTGTCTGTACAAAGAAGCCACTCCCCAGTAAAAAGCCAAAGACAGCCTGCTCAGAGTTTGCCTAAAGGCATCGAAAGAAAACTCAGACCATGAGAAACAAAATTCTCTGGTCTGATGAAACAAAAATTGAGTGTCATGTCTGGAAGCACCATTTATTACCTGGCCAGTGTAACTCCTACGGTGAAGCATTGTGGTGGCAGCATCATGCTGTGGGGTTGTTTTGGCAGCAGGAACTGTGAGACTAGTTAGGATGGAGAGAAAGATGAATGCAGCAATGTACAGAAACATCCTTGAAGAAAAATTACTCAAGAGCACTCTAGACTTTAGATTGGGGTGAAGGTTCTCGTTCCAACAGGACAACTACCCTAAGCACACAGCCAATATAACAAAGGAGAGCCTTCGGGACAACTCTGTGAATGTTTTTGAGTGGCCCAAATAGAGCCCAGACTTGAACCCGATTGAACATCTCTGTTCAGAGATCTGAAAATGGCTGTGCACCGACGCTCCCAATCCAACCTGATGGAGCTTGAGAGGTTCTGCAAAGAAGAATGGGAGAAATTGCCCAAAATAGGTGTTTCAAGCTTGTAGCACAAAAAGACTTGAGGCTGTAATGGCTGCCAAAGGAAAATTGTACATGTGTTTATTTTTTGCAATGGATATTGAATGTAATCCATTTTGGAAAAAGACTGTAACATGACTGTAACAAAATGTTGTTGACTGTAACAAAAGCGCTGTGAATACTTTCTGGATGCACTGTATGTTGTAAATATCAAACATCTAGGACTTCCTACATCCGGACTTCCTACATCTGGATGCCCTTACTGACACAATTCTCCTTATTCATCCGGCCTTGGGACCGGCACTTGAATGCATTGGTTTAAGCATCGTAGTAATTCTATACCCTTTTTGACAAGTCAATGTCTTCAAATAGCTCAACTGCAAGTTTTTAGACTGTGGTAGGTAACCGGAGCTCCCGGAGGAAACCCACAGAGACAATGGGAGAACATGCAAACTCCAAACAGAAAGGACCCGGGCCACTCCACCTGGGGATGGACCCTGGACCTTCTTGTTGTGAAGCGACAGTGCTTCCCATCATTACACCAATCAAATGATTCATTATTAAGATTGGTAAATATAAATGTGATATATTTGCTAGAAAGTGGACTTTCATAGTTCAAGCACTGATGGAAGACGGTGAAGGAAAGGAATCTTTTTATTGATTAATTGATATAATTGAGTTTGTATCATTTATCGTAACATTGGCAGATTTGTAGTAATCAATGACATGGAACGATTCAAGCTCGAAGCCTTTCTTGCACTTTTGACACTTTTGCGTAGTTTAGACTGCATTTCTTAGACAGCTGTGGTAGGGGGACCCAAGTCTTTTCTGTAAGTCCCAGGTGTCTTACCATAGCACTGTGCCAATTTAATATTAAGCCATCTGAGATTGTTCAGGGAACTGTTTGCTTTTTTATACAGTCCATCGAATCTATGACTGAATCAGAATGTGCAAATAAATAACAGGATGAAATCACTAGTGTAATTACTGCTCTGAGCTTTGCTTCTTGGCATTGGCACATTGATTAGAAAAAGTTGGTCTTGGGAGAAAAAGCTTCAATAAAACCCAGCACCAATTGATTATTTTGCAGTGACATTAAGCACACCATAGGGTCAATAGGGACATGCTGCCAATATTGACTAGTGAAATAAATTCCAAGTGTGAGCAAGGGAAGGTTTTTCATTATTTTGATTTTCTGTGTCACAGTTTAAATAAAGCATTTATACCGTTTAGTTTTTAGGTAGAAGATCTGGTAAATAGGGATGCAACGATACACACAGCCTACGATTACCAATCATGACCTTTATATACCCGTTAAAAAAATAAAATACTGCATTTGTGCATATCTTTCATTTATCTAAATAATTAATGCTTTTTTTATGAGGTAGGTACAAACTACGCAAAACAAAGTTGCACATTTCTCATTGAAATGAAACCTGAAATAAAATTTTAAAGCAAATTCAATATTTATATACTTAAATGAATAATTCAAATACAAAACGTTTCCAGTGTCTTAGTGGGTAGCACTCACAGTCGCCTCACAGTGAGAAAGTCCTGGGTTCGATCCCCGGCTTGAGCGGTCTAGGTCTTTTCTGTGTGGAGCATGTTCTCCCAGTTTCCTCCCACAGTCCAAAGAGATGTCACCAGGTTGACTGGAGACAGGTTGTTACTTTGTGCCTTGTGCCCATTGAAGAGCTGGGACAGGCTCAAGCACCCCAACCCGACCCTGATGAGGATAAGGAGTTAAAGAAAATGAACTGAACTGATTTGACTGTATGATCCAGAACCTGGTGACTCTGTGTAGTGATGTCAAGCAGGTGAGGGGAATAGCACCAGTGCACTCTGTTGTTTAAAGTTAATGGCAGCCGTGGTCTGGTGGTTAGAGAACTGGGCTTGTGATCAGAATGTTGCCAGTTCGATTCCCAGAGCCGACAGGTCACGACTGAAGTGCCCTTGAGCAAGGCACATGACCTCTAACTGCTCCCCGGGTGCCATGGCTAGGGCTGCCCACCGCTCCGGGCACGTGTGCTCACTGCCCCCTAGTGTTCACTAGTGTGTATGTGTGTGTTTCACTGCACGGATTGGGTTAAAATGCGGAGAATGAATTTCACTGCAAAGTTATGAAAAGAGTATTCTAAATTCTTAATATTGATTTATCTTAAATTACCTACCAATTCAAATTGTGGCACATGAGGATCGAGTGCCTTGTGGTGCAGAATTACATCGCCACTGTTAAATTCTCTAAACTGTTTCAATGTTGTCCTAAATTTGTAGGAAGAGTGGAAATATATAACGTTGATAAGACGTTTAACATGATAAACACGTCAGCGTACAGAGGCTGTGTATTGCTTGTTTGAGTTATCTTTCAGTTGCTCACATGTGCTCATTATGGCTGTATTCTCAATTGTCCTGAATGTGTGAAGTGTAAGAATTAATGCTGCTTGTTGTCTCTGAAAGGTATAAGAGAGGACTTATTTAGTGTGAAACAAAAGACAGGAGATAATGATCTTTGTTCTTTCTAAAGCTAGTTCCTAATTATGTGCAAGTAGAACAAAAGCAACTGCCAGTGCTTCAACTTGATACATTAAACCATGCACACAACTGTTCCTGCTGGTTTGTTTTACAGTTGCTGACAGATTTGGGATGTCTGCTTTAACCACCTTTAACCACAAGCTATTTCAGCCATAACATTATGACCTAATATAAAAGTACAAATTACAGTTGCATCTGGTACAGTAGGTGTGTACAGTGCACACTGTAAGGATACAATTACTTGTAAGGATACAATTACTGATTTAGGCTGTAATTTTATTCAAGTGGTGGGTTGACCCACTGACAAGACACATTTTATAAGCACCTGTTATAGGTATAAATTTGGACACCAGATATATTGTATTTTGCACAAAGTGTGCTAAGCTTCCTCATCTTTTATCAGTAAATTCATTGAAGTGTTTAAAAATCCCAACTATGCAGCAGTGCAAAAATGGGAAAAAAATCTACAAATGGCCAACAAGTGTATTTGAAGACATTTAAAAAATGTTTCGCATTAGAAGAGACTCCTAAAAACAAATTTAAAACATTAAAAACAAATAATGTAATACACATAGCAATGAAGTACTTCAATCGTTTGTTAATTCATATGAAATCATTTTAAGCTTGTTTGATATTTTTGTTGGGCAAATGTGCTTCACCTGTGTTTGGAATTTTCAGTTGAAGAATAAAATAATTAAAACCTACTTAGTGGTTTTAGGGCAGAATCACCACTTTGTGGTAAATCTGGACAAGTTCATATAATGAAAAAAAAAATAATAATAAAAAACCCCTCTTGTGTTTAATTCTTGATATGCGGTTTTGATGGACAGGTCTGGCAGCCAGTGGAGAGAGACTCGTTAAAGAGATTTTGGGATTTTTTTGTCTTTTCATTGGTATTTTTGATAATAGCTGGAATCAACAGACATCCACACATGAAAAATGGAAAACCACTAAAAGTGAGAAATGTTTATTATCAGACAGCGATGATATATAAAGCATATTATATTTGATTTCTCATTTTAAGAATTTATAATGAAAGAATATTATGAATATGTTGAATATAATAAATACTAAAAAGGTCAATCATAAAAATTCATGATTGATACACCACTGATGGTGTCCCACAGTTCTGGTTTTGATCTTAATGAGACAGGTAATTAACATGATGTTTGTTTCAATTAGTGATTATAAACTTTATTTTCTGAAAAGACAAATAAAAAGTTTGTAGTAAGACAATGAAATAAGAGTATCTATGATCTGGAGGAAGTCCTGTAGCCAGGCGACCCTCTGGGCACAGAGATTTGTTTCAAGTGAATTTTTCGGTTGAAGCTAATACAGTTTAGCTCAGTGTATGAAACCTCCTTCCATGAATTTTGCGTGGTTCAGTCTTCTTTACTTTGTGTTAAAGGGATTGAACTGATTAAATGCAATTATAAGAACCACCATTTTCTCATTTACGCTAAGCTACTCTAGCTGTGCTGATTCTGCCCCACCGGAATTTACAATGAGTCTGAATGAGTAAAAAGCTTTGTTACACTGTGCCGGACTTAAATTACAGCACAGTTCCTTTTGTTTTTCCTCTGTCCGCTCTTACTGAGTAAAGCTTGTATCAAACAGAGAATTTTCATTTTACCCATTTATGTAAAACCCCATAACCAGAAGGTGTGGACACTTTTTATAAAAATGCTTGTTTTTATAGTTGGAGATGCGAAATTGCCTCGTAGATACGTAGCCACTACATGGTAGTGACGGTCTCAAGTCTGTATGAATTAGTGAAGGTTTTGGCAGGAAGGGCATCAGTGTAAATCTGTGCCAAGTCAATGATGAGGACCAGGATCCGCTGTGGCGACCCTAAATGAGGAGCAGCTGAAAGACGAAAATAATAATTAATTCTATTTTATAGCTGAGGTAGATGCAAACTATAAATGCGGGTTCCTGTGATGATTTCATGGCCTATTGTGGATCTGATTACTTTTTTAGTTGGTTCGACTACTTCAGACAAACCTATTACTAATTTTCTTTTGTCACTGGATGTTCTCTGTTATGTAATGTAGCTTAATCTCAGATGCTTTTCATGTGCCTCTGTGCTGTTCCCTCTCCACTCTTCTTGCTGTCAGCTTGGTAAGAGCATAGCTTTTAGCTTGCCCGGTGTTTCACCTGCTGCTGGAGCTGTGTGTGTGAGTGTTTTAAAGCCAGATGTAACCTACCACGTCACACTAATGCACACCATGCTACTGAAACTTCTATACTAAACTCAGTGAAACAAATCCACAGAGATGCGGTCTACAAAGCTGCACCCTCATGAGCTGAGCTGAGCTGAGTTGGACATCCTGCCTGCTGTGTGTGTGCAGACTAAAGCTGACATACACACCTTAGAGCTTTTTTTTTCAGTGTAGAAAAAAAATATTTTATATAAGGAGTCAGAAACAAAGAATAGCTACTTTACCACTGTCACTAGGGTAAAATATTCTGTTTTTGTACAGGTTCATTCAGCTGTAAGATCACTGTCGGTGGAAGCTGGGGGGTGCTGGTGAAAGGTGAAACAGCAAGCGTTTGTCTCAAGGGTGTGTGGCACCACCAGCTGCTCTGGTTAGAAGCCGCTGTGGATCGTGATTTGGTATATTTTTTATGCCAGATGCCCTTCCTGACACAACCCTCCTATTTATCCAGGCTCTGGAGCAACAATACAATGCACTGGTTAGTGCATGCTAGTGAGGTGGCTAATTTTAGTGTCCTGGAAATAATATAGTAAACCACCTGAATTTACAGGGGTTACTTTCCAAAAGCACCCGCAAATAATGAAAAAATGCTTATAATTGTCAGTTTGTATATTTCTAACCCTATATATGCAGTCAAAAACTTTTTTAGATGCTACTGCAGTGTCTTGTGCCCGTCCACTGACTCTCTGTCCAGAAGAATTGAGGCAAGGTGTCTTGCTAATGGCTGATCCTGGAGCGGAGGCGGGAGTTACAGCTTAGAAACTGCAGAGTTTAATTACTATGAAGCACAATTGTTTTGGTAAATAAACAGTCGTTGTAAAGTCACTTTTAGAATTGTAAATACAATAGCACTGTACCTGTTGATACGTTATTGATTTATATAATCGAGTTATTCTTACGGCCTACTTATGACAGATTACATCAGGTTTCGCTTACCGAGCTAACACAATTAGCATCATGCCATTTAAATCTTAACATTTAAACTAGAAAAAGAATTCTAATAGAATATTACTAGTATACTAGAATATTTTGGTCAAACACAAAATAAAAAAAACTGATAAATTTGAAGTTATTTCTTTTTTCTCCACGACTGTATATCATGTTTGTGTGTGTGTGTGTGTGTGTGTGTGTGTGTGTGTGTGTGTGTGTGTGTGTGTGTGTGTGTGTGTGTGTG
>JAYDZG010000010.1:3947120-3957279 GCA_034509265.1 Microcambeva bendego | reverse complement strand
TCTGTTGTCCAAGGTGTAGATGTTAAACATGAACGGTGCTTATACAGTCCCCTGGGGAGACATGTTCATGTCTGAAACACTGACTTGCAGTTGCACAAACTGTGGTGGATCAGTCATACAATGGCTGACCTTGTGCTCTGACCCCAGCTTCCAAAGTTGGGATATGTGAAGAAAGAATTTTATTGTACTGTACATCTGTTTATGTGGCATGACACATAAAGGCATTCTTAATTCTCTCTTCTTCTTCTACTTCTTCAGCACATAATAATTCTGGTACTGCATTTAACATACTGAGTGAATGCAAGCAGGCATGATGAGAGGGAAGCATGATTGAAGTCACCAGACACTGGGAGGAATTCACTCTGACTTTGGTTCTGCACTCTAGTGAGAGGAATAGATGATGTCACAGTCGATGTCTGCGCTGCCGGAAGGAGCAATGTACAAAGCACACAAAACCACCTTTGTGAATTCTCATGGCAAGTAATATGGACGCATTTCGTTCACACACAGTTCAATGTCCGACTGACTTCTTTGACTGGAATGTGACCCGGGTTACACCATCTGTTGTTAACAAATACAGCGAGTTCTTCGTACCGGTCTGATGGTACACTGTCTTCCCTCAAAATAGTTAATCCGTTTAGGTGAACATTAGAGTCCGGTACATTCTGTGGTGACAAGGCAATGAAGCACATTGTGAGTTAAGTCTGAAAAAAACATAAAAACTAACTTAAATAACTTATAAAATGTCCATAAGCACTACAAAGGTTAATTGAAAGACATAAAAAAACACTTAATTCACTAAAAGGGATAAGGAAAATACATGGGACAAAAAGCACTGTGACTGGCAGCTGTAGCACACAGTTTGATATAGTCAAACTAGAAACATAGAATAGCTGGAAATCAAGGATAATATTAAGGTTTTTCAGACTGCTTGTTTTGAAAGTCATTATGAGAAAGGTTTAGCTCTTGGCATGAAGATCAAGTCACTGCAAGACTGCTTTAC
The DNA here is from genome assembly GCA_034509265.1 of Microcambeva bendego. Classification (NCBI taxonomy): domain Eukaryota; kingdom Metazoa; phylum Chordata; class Actinopteri; order Siluriformes; family Trichomycteridae; genus Microcambeva; species Microcambeva bendego. Next base: position 3,956,276 of record JAYDZG010000010.1, on the reverse strand, counting down.
ATTCCTGGGTATAAGTTTCAGGTGACAAGCTGACATCCATAAGAAGAACCATGCCAGACATACTGAGATGCACTCTTGATATGTGAGTGACTAATGAACTAAAATAATAGATAAGCTGAGTATCATTAGCATAGGAATGGTAAAAGAATATGTGAAGGATATGAGTGGGTGTATATGGAAAGATTAGAGAGCCACGTACTGAACTCTATTGGACCTGAAAATGTTGAATAGTAGAATAACCACTGTGGCAAAGTACATGAACTACTTGTCTTACCTATTATTTTTCATCATACACTTCCCTTGATTACAGTCTTGTACCTTCTTTAATTTTACATTAGTTGTATAGTTTTATTAGTTGGATCAGGGGTTTGTTCGAAAACCCAGGGAGCTCAACCTAGGTAGCATTTTACGTCATGTGCGCACTTCTGAGATGTAGGCTACTCGAAATCCTAGATGCCTGCTACCTTTAAATATAAACAGTATATTCAGTGTAGAACGAATGACCAGTGGATGCATCCTTATTGGAACAAGGTGATAAATGAAGTTGTTTAAAGATTTTAAGAAGTTCCTTTTGAGGTTTAATGTGTATAAAGTTGTACAAGTGTATTTAGTTGGAAGTCCGGGCTTGTCAGTGAAGTTTAAACGCTTTTGTTATATGTTATTTAAGCTTGCTTGTCAGTTTTTTCGTTAACCCAACCAGGCTATTTCACAAGCTCTGTAAACTGAGAACCAGCCTTGCAAGAACATGGTCAGACTCTGAAGAACATTTGGCTTTAAATGGCTGACACAAACCTAGTGATGGCCAAATGAAGTATAAGCTTAATGACTTGAAGGCTCTTGAGACATGTACCGCTATGGATGAGATGTCCAGCTAAAATCCAGACATGAAGCAGACACTGCTTATGTGAGAGGTTCATACCAGCCGGAGAAACACAGAGGGAGACCTATCACCGCCTGAAAGACCTTTGCCTCCATTAGGCAAGACCATACACACAATTAAGAAGAAATTGAAAAACTTGTCCTTGAGCAGCTGTTGCTTTTCCTACCAATGTATGTCCACACGTGGGTCAAGTAGCTTGAGCATTCAAACCGGCCATCTGCAGCACTTTTGAGTCGACAGTATCTGACAGCGAGTGAGTATAGATCAGAGATCGAAGAATTCTGTGATTGGGTTGAAGGCAGCAGATAAGGTGAGGAGAATCAGGACTGATTATGGTAAGCTACATTGAAGCCAGAATTCAACTGATCTTGGGAAGAATTATAGACAGAAAGGAGGGAAATTAATCAGCTCGGTAGTTTATGTCTGGTCTCTAGGGTCCAGTGTGGGTCTATAAAGGTTGCTGGAGCAAGCATAATGGTCAAGAGACAGTTTTGATGGTTTGGCTTGGCTGCTTGGTTAGCGAGAGGGAAATGTTATTGCTTCAACATTCTAAGACATTCTAGAGAAATGGTGTAGAAATTTTTGATTGGTCTGTCTTTTTTAGGAATATTAGGGTTTTGAGTTAACAACCGATTAATCGATTTTACATTTATAATGAATAAATGTTCAATTTAAACAGCAGAGGATTCTGTACCTGATATGCAGCATGATTAGCTGCCTATTAGAGCCAAAGGCTGTTGGAGTAACTAGTACTAGAAAACGTTACGTGTCTCTTCTGTGTAATGCAAGGAAGAAAAGTGAATATAAATCTCACAACAGTTGCTTTTAATTAAAATATATTATTCTAGTGTTGTAAGATTGGGGTGGATTTTGTTGGAAATAAGCAAGGTAAAAAACACTTGTGGACCAAATTTGGGCAGGTTTTGAATCATTTTGGTGGCTTAAAATATAAATACAAAACAATTGCTATCTGAAGCAGGTATGATATAAATAGGTCTACATACCACCACACCCAACTTGTTGACAAAAATTTGATTGACAAGTTATTATTTCCAAAAGAGACAGTTGCCATGCCCATCAAAACAGTGATTCATATGTTATATGGCAACGGTGGAGGCTTAGCTCTTTTTTGACTCATTTTTAAAGACACAAAAGCATAGTCCTTTATAATATGTAAATCATATCAGTTATAATTTAATTTATCTTATACATGTATGTAATTTCTAATTAATGATCACACTGTATTTGAAATGCTAAACATCATCCATTTGTCGTGTGTTGTTTTCGGTGGTTTATTATGCATTTGAATGGATTTTAAAAAGGTTTTTTTACTCAAAACATAATTTAACAGTTTTTATAAAAACATAGTGAAACAAACTTAAGTAAAAGTACAAATACAGGTTATAAATGCTACAATCTGGAGGTATATAAAATCTATACCAAACAAAGGATCAATGCCAGTATATCGAATGTAATGTCATAGTACTCAGCTTGAACTAATATTACTGGTGTTGTTCTATTTGGTAAACTTGTCTCTTAGAAACATCAGCATCTTCATCATCCAGTACATTCCTAATGTAATACTGTCTAAATCACTTATTTGTTTTCAGCTCAGCACTGGTATTGACTGCTCACCTCAAGTTCTCGGCACTGTCAGATTGACTAAATGGCGTATTGCTGATTTATCCATGTGTGTCATGTCGGTGGCAGTGTGTGTTAACTCAGCTTCAGTGCACCTGTGAAGAGGAAACTCAGAGCCGCTCACATGAGAGCAGAAAGCAAGCTTTTACCTCACACACACTGAGAAAATGACTGCATTATTTTAATAGGCTCTGTCAAAAACAATTTATTCTAATGATTCACCTTGAAAATGGATGAAAATGGATGACACAGGTGCATCTGTATGAGTCGCACAACCCTGCCATTCCCGCCGATAATGAGCAAAGGGGCTTTTGGATTGGGGGAGGGGGTAGCCCTTTGTTGAGCTGCTATTTTGTGTTTTATTATTCCTCACTTATTTTCATCTTTTGATAAGGAATTAAAATTATTAGAGTATTTACGGTTGAGCAGTTAATATTCATCCAGGCTGGACAAAAAGCCTTTCCAGTCTGTAATTGATGACATTTTGGAATGAATACACCTGAAGCAGCTGACTCGGTAACTCATCAAATTTAAATTGATGTTTGTGTGCTGTTCTTTCCAGATTATGAGTCATTCTGTCGGTGTTCCTCTCACTGTAAGCTGAAGCAGTATGACAAGCTTTATTGTTACAAATATGGTTTCTGTCATATAGCGACAGGACATAGTGCCTTACGTAGTGGTTTTTGAAAACATGCAAACATTTATATGCTGCCTATCAGACATAAACAACGGTTACACGTTGTAAGACCAGACAGACACATATAATGGATTATTAATCAGGTACTTCCTTGCACTACTTAATGACTCGTTAAGATTATGTGATTAAGTGCTGACTTAATGTAAATTACCCTACTTGATGATAGTCTTTAATTCAGTCACGCTAAATTATAGACAATTTATTACAAAAAAATATTCTTAGGGGTAGTTTACCTTGCTAATCTGTTACCAAGGTAATCAGTTCTTAGACTAGTTTAAGATCATTAATCTTATTTATTACTGCCAGGTTAATATTTTAATTAATCATCTTACTTTGTGTTTAAAGTTACTGTTACTGTTTTACTGCCTTTCCCCCCCAATTTTACTCGTAGTCTAGTATGCACTACACTACTTCTCAACTGTGACTAACACAACCCCCCCAAGACATCTGCATCTTTTCACGTGCATGAGGCAAGTTCAGATGCAGATCAGCTTTGTGTACACTCACACCCTGATCCACGCATGATCCATTGACTCTGTGCAGGTGCCATCAAACAGCTAGAAGAGGTCATAATTCACTCAGCTATTACTAAGTCTCCTTGTTTCACAGCAATCCAGTCATTGAATGTGTTGGTGGCCAGCCTATCATTTGCAGAGCTGAGATTTGAATTGCTGAGTTTGAGGTGTCTTCTCTGGTGTGGTAGGGTGTTTTACCTCGGCACCACCTGAGTGCCTTTATTGTTTCCTCCTCTAAAATGTCCAACAAAATATTGGGGCAGCTTGGTGGCATGGGGGTAGCACTGTCACCTCACAGCAAGAAGGTCTTGGGTTTGATGCCTAGGTGGAGCATTAGTGGGAAGTTTTCATGTTCCCCCATATCGAAGTTGGTCCACAGTTAAAACCAGCTGGACCAACATATCAGGTGTAAACATGGTAAATTGTCTTCATAACAGAGATAAAAAAAAATCCTGATAACCCCTTGAATTCAAATCAAGATCAACTGACAATTTAATATAATTCAAATATCATTCATGCATCCCTTGCCTCCCTTTTACTCTGTCAGGGTCTTGGTGGGTATGATTTATTGGGTAAAATACAGGAAACATCCCAGACAGGCAGTCAGTCCTTCATCCAACAACCAAACACACACACATATTCACAATGTTTAGTAGCGCCAATTGGTCTGACTGCATGTCCCCAGAGGATACCCAAGCAGACATGGAGAACATGCAAACTCCACACAGAAAGGACCAGACTTTTCTTGTTGTGAGGTGATAGCATTACCCAATATACACAGTTCCAGTGGCAGGACGACAGCTGTATAATTTATCATGCAGTACATCTGACAGGAAGCACCTACGCTCATTAGTGCTGATTTAGTTTTTTTTTCTCACATGTCTGTACATTGTTTCCCTCATTTTGTATACGCCTGACATTAAGCCGGTAGCAGAATTACAGAATCGTGAGGCACTCTGAGGAATGTGCTGATTATCATGGCTGTTGTCTGTACCAATTTGTGCCATTCACACTAAACGGGAAACCGAAAATGTCAAATTGATAAAGCCATTCAATGTCTAAAGCTTAGCGGAACATTACACTTACTCGCTGCTATCTCTGTCTGTCCAGTCCGATTCGCGCATATATCATAATTCCTTTGGTTGGGGGTGTTTGTGTGAATGGACGCGATGTGAAATGAAATCGGAATGAAATTATTCGGACTCCGTGAGATTCCTTCTAGCAATTCAATTTTAAATACCTCAGCCGTTCATTTATCATTTCAGGCTCTGAGTGGCCTTACCATGAACATCACTCTAGTCCTCTGACTTCAGCATATGAATATTACATTCCAAATTAACATCGGATTCAGAGACAGTGCTCGCGTAATAAAGGATTTTAATAAAACTTGGATAAAGAGTAGCTTTAAACCATACTGAGGTTCTTTATGAAGTACTTCTCTCATAATTGTATTCTTCTCTCATCAATGCATTTATATATAATCATATCTACTAGTCTGTAATGGGTCATTTATTACTTGAGTACCATTTTTCCCCTTCTTTCGGCTGCTCCTATTAGGGGTTGCCACAGCAATTTTACACCAGATCCCCTTACTGACACAACCTTCCTTATTTATCTGGGCTTGGGATCAACACTACAGCGTCATATAGGACAATTCATTGTCTGCACGGTTGGGTGTTTTTTGAACTGTGGTTTAGAACCTGTACGCTCCCGGAGGAGAGCATTTAAGATCAAATTCATGAATGGCTTCAATGCTATTTAAGAAACCGTTTTGATGTGAACTTAATTCATAAACACGTATTAAAGCTTTGTCCTTAACACACCCGCACATTCACAGCTGGTATTTTAACCCTGATTTGAAGTGCAGAAAAAAATGTGTTTTCCATATCCAGTGTTATTCACATGAGTAGAGGGGCAGTTTCAGCTATTAGCAATCAGGAGCCGGATCTTTAATCAGAGATCATTACATCCTCTGCTGTCAGCATGAACCGGACAACAACTTCTGGTCCCACCGTATGTTTCTCAAGGTCATGTCACCCTTGTCTTTCATACTGTATCTGATGTCCTCTGGTTAACTTCCTTTATTTTCTGAACTGCTTCTCTTAATATTATCTATTCAAAAGACAAATTCATAAGAGTTTTCTCCTATCAAGTCTTCTGTAGTTTCACAGATTATTTTTGTCATGAATCATGGCCTCTGGAGGGTTTTATTTTCCATGCTCCTCTGTTTGGGAGGGAGAGGACTATTTTGATTTTGTCTTGGTCATGTTAGTGTGATCTGTTTTGCCTTTGCTGTTTTTGCATTCATCCTGTCAGTTTGATCCTTGCTCTTATCTAGAATATGATTTGAATTTGGTTTGAACATTTGCTTTGTTTTATTTGCGTGTTATATTATGTTTAGTTTAATTTTAGTATTGTGTATGTATGTTTAGCAGTTAAAAATTATAAGTATCTGGAAGAGCAGATGCTAAGGTAAACAGTGTCTTTTTATTTTTTGTATTTTTGGGTTTTGCCCTGCACTGCAATTTATATTTTTTGTTTTGAAATGACATTTTTTTCAACTCAGTTTGAGCTTTTACTTGAAACCTTCTTGTTGAAATTATATTCATTTGCACAATGATTAGGAAAGTAAGGGCATGAAGTAAAACAGTGAAACAGCTTAAAGTTTTATTTATTTATTTCTATGCTATATTTCCAATATACACTACTCACAAAAAGCTAGGGTAATTTGGGTGGCAATTTATAAAACGTGAAAAATTAATGCTACAGGTATATCATGAAAGTAGAGCATTTAAGTAGGAGGATGAAATGGTGATTTCCACCTCAAACAATTTTTGGAAGCAAAGATCAACAACAGTGGTGGGTATACCTTAACAAAAATTGTCAATCTCTCAATAACTTGCCACTTTGGACACACTCACGGTGCCTCTCACCTTCCTTTAATGTGCCTGGAATTGTGTGGCATTCATCATCCGGTTCAGCTGGTCATCAGTGTGGGATGTGGCCAAAGGACATCTATGTCTATGCCTTTTGGTGACTCTTCCAGTATCTTTGTATCTGCTGATGAGACTCAGCTCAGTGGCCATTTCTGTCTGAGAACATCCTGTTTGAAACCTTGCAATGGCGAGGTACTGTTTATCAGTTGTTAGGTGTCGTCTTGGTTTTATGATGTCAAAATGTGAAGCGCATGAGGAGGACTGTTTAAATGCCAATTGTAATTGAACCATGAACTTTTTTGGTATATTCATGGATCAAACACCTGTTGTGAATGTTGCCTTTAAGCTCCTTGTTAGAGAAGAGCAAGTTGTGCGAAAAGCTTGGTTGGGGGCTGCAATCATGCAACTGTAATAGTACCCTTCAAAGGACTTACACCAACTTTACTCAGGAGGTAGCAGTTATTGCAGGAGGAAAATGGTAACACAGTAATTCTACAGGTGATTAAAGTGTCACACAGTACAGGCCTTCTGGAACCCGACTTCAAACCTGTCTTCTTGCTTCTCAAAGAACTTGCACTTGTTTTGTTCATGTCTTTGTGTGCTTTTTCTGGATATTCTGGTTTCTGGGCAGAACAGGGTCCAGGGTTAAATTCTTGCCTCTGGTAAATATGAGAAATTTTATATATTTTCTGTTTGTCTGAGTGCAAGCGTGTGTGACATTTGTACTGCTGTAATAAAACGCCTGCTGTGTGAAATATTTTCAAAACAAATTGTAAAAGGTTTTCATTCCAAATGTAAGTGTTTTTACATTCTGTCAATTAAAACACTGATTGCTTTAATGGAAACACTTCTATACTCTCTTATTCATGTAGTTATTTAATCTGACAGTCATGTCATAACAAGCGTGTAACAGGGTGAATACTAAATACATATTCAGCAGAGCAACTCGTTTGGAGATGTGTCTTTTCCCGCGACCTAGTTTGGTTGGCAAAGGAAGCATGGAGTCACAGTGTGAGCCGGCTTTCTCTTAATGACTGCTCAGCACTTAGGAGTCACAGGTGTAAGGTTTGCCAGAAGTCGTGTCTTCTATGCATCATCTTTCTCGGCTCATTAGCAGGCACTTCTTTAGCCTTGGAGCCGTGATGCTGTGTTCATTGTGATTTTTGCTGACGGTGAATGTTAGGATTCCTTTTCTTTCATGGGAACTCAGAAGTCCAAAGATTGGCAGTTCAAATCCAGGTTCTGCTATTTAGCCACTGTTGGGTCCTTGAGCAATATACTTAACCCTGTCCTGCACTCTGATATGTCAAGAAATAATTTTGTTGTACTGAACATCTGATTATATTTAATGACAAATAAAGGCATTTTATTCTTTTCTTCCTAAGTAAACAGTGTGTGTTGACTAATAGTGCATAGCACTGACACACCCAAAATTGCAAATAAATACACTTGTACATCTGTATACAAATGTAACATCAATAACAATTTATTTACTTATTTGAATTGAATTTTAATTATTTATGCACTTGTTCTTGGCATCATGTAGTGCTGGGTGGAATACTGGTTCACACAGAGAATTTATCAATTTTTGCTGTTGATTTTGATAAATTTTATACATTTTTATTATGAGATGAATTTTTCATATACTTGCCACACTGGTTTAAAAAGCCTAAACATGTCTAGTGTGGTTGTAAATTGTTTCACAGGGGACGTTTTTCACTGCTGCACCAATAAACACACATGAACCGGAGCTCCATGCTCTGTGCCCACTCTTACGCTTAACTTTTACTCATATTTTTTAGTACTTGTGCATACTTATTTTCCACCGACTACGTGCAGTTTTTCACCAAAAAAAAACAAACCAAGACACACCTTCGCATAATCGGTGTTTTTCATCATGGAGGGGCACGCATGTTCCATGACTGCCAGCGGATGTAATATAGCACTTTTTTGTTAAAAAGTTCTTAAATTTATGGCTGCAGCAATCGGTTATTTTTGTAGCCATGTATTCTATCCTTTTTCCCAGCGATTAATCGAGTAATAAAGATAAGAAATACTTTTACTTTAATAAAGAGCAAAAATAAATACATATGAGAAAAAAAGGTTTTGCACATTTTTATTCCTTGCATATAGCACAGTTTAAAGATAGCATTTCTAAATGGCAAAAACAAATACATTAAAAATAAATCCAATTCAAATTACTTTTAAAATGTATACGGGCGATCTAAAATAGGTAATAATAATAATAAAGAAAGGTAACCACTTAAACATCACCTCTAATTAATCCAACTTTTAGAACTAAAAGTTTCAGCTACAATTCATGCCCAACATAAAGCTTTAATGTTTTGTAGAAGGTAAAAATGTTTTGTTCTGTCAGATGAGGTGAACTGTGTGTGTGTGTGTGTGTGTGTGTGTGTGTGTGTGTGTGTGTGTGTGTAAAAAATAGCGTTTCTTACAAAAAGCTAGAGTGGTTGTTATAATCAGATC
>JAYDZG010000010.1:3891763-3908412 GCA_034509265.1 Microcambeva bendego | reverse complement strand
GTGTAGTTTATTGTTCTGTGTAGCACCTTTGGTCCTGGAGGAACGTTGTTTCGTTTCACTGTGTACTGAACCCTGTACATGGTTGAAATGACAATAAAAACCACTTGACTTGGCTATATATATATATATATACATTATTTTTCCCTAATGTTTTACTATGTAGTTTGATGTCATTTGAACAGACAAAAAACTACATATTAAGAATAGCAATACTACTGTAGTAATTCTAATGATTTAGATTTTTTTTTTTTTTTTTTAAACAAAATCAAATTGAAGACATAATGACATGGTTTTTTTAGGGGTTGCCACAAGTGTCCAAATTACTGATCTGGCATGATCTTGGACATTACACTAGTTTGTTGATCCTAGTGACTAGGGTGGCACCCAGCCAGAAAAACTGTGTTTGTAAGATTTGTAGCTTTTTTATCCAAATTATAAACGTTTTATTATAACTGGGGCCTTCTGCTGTTTATATTGAGTATCGATTCATTTCAAACAAATCAATACCCATTCCAATCTCAGCACCTCTGCGCTCAATGTTAACTGTTTGGAGGTGCATCATTACATCTCTAGTTTTTGTCATTTTAGATTTTGGTTGGAAGCAGTGAGGTCGGAAGGAGTATTATTTGGTCCTGAGAGAGCTTACAGACCACATTTAGAATTTCTTGATCATTCAAAGAGGCTTTAAGGGGAAGAAGATTTTTATGTAATGATGATGTGAAAGCAGCGGCTACACCTTCAACCATAAACATTTTTTGCTGATGGCATTAAAATGGTATGATTCTGGAAGAATACATCATGAATGACAGTGACTGTGTAGAAAAGTGATGTAATTTGTATTTAAAATTCCATTTTTTTAACATTTAAAAATGCCTTTATAAGATCTCTGGCACCCCTCTATAGTACAAAAATACCCATCTAATCTGATGAGTAAATACATTAATATACTTTATATAATCTTGTTGAGAACAGAAACACTGAACATGCAGTCATTCTAATGCTGTACGGACTCACACATGTATGAAACACACAGTGTGTGAAGTGTGAAGATCATTTTTCACTCACAGGATTTCTTTAAGATAAAAATCCTTCGTTCAGTTAGACTACAACACATCAATCTTCTGACAGTGACAGGTCACAGTGGGCCTTCCAATCAAACCAAGCCTAATAATCAATTGTTCCAGTCTAAGACTTTGACAGACTCATAAAAATGCCGCCACTTATCTTTCATCCATCTCTCTTTGTGTCACCCTTTCTCTCACTGTCCCAGTCATTCTGTCTATCTGTCCATCGTTGTGTTTATCTCCACCTCTATTTTTGCTTTCTACTTGTCATGTTCTCTAGAGCTTTCTCTATAACCTCTCACCTCTGTCTCCATAGATGAGCTGAGGAGGATGGGTGTGGAGTGGAAAGGACAGCACATTCTTAAGGTACAGTGGCTTATTCTCATATATTTATATATATATATATATATATATATATATATATTGTTTGGCACTGCTAACAGCTGCTGGATATCCGTTGTTTTCTAAATGACTTGGCAAAATGGTTAAACACAAACATTTAGCAGTAATTTGATACTCAGTTGAACATGATCTTTATAATAATCTGTTGATGGTAAACGAGATCTACTTGAGCAAGGCACACAGTACCATCTACAAATATTTTCTCAAACAAAGGTTATGATTAGGTTATGATTAAAGTATCATTTAAAAAATGTTTATAAATGATCTTTTTTAATTTCTACAATGTTTTCATACACATGGGTCTACAAATGATTTCCCACTGCACTAATTGCTGCGTGAATGACTAAGTCATATTTGATCCAGACACTGGTTGGTGGCATTAAGCTCAGTCTTTGTCTGCAGCACAGTCAGAGACCGATATAGAAAGCTTTCATAGAAAAGCTAAAAAATCTTCAGGACCTAAATCATCAAAAGTTTGGGAATACATAAAACACATAGGTGGTTTGTAAACTGTGTATACCACAGCAACACTACTACTGCTTCAGTAAACCCCCAGAACTTTCAGGAGCTGCGAATAGTGAAAAACCATGGAAAGTGGACACTGTCCTGTAGAATTGTATACTGTGCAGTATATCTTTTCACACATTAATATAAATGTAACTAGTATTTTCAAGACTCACCTTATTCTGTTGTGTAGAGCAACTGCCTATTGAGGGAGTGCACTTTGTAGCTTTTTTCACTAATCTCTGTGTGTTGTTGCCAGCTGTTGTACAAGCGTCCTGATCACACTGATGCTTCGGTTACTAAAGCAGTTTTGTTAATGATACAACCTAGTCTTTTCTGAAGTAACAGCACTCAACATGTGGGTTTTCTTTTCAGAAAAAATGTTTTAGTGACCTCCATTACACCACTTACCCCAGACCGGCTTGTATCACTGTACCCATGTTACACTTACATGCACGTACAGTACTGTCATTCATGCAAGTGTGATTTCTTTCAGGTATAAGTACGGTGTATAGTCTGGTATAAATACACTGTAATTAGTTAATTATGTTGTACTTAATAATTTTGTATTAAAATGCATGAAAAATTTGCGGGGGTTTCACCACAAATCCTGAACCACATATAAATAGGGGTTCACCGTACTGTATGTCTGTTTCATTCACACATGCTTCACTGTTAGCGGTTTATTTACATGGCTTTTAGTACATGCAGTAATTTTGAATGAATGTGTAGGTTTGAATCTGGGCTAATTCGGTCATTCTGTTGGTTTTAATATGACATTGCTGCCTCTATGGTATTTCTGCTATACATTGAAGCACATTGCTTTGTGATCACAATGCTATAAGCACGTATTATACTTGAGAATTTGAGGATATAAACCTTTTACATTTAAACATGAACTGTTTACATTAGTTTTGTGCCCTATTATTATGCCATACAGTTTGTTGTTCAAAGGGAAACCTGAATGAGATTCAGAATTACATTTAATCGACTAAATGATAAATTAGTTGTAGATTAGTCGATAGTAAAATAGTCATTAATCAGCCCTAGTTATCATCTTTCTTTAATAAACAGAAAAGCACAGCTACACTGTTTGAGGTTATAAATATCAGTGTTTCATATTTATCACTCTTTATATACAGTATAATTTATTTTTCTTTCTGTTTTATAAGCAGCTGGGCATTTTATTGTATTACAGCCCAGCAGACTGAGGATACTCTGGATGCAGAGTACCAGTTAGTTCCTTTCATGTGGGTTCAGCCTGTGTGAGTCTAGGTATCCTTGATTATTGGATTACCCCTACCTCCCCTAAACATGCTAATAAGTGGACTGACTGATCTTAATTGCCCTGATGATTGCCCTCACACAGGGTGGACTGACACCCAGCCTGGAGTTTTTTAGGACCCGACACACCATGATTAATACTCCAATATTAAAACACACATGTATTTATATTGTACCTGATCTATGCTTTTTATCATACACATTAATGTTTTTAAATGTTTTAAAAGGTAAATAATTCTGTTTCTGTATGCAGTGCAGCCTGTGTAGATAAGGTAGTACATAAGAGATCTTAATACCAGTATGAATTCAATGTGTCTAACATTTTTAGATAGATTTAAAAAGAATCAGATATCAGTGTTAGTCCAATTTAAGATAAGTGTTTGCTGAGAGTTTAACTGAACACTCCATACTCAATAGTACACACTACATGCCATTGTAAGGAGTATGTTTTTCCTCCTTTAAAAGCACTATTGAATCTGGCTGGACATAATTAATAAATTAAATGGCATTGTCTGTGAAGGGAAAGGATAAATTAATGACTTTTTTCATTGTTCCTACAAATCTAATTTGCACAACTAATTTGGTCTGCATGACAAACTTGGCTCACTTTTTATTTTAGATGACCTTGCTGATGTAACCTCTTTCTTTTAATATTCTCCCCTTTTTGACACATATGCCGTTCCCTTCTGATTCACTTTTAATTCGATGGGATTCAGACATAAGACCAGTATTCTTAACATCCTCCTCTTACTCTTTCTGTACAGGTACGTAGAGATATGATACCTCATTTGATCCCCACTTCTCATGGGTTGTCATACTTTATAGCTACCCAACCCACCCACCACAATTATCAATTAGTATTTAGTCATTAGTATATGGTTCAGACTGGGATAAATTAATATACACTCATTTTTGTGTATTTTCCACTATAAATAAATCTTTATAAGTAAACAATTTCCATGTGAAATTTGCTCAAGAAAATTCATTTTATGAAGAGATAATAAAGTACATATCCTAAAGTAGACTGACAACACATCTAATTACAGTTTTCCTGTTTTATCCAAACCAATGGATGCCAGCTGCATAAGTTCAAGCGTACAGCTGTGCAGTCTCAATAGACAGGTTCCTGGCTGCAGAAAAGGTCATACTTATTGACTTCCAAAATAATGTAGCCACAGAATGGCACCTTCCTATCAAAATTCTGCTTGGCTCGAGCCCCCTAGTGAGCTCTTAATGATTTCAAAAGATTTGAAAAGAGTTTGTCCAATTATTTGCCTTTATACCAATCATGCTGGAGCCTGATTTAACTGGTCATGTTTTAGTATCCAGTCTGAACTGATGTAACAAGTGGAGTTAGGTTTAGCTCATGGGTCATTGGGGTAAAATGATCAGCTTTCTTTGGATGAATTAAGCAACAGCAGTTGAGAAAGCAGGTAGTACAAATTCACAGAACAGAACGAACTAAAACATTTATTAAATAAAAGGATTAGCGCTTAGTTGCAACACGTACTATGTGTGTTAAACTACCATCAATTGAAAGAATATAAATTATCAAGAGAGGTGTGTACCTCTCACTTTTGCGACATTGGGCTCACAATTTTCTCCAGCGGTTTCATTGTATTTTTATAGATTTTTTTTACTGTTTTTCAAGTATATTTTAGTTTTATTGTATTATATTTGTGTTATTTTCACTGTGCAAGTCTCAATGCCAACCCTATTTTTACATTAGTTCAAAATATCTTCAGTTCCACTGGACCATAGGATGCATTAACAGGTTCCCCATACATCCTAATGAAAAAATACATTTTAAACTCAGTGCCACTCATGGAACCAACTGATTTTTAACCAAACAAATGCATTCACTAACAAGATTAACCACCACTAACGTTGTATGTCTATATAATATGTCATATCATTAATTGTCTGACTGATAATTAACAGCTTGAAAGATTAAACAAATTTTGAGTTTCATGTCATCTGCTCAGAGCTTTCAATTCCCTGCACCACCTTTTGAGTTTAAATCCAAGCGCAAGCAGATTTTGTTGCCTAATTATAGAGCTTTATTGATGATCCTGTACACAGGGATTTTAGTCACATTCAGTCACATGGGCAAAACGTACAGCAATGTTAAGAAGTTGATGCTGTTTTTCCAGACAAAAGACCAACTCCAACATAATTCCAATAAGTTTAAAATAATACAGATAGATCATTATAATTATGGATGTGATGTTCCAGGAAAATTATCCATGTGCTCTTGGCTGTGTTGCGTATTTGGATGATGATGAAGTGCCGTGGACGGGGTTACCATATATAGTAATCTTTGAGTATGATACAGCAGAGTGATCCCCAGTTAACTCATTTGGGTTGAGCTCACTACACTCATGACTAAAAGTAGAGCAAGTAGTGCACTCATTCCTCTGTGGTCTATTAGCATAGTGTTTTTTTTTCACCAGTGTGTCTAATGGATTAGCTCATTAAAAATTGTTTGGGTCTATTTCAGCTGCACAGGAGAGTGAATATTTCAGGCAGTACTGAGTGTTTAGTGAGTGTATTAAATACTGCACAGTCTGTTTTTGGCTGGGCTGACTGAACAGAATTTGTTTTCTGTTAATAATACCTCTTAATGTCGGGATTTTTTCCCCGATGCTGGAGTCAGTCAGATACATCATTTTTACTGAAAACTTTTGCTTCAAATTTGAATGAGGGTTGTACAGTGTTTTTTTCTGATGGAACTGCACTGGTAAAGCTCATTTAATCAATTTTTGTAATACTACACATATGAAAACATATTTTTTTTTATTTAGTTTAATTTAGTCTAATGATAACATCTAATTTTTAGCATGGTATTCAATTACTTTTTCCAATTAACCTAGCTGCAAATGTTTAGACTTTGAGAGGTAACCAAAGCTCCTGCAGGAAACCCACACAGACACGTGGTGAACATGCAAACTTCACAAAAAAGGGACCCAGAGCGTCCCACCTAAGGATTGAACCTAGGAAATTCTTGTTGTGAGGCCATTGTTGCTACACCATAAAATCAAAAATGATCGTAATTTGTCAGATATTTATGGAGAAAAACATCATCAAATTGTGGATATGAGACAAATCTGCGTTTGCATGGAATGACCATTAAATCCACTCTGATTGCATCCTCATGTCTCTGTGTTAAGCTGTATATACCTTACTGTTTCACTTTCAAACTGTTTATAGCTTGGATTTCTGAGAAACGTTGAGAATCATCTTCTCTGAATCTAAAATGCTCAACGTTAAAAAAGCTTAACATGGTTTTATGTATTGAAAGAACGACAAAGGAACACTAAATGTTTTAGTACAGTAAGTCAGATTTTGTTCGAGTCACTTACCACCCAATATGTAAAAGTTTTTTTTCTAATTGGAGGTGCTTTGAAAAGATCAGTGGCAAACTGAAGCAAAGTTGAATGAGTTGAATCAGGGAAACATAGTGCACTGCAAGGGTTGGAACGAACGCCGAGTTGCCTCTGAGTCGGCATATTTAGCGGCGCAAGTCGGTAAGCGACAATCGGGGTGAAAATCATGTGATCTGGGCATAAGGAAAAACCGCACAACCAGCACAAAAGTTGCTTTGTAAAAATGCCTCAAATAAATGTTAGTGTTTTCATTCTTATAAAGGCTGTTGCAATCAAACCTTTTTTCACATTATTTGTACTTGTATTTAATTTGCTGCAATTCAAGCAAGATGTGTCAGCTTTTAACTTGGGTATGAAGTACATAATGCATTGCTATAGTCTACATACACAGATTTTTAAATATTCACAATATCTGTGAATCCTTCCTGTAAATACACTGGCTTTAAAGGACAGAGGCTTAATTTACTGCACAATAGTGGCAACCCTGCTGTGCTCATGAGTGTGTCTCGACTGTAATCATAGTAATCATTACATTCTTCCATTCCTTCTGCTCAGCTTAACGAACACAATAGATTTTTGCACATGAAGTTAGTGTCAGCACAAACATAGCGGAGTCATTATGCTCCCTTGTGGTTTCTATAAAAGGTAAACAGTGATAGCTTGATATTTAGGGTACTGAACTAGTAATTAATAGGTGGCTGATTCAAGCCACATCACCAAATTACCACTGTTGAACCCTTGAGCAAGGATTTTAATTGCTTGCACTGTACTTCATCTACAATTATGAATCACTATGGAAAAAAGCAACTGCTAAAGTCATGCCGTGAATTTTAATGTAAATAAATAATTTGGACATTAAGTACAGACAACTGAAATAGCAAATATATAACTAATACTAGCACAACTTGTTTGGAAGCCGGGGTCAGTGCTCAGGGTCAGTCCCTTGAGTAGACAGGGTTGAGGACCTCTTCGAAGCTCTGCCCACTAGTCTACCACTGTTCCGTATTCGTTTTGTCTCTACAGTCTTTGCACACTCCTATTTTTGCAGTTTATTCCATCCTTCATGGTGGATCTTATTCAAGTACATTTAAGGACATCCAGGGTTATTTTTGCTGATTTATGGTCGTGTATTAAAATATGAAGGGTCACCCCGGTCCCAGTTTATTTTTAATGATGAACGATGAGGTTTTTTTAGGGTTTATAGGCATATAGTGAAAGTCTTGTATAATTGTAAGTAATTTAATATTTAGATTTTATTTGCATTTTTTTATGGAAGGACAACATGTATTACATTTTCAGTATTCAGCAAACACCTTCATCCAAAGTGAGTAACAGTAGTGTGACAGAGTACAGTCTGAGCAATTGAGGGTAGTAGCAACCTGGGAACCTTTTTGATGACTAGTCCAGCACCTTCAACGTGAGGCTATAACTACCTAATGCATGTAAACATTCAGCAGTTATTTAGTAAAGTTCAGTTCTGATAGTTCTTGGTTAAATTTCGTTAGCTGGAAACAAATGCAGGTGAATGATAGCGGGAAAGCTTACTAGCAATTTTTATTTGCAGGTACGTTATTACAACTGATTGCTCTGAGCAAACTGTTCACATTGGTAGAAAACAGATTACACATGTTATGTAGGAAATAGTGACATTAAACATGGATTTTCTAATATGTGGAAATTGCTCAAATAGTAGCACTTGATAGAGTAATTGAAAATAAAGGATTTAATAGTTACAGTCAATCAAAGATTGTAATCAGTCTTTTAGGAATTTCATTTTCCTGATGAGCTCTCTTGTTTCCATGCTTTGCATAATAATTGCAAAGTGGAAAACTTTGTAGGATAGGGTGCAACAACTTCTGATTTTAATGGCAACTAATTATGACTCCTTACTGGGCTACTGCCAGTATGTCATTAATCATGAATCTGTTTTACATTACAATTTAAGTAATTAGATGTCACCAGACAGATATTTTGTACTCAAAGATTATGGACAGTGTGCTTACATTTACATTTAACTGACCCACTGCAACCCTGACCAGCTTATTTTTGATGAAAATAATATGTGTTATCATAATCACCAATACAAACAAAACAAAATTAACCAAAAACTCTGTGCAGCCCCTGTGTGAAAAATTACTGTAATCCACACTGTAAATCATTCTTATTTCCAGAATGATTCAGATTTGGAGCTACATTTCATTGCATCGCAGACTGCAAATCATATAATCTAAATTGTGACAATTATTGTTTTATTTACACATTACAGTTGTTGCACATCCTGACTGGGCTGAGAGTTCTCTGAGAATTAAAGTCAGTAGCCTGTCTCTGTAGTATATCTAGGTTAAAGCTGATTTGGACTCCACCGATTTGGGTGTGAATGTTATTGAGTGGAAAAGCAATGAGCTTGATGGGCAAAACACTGATTGACTCCCTGACTGCCCCGTGCTGCCACTTCTCCATTTTTACCACCGCTCTCCCTCTAACTTTTAATCTATCCCTCGATAACTCTGATCAACTGAAAGTGAATTATAGATGGTAATTAAAGAAATGTGCTCTAACACAGTGCTCAGAGCAAAGGAAAGAGCAGCTGTCGCCTTAAGCGAGTGCTGGAAACATTTCCGAGAGTAATTCTCAGCTTGCCTGGATCGTACTGGTCAGAGCAAACAGGAAACTGATGTACAGGCCAAGATGCAGTTACTAAAAAACAAGATGCAGTGACTAAACAACTAAAAAACTAATTTTCACATCAACTGGTTATTTTTAATTTCATAGACCATTGTGTTAGTGGTGATCTGTGGTGGTGCGAAAGATTCAGTAGCTGGAGGGAATCATTAGCATTAACCTAAAATATTTTCTGTGTAGTTTCCTTAGTGATGCACAAAGTACAGTTAATGGGCATTGGCTTTCAGCAAATAGACAATTATTCACCCTTAAACCGACTTGAGTCTGTAGGTTGAGTCATGTGACCACACTGAAAGAGTGGTTGATGTCTAAATAAAAATGAAATTTAAATCTGCTTTAAGTCCATTGTCTCAATTAAAGTTCCAAACATGTAAACTCAGATAAATCTGCTTTTTAATGCTTTAAAAATCTCTCCTCAAAAACAAGTCATTGCTGAAAATGGAATTACTATAATAAACACAGAACAAACACGGCCTAAAATAAATTCTAATTAAGTCTATTTTTATGTCGGTGTAATGTAATTACTTTTCCACAACATGGTTAGTGGTAGTGAAATGCACTTATATGGGTTCTTCAAATATTTTTTTATTAAGAATTTCTAAAACAAATAACATAACTTTTCTACAGTCATTTCTTTGTGATGCATTTTCCAGTGGCGGACCATTTAACCATTTTGCCATGTCACCATGTGGAAGTCTTCTCCTTAAAGCTCCTTTGAACCTCCAAAAAGGTTGAAATCAGATAAACTTTCTCAGATACAACAGAGTGACTGCTCCAACACTTAATACTTTATTTCAGTCATTGCAAGTATTTAATAAGTCCGAACTTGTTACTGATTGATTTGGACCAGATCAACAATGCCATGTTGATAATTACAAGTGATCCAGCAAAATGTTGTGATTGCTAATGACTGTCTGGCAGATATGGTGATCCTAGGGCAGGTTTGTCTTCAGTCTATAGTGTTCCCAGACATTGACTGAGCCATTGGTTTAACTACAGTTATTATGTGCATGTTGGCACGATGGTAAGTTTAGTTTTATGCTTTATGTGACCACAGCTCGAATGCAACACTCGGAGGTTAAGTGCATTTCTCACCAGCTCTATGCTTTGTGTGTTGATTTACTCACAATGCATTAATAAATGCCACCGGGTGTGAGCACTTGTCTCCTGGTCACGCTGGGCTCTGGGCATGCTGAGTGTTAAAAAATCTGACTTGCTTCAGCTCTAACAGATGTCTAGAGTGGCCAGGAAAAGAAATAAACCTGATTTTGAAGAGTTTGGGCTCTCGAAGTGAGATTACATTTAACAAGCTGTGAGGAGTACAGCTCGCAGCATTTTATAACCGCCGGCTGAATAGATAATAAATAATGCACCACTGGCTGAATTTCCCACAATATCTCCAGGCTGGTCGGCCTACACGCTCATCTAACCTATATTTTATCCACCCTCAGGGAGGTAAAACAAACTAAAAACAAAGTACATTAGTGATCTACTTACTGATTACATACCACAGTTCCAGAAAAGGAGATTTTGATCAATGTTATGAAAAGATCATCTGTGATTGGTTCTTTTTTATTTTAAATGAAAATATTTCCAATGGTGTCAAAGATTAATCTCCCTGTATTCTGTAAATGAAAATATTTTTAGAATTTGTAATTACTGTAACTCACTACCAAATGTTGCTACAGAGTAAAGTTTGTAGAATTATGGACTAACAGTGATGTGCTTTAAAACATTTTAAATGAACATAATTCAGGACAGGTAAACGTTGATTCCAATCATGGTTGGAAAGACAGTAGGACCCTTAATCTGTGAGTCATGATATGTCATAAATAGGCTACAAATATAGGTTTTTCACCATCTGCACAAGGTTACTGTAAAAAACAATCCATATGCTTAGGATTAACCCAACGGCACTTTGGCATCGTTTTTACACCAGATGCCCCTCCTGACACAACTATCTCTATTTATCCAGGTGTGGGACCGGAAGTACAATGTTACTGGTTTGTGCATCTTACCGAAGCTGCCAAGGAGAACATGCAAACTCCACACAGAAAGATCACAGTCGTTCATGGAGATCGAATCCAGGACCTTCTTAAAAGCAATAATAACATGATATATTATTAATATAACACTAGAAAATGGTACTAAATAAGGACATATTTCAGTTTACTGTTAACTCATTCTTGTAGGATTGGAATTAAGTTTGCCTGGTATTGTTGGTTACACTGCAACACTGCTTGGTGGTAAGGATACAGAAACATTTTTTTGGTTTTTATAAATCGTAAAGTTAATTATTGGAAAAAAGTTCCTGTACACATAACTTACATGACTAAAGCTTATTGTACAAATTTTAAATGTTCCCCTTCTTGCAGCAGTGATGTTGGATAAGAAGATCTGCCCTTCCCCTGACTGTTGTTATAATTGATTTTATGCACCTGTTAAAAATGTATATGTCTAACCCCCAAACGAGATCATTAGAATAGTGCGTACAAAGCTTTTTCTATAGGCATGTGCCTGCACTATTAGAAGCAGAATAAACCAACACAGCCTCTATTAAAAAACCTCTTCAGTGTCAGCATGGGGTCAATCTTATTACTAAGGTCAGTAGCTGTCAAAAAGTGATAAATTGCTTACATGATCTGGGCTTTAATAAATGAGAAAATGTTAGTGTAAGCATGGACAAAGTTCCATCATATTCAGTCTTTGCTTTTAAAACCCATCAAGGATCATTTAACAAAAATGTCATCTGTTTTTACTCACGTCCGTGGCTGTGTCAAATGTTCTGCTCTTAAGAAGGTTCAGCTAGCAGCACAGTGGCATCAGTGTATAAAATCATTATGTGGCTGAGATTGGGAACAGTCCATTACATGAACAGTGTGTTATCCAAATCGCTCATTACAGCTCTGTATTACCTTCAGGCAAAATTGCTTCTGAATTGCTTCAGGGTAAATGATCCTGGGTTCATTTCTGTTCTCGGGAAAGTGGCGCCCTGTTCTGCCCCATGAGTTTCTTGAGGAGAATGTAAGTATCACTCACACTGTGGTAGCCTGGTGGGGATGTTTTTGATCTCTAGGCTAGCAATTGAAAGGTTGAGAATCCCACCTCTGCCTTAAAGCCATTTTTGGGCCCTTGAGCAGGGCCCTTTACCCTTTCTGCACCTGGGGTGTTGTATAATGACTGAACCCAGCTTCTAAAACAATTGTTTTTTACACATGTATATGTGTCTACTTAAATTAGAGTGGCGGTTCCCAGCTGGTTGGTCACAACCAGTTTATTCAATTATTTCATTAAAGCCTAAAAATTTATTTTACGAATAATTTGCTTCATTGTAGTTAATTTAGCAATCATTAAGTTTTAAATAGTGTAATATGACAATGTATGATTCTTTGATCTCACAACCTCCAGATATGTGCAGATAAGTGCTGTGTACAGTGTTGCCAGATTGGGCGGTTTCCGTGAAATTGTCCAGAATGGTTTTTCATGCATTTTGACTTTTTGGCCAGAAACCACTGTTGCAATCTGTCAATCCTGGCTGTCACAGCCTGCTTGGTCACTAAAAAGGCGGTTGAGACCCAGAAAAGGTAAACTATAATTTGCATTCTTTTAGTATACCGGCTTGAAATCTTTGCACAGCAGTATGTACTGAAGTGGAGCTCTTTACAATTGCCAACTTCCCAACAACAGATCTGTCGTTGTGTTATGTTGTACAATGAAGCCATAACTCTTTATAACTACATAATGATTATACAGATCAAACTAAAGAAATTATGTAGTAGTTAAATAATAAAAGCATGTTGCACTAGGTTGCAGTTTGCACAAAAAAACAAACTTTACATTACATAATGCAGCCGTTGCATGCATATTCATACCTTCATATATTGAGTCATTTTGTGGGCCGAAGCAATTCTATAGGTTCTCAAAACCTCTATTAGATACATGATGAAGTTAAATGCATTCTATTCAATGCACTTTTGTAGGTAGAATAACCACAGTTTGTATAAAAGTCCAGTCAAAAGAAAAAAAAAAAGAAACACAGATGCACACCCTGAAACCTTCTAAAAACATTGCTAAGTTTTAGCCATACCGCCAGGCCCTGATGTCAGTGTAATAAATTTTAGACTGATGTGGATTGTGCTCATTTGACATAAAAGCTTCTGCCTTTCTTTTCTGCTCATGTTGTGCTTGGGTGAGTTTTTATTGTTGTTTATTTTGATTTATTTTTAATATTTTGTTGACTTTTGACATCTTGCCCCCAGGTGGGTCAGTTTATGATGATCTACAGTACTCATGAGAGGGGTTTGTATAGTTAGGAACTGTAATGTGGTTCAGCTGCTGAAGGACTTCAGCAATGAGCCACAGTGGATTTGTGTCACTCTGCAGTGCCATTTTTGGCGGGCAGATGTGGTAAGGAGACACATTGTTAGTGTTAATTACATTTTGGTGGGTGTTTTTCTATATACTGTGTTAGAGTTTTGCTGGCTTCTATGTTTGGCAAACCGACTTTCTCTGGAAACATGTTGACAGACTTTTTGTTGGTGTATAATGCCAGAACATCATCTTACACTACCGGGTGAGCACAACTCAGCATCCCCAAAACTCAAAACCTTTGAAAGACAGCCTTTGCTGATGGAAATTTATTTCCCTAAACTCGCATTTTCCTTGAATTCAACGTGTGTGTGATTGATGTTGTTTCCTATAGAGTGTTGGTCTATCACTATAAAGGAATTTATTGTATTTAGACTCAGTTTTAACTTTTTTTTTTCAATTGTGTTTAATTATTTTTACATTATATTTGTGCAGTTTGCAGTGTGTCAAATAAAAAATAAAACCTCATTATTACACAGTATATAAAAGTTTTCACTTTTTAATATGTTTTAATTAGGAATTTCAAAATCAAATGAGACTTGTGACACTATTCTACAGTCACCTTCTTTGTGGGGCATTCTTAAAGCATCATAGTCATCACATGAAAAGCTTCTTCCCCTTCTTTGAGCATACACAAAGATGCAAATAAGATGGAGCTATAGCCAGACAATAAGCTCTCTCAGACACCACCAATTGCTAATCTTCCCAGTCCCACCCTCGCGTCTTCCAACCCAAATATAAAAGTACAGAAACCTTTTTTAAAGATGGCTTAAATAAACACATTTGGTTGTAAAGCCATGGGCAAATTCATGGTTCAGACATGTATGTGTATTCAGCACCACAGGTTCATTTCTGAAGATTATAGATGGTTGTGGCAGTAAAGATTTAACAAACCTTTTTATAAATATTGACACACTGCCAATATCGTATTAATGGCTTCATTCATTCATTAGGGTTTCTTGATCTCTGAGAAGGATTAAGATCCTGTTTATCATGACCGCAGCAGGAAATTATTCAGTCAGCATTTTTGGAAATGTACTACAGTTTAACAGCATAAACTGTAAACACACAAAAAAGTTAATGGTTTGCAAACCATTTTCTGAATTGATGAGCTGCAGCAGTCAGGGATGGGAGATTTAATTGGTTTTGCTGTTTGGCCTGAACATCTGTCCCGGTGCTCTGGGAGAAAGTGATTTGTATTTATTTAAACACTTTAATTAGCTAATAAAAATATTTGTATTAATTATTTTGCTAATGAAAAATAGCTTTCTCCTATTTAATTTGACAGTTATGATGAGAATTTTGGTAAAATATATGAATATAGATGTTACATTTAGAACACTATTTTTCATTTTTATCTGCTGCTGTGTGCAAGGATCTTACTGCAGACCTGGCCACAGCTCTTTTGTGCTCTTATGTGGATTATTAATCACAGTTTAGGATGTAGTCTGGAATATATCGATATATATGAAATCATTTTTCCTCTCACAGTTGGGCTGGACTTTTCTAGGTGGGAAGGATGAATGAGTTTTAAAATGACCAGCGTTGGAGTAAAGAAGGTTTTCTATAATCTCTGTAAGAGAAAACGTCAGCTCCTGGACTGTAATGAAAAAGCATTCCCGTATGGATTCTGTTCATGCTCTCTGCCCCAGTGTTTGTGATGCGCACAGACCAGCGTTAAAGTCTACTGATCTGAGTTCTCTGAACCTTTAACCCAACAGCTGTCTCAGTGTTTTATAATCATGAAGCCTTTGTGTCTGGGAGAGACACTGTGTCCTCTAGTGATGAATAGGTGTTGTGTAGATGAGTGGAAAGGGACAGGTAGAAAGAAAGTCAGATCAGTCTTGTCAAACCTGTCGTTCCCTGACCCAGCCTCATCATGTTTCATGAACCTTAGGCTTCAGCACAGTCGGCAATGCCAAATGCTCACATTGTCAGGCTTTATCAATCAAGAGCAACAAGAAAACATGAACAGAATGATGCATGTCATCACACAGAAGTGAATTAAACTCCATCATATAATGCATCTATCCCTGGATACAAGCTTTTAATTCAATTTTTCTGGGTCACCTGTATAAACAACTGTACTTGTTTTTTTGTTTGTTTTCACAGCAAAAAGGTCCTTGGTTTGATCCCCAGGCAAAGCGATTCAGGTCATTTCTCTGTGGAGTTTGCACGTTTGCGTTGTGTCTGCATGGGTTTCCTCTGGGAGGTCCGATTTCCTCCCTCAGCCACTTTAATTAGAGACACTGAACTGGTCTGTAGGTACCTAGCTACCAGGATGCATAAGCCGTAGTGCTTGTCCAAGCTTGGATACATAAGAATGATCCAACAGTGTGGATCATGAAACGCTGTGGTGACCCCTAGCGTGAACTGCCAAGTGATGAAGAAATTCTGATAAACCTGCTAAAACATGCTAGAGGGTGAAATTACTCCAGATTGTCCCTTACTGTCCTATTAGAAATGAATGATACACACTAAATGGCCATGCTTGTACTCCTCTAGGAAGGCTTTGTAGTTGAATACACATTGGTGAGGGCCACAAGGGATTGTTTATACTGTATTGTTACTGTTGCTGTTACATGCTCTTTTTGCAGTCTATGCATTGTTTATGGATTTAATGTCATTCTGACAGCTAGATGTTAGTCTGATGTATCCATTCCTAAACTTTTGATATGCAGGTTAGGGCTGAGCTGAATTTTTGAGGTAATCTTTCTTTATTACTGTATCTTTCTGCACTGGTGGCAAAACCACTCAGGAGTATAATATTACCACTGGAGATGAGAGTGATCAGCCTTTTAGAAGCTGATATTGATTACTAGTGTTCCATTTAAACTGAGGTGAGCAGTATTTCAGGGTTCCAAGAGGTACAGATCTTGCAAGGCTTGAATACATAAACAGAAGACACCCATTTTAACTGTAATAAAAACTTATTTTAACTGGTTAAAACCTGTACACA
>JAYDZG010000010.1:3869711-3882357 GCA_034509265.1 Microcambeva bendego | reverse complement strand
ACAGGAACTTCCTATCATTAGAGTTTCCACTGAGATGGGGCCGAATGAGAACAGTTACATGAGCAGATGTCAAAACTTTAATAAATATGCCTGCAGCTTTTATGCGCTACCTTCCAGTGATCACAGATAGCTGTCATAATAACAGCTGAGGAGGCCAGCTCTAGTTCAAACAACGGCCACACATGCCTGCTGCACATAATCTGTAATATTTCTATTTGTGTGAACAAGAAGCTATTTTTTTATTGATGTTAGTGCCATTACAATATACGGCATGAGTTGCCATGATACATAAATCTTGTAAATTAATTAATAGAGTAGATGATAGATTATAACTGCATGTTCTTTATACAGGTTAAACACAAATACAGTATGAGTGTGTATTTAATACTGTGTGTATTGATGCCAAGGTGCATTATTTTCTGATTACAAAAAACACAATGTTTCAGAAAAATGTGCTTTTAATTCAACCTTATAGAACTGTGATAATTACAAGAAGAATAATTAGCTCAGAAGTTTAAGTAAATTTATCGCCCATCACAGGGCAGACTCACGCAAACCCATTGACCTTTAGAACAATGCAGTGTCTCCAAATAACATGACTGCATATTTCTGGACTGAGAGGAAACCAGAGCACCCAGAGGAAACCCAGGTGGACACAGAAAGAACATGCAAAGCTCACAGAGAAAGGACTGGCAACCCCCATCTGGTGATCGAACCCAGGATCTTCTTAATGTGAGGTGACATTGTTACTCACTGAGCCACTGTGCTGCCCTTGTAAAAAACAATGAAATACAATTGCAAAAACAATTAGAAACAATATAAAACCCAATACATCCTGTACTTTATTTTTACTTATTAGGAGTACTGGATTCCTCTCACTCACACATTGATGATGTTTGGCTGTGCTGCTCAAGCTGAGCACTGAACAGAAAGGCTGCTTATTGTTAATTTAAATTAAGCAGATAAAAAAGACTCAACATGTTGAATTTAAAGGAAACGTCAAGTGTAAGGGTGTGACAATATTGAAGCTTTGTCACTAGTGATATTCTTTTCCTAGTCGCTAGGGGGCAGTGATAACCCCTCAGGTATAACAATTAAAGGGTGAAGAAGAATTAGTTTCAGAAGGTTTATGAGTTTGTGGTATGCAGGAGTTGTTTATGCTCTGTAGGCCCTTGTTGAATAGACTGTTCTCTTAGCCCACCATAAGTAACTAGTTGATTTTCAATA
This sequence comes from Microcambeva bendego, assembly GCA_034509265.1. Lineage (NCBI taxonomy): Eukaryota > Metazoa > Chordata > Actinopteri > Siluriformes > Trichomycteridae > Microcambeva > Microcambeva bendego. The sequence goes on along the minus strand of JAYDZG010000010.1, from coordinate 3,881,130 downwards.
TGTGGAGGTAGTTGTAATTGGAAGGAAACAATGTTACCATGTAGTTATACCTGTTTTTATTTTTTATTTTCAGTTTTTTCTTTACTACAGCTGAACTTGAACACATTTGTTGTGGTTGGTATACTCCAGTGACCATCCTGGTTTTGGTGTACCCAACAATTTTCACTGGACAACGATAATCATTAGGATATATTTTATAGTCATAAAGAATCCACAGAGGTTTTCAGGCTGGCATTCAAAACCATATCACCATCATATAGGAAAGTTGAACCGAGAATGGACTTACTGGAACTTGGTGAGATTGTTTAGGTTTGCCATCTAAATGCTATTTGCAGATGGACTTTACATCCTTGTTTATTTGCTTTTGTGTTGTTTTCCAATTGTTTATTCCAGACATGGGTAAATTGTACATAGTTTGAAACTTATACTACTGTAATATGTTGGTGATTGTTTCAGGTTATTTCATTAGTATTTTTGTACGCAGTAGAAATGAGCAAGCATCACTTTGGCAAAGTATTGATAATGATGTTTTGTTTTTATCAGAAAGGCCATCCCACCCTTTTTATAAACCTCATTATTTTTGGATAATGTAAACACAGTAAATGTCACAAGGGTACAAAAAGTCTCCAATACAAGGTGCTACTGTATTTTGCAATGTAAAGGGGCAAGTGACTGTAAGGGCAACCCAGTATCAAATTAAGTTAAAATGAATAAAAAGTAAAATATTATTTAAATAAAAATTAGGCAAACATTCGATATTCACTTTGTAGCTCTATACTGCAGTTTTTATATTTAATCAAATTCTGGTGGGATGGATGTCTTACATTTACATAAATTTATGTCAAAGTAAAGAATAAAGTAATAAAGTTTAACCTTTATTACAAGTAAATATATTGGTCTCTGCATAAGAATAAATATATAATTCACTTAATATAATACATAATTAAATTGGTTCTAACACTTTAGCTCCAACCCACAGAATTCTAATTCTAGACTATATTAAGAGTAACTCATGTCTTTAAAGACAATAATTCAATACATGTTTTTATTACTTTGTTAACTACTTGAAATAATAAAATGAATTATAAAATATGTCAATCTTTAATGTTGGTGTTGATTTTATTGAATGGTATTTAGACTGTAAATATAAGTTTATTAATGTAGTTCATTGTAAAAATGATTTGTGTGTAATTACATTTCTACTTTGCTGTGGTATGAAATTCATTAATGGTATTTACTACCAGCATAATGGGATCGTAACTGCACTGCTTGGGTCTACACACACATGCACAAACCTGATTAGGATAAAAAAAAATACTATTTGACTTATTGTAATAATTATGCAAGTAAATACTATGATTACTTTTCTGGACAACAGTTTTATGGGAAAACTCAAATATTGTTTCCTAAACAAAATGTTTCTTGACATTTTGTAAAACGTTCATCTGACTTGCACAATCTCAGCAGAGTTTTTGAGCAGATCAGTTTAGAACAAAAGATGACAGAAAATGATTCTGGTATTAAAAAGAAGAAAGAAATTATTCAGCTGCTCTCAGTTGATAAAGGGAAGTCTTGCTGCTTTTTGTAATCAAGCCAGTGTCTCTCAAGTATTTCATGAATACTTGAGGTACATTACTGAAAAATTGCTTTTCCTCTGAGTATCTGAATTGTTTTTACTCACCATGCCTTTATTTAAAAAAGGAATAGAATTATGCTGACTTAAAAGCTTGAATATATTAATGTAATCTAAACTTTTTTTTATTAAGTTACAATATTCATAGATGAAAATAATAAATTGGCTAGAAATTGATGCATAACAAGGCATGAAAAATAAAATGGGTGAAGAAAAAAATAAGTTACATGCTTTGTTCTCTGTGATTGGATTTTATTCTCAAAGTTGATGCTAAAAGCCAGAAAAATGGGCCGAGCATAATGATTTGATTGAGTTTGACAAGGGCCAAATTGTGATGGCTAGATGACTGGGTAAGAGCATTTCCAAAACTGCAGTTCTTTTGGGGTGTTCCCGGTCTGCGATGGTCAGTGTACAGGGTAATTGAGACATGTGGGGAGTGAAATCTGGACCAACCGATGAGCTGCTGTAGCTCAAATTAATGAAGTGAATTCAGGTTCTGATAAAAAGGTGTCAGAATACATCGTGTAGCACAGTTTGTTGTGTATGGAACAGCAAAAGTGGGACCAACACAATATTAGGAAGGTGGCCATAATGTTATGCCTGATCTGAGTATTTACAACATAAAATGAAGTTGGTCAATACATTATTATATATTTTTTTTCTCTGTACTACTTTATTTGAATGAAGGTTCAAGAACACGTCACATATTCTTTTTGAAAGGTACAACAATGTTCTAGCTTATGGAACACAGGCTAGACAGGGAAAAGGTGCCGGAAACACCTGCAGAGATGTATTATACTAATGTTTATTAATAATGATCAACATGAAAGGGTTACACAAGACAAACACGACCTATGCTAAATGCTAATGCCAGCTGCTAATGCCAACCAGGCTACATTTATTTAAAAATCATATTAACATGACCTAAGCTGATGCTATCCATGGCTAATCGACTCATAAACTAACAAACTGAACTAAAAGACAAAGCCTAAAGACGGGAAAACAGAACTAACAAAGCTAAACAGACTAAACTGTACTAAACTATTAGAACAATACAGAGCTAAGCGAGGCTAACAAGGGTAACCTGGACTTACAAGGCTAAACAAAGCTGACTAGAACTAAACAAGGTTAAACAGGGTAAACAAAAACTTACAAGGCTAATGAGACACTAACAATGCAAAAACAAACCAACCGAGAGTCTTCTAAAGAGTTTTTAGAGTATTTAACCGAGTACTAGGGAAAATAACCTCAGAAGACCCAGTGCCAGTTCTCTCTTTAGACAATATTAGCTGGGACTAATTAGCAGAGGGGACAAATCACAAAGGGGGTGTTGAATAGTGCAGGAGGAATGGGTGTGGCAGGTGTGCAGGAACACAGAGGCAGGACACGTGACACTTTGTGTAATTATGAACACATTCTCTCAAACTGGCTTTTTCTATCTACCTGATTACTCTAGTGATATAATTAAATGTGTTCGTGTTCTGTTAGATCTAGCCTATAGAGGCAAAATTAAAGCAAATGTCACTGACTAACATGATCAGTTATGCTATGGAAGCATGTAAAATTCAATGATTCACAAAGTTTAAAGTATAGCATCCCAGCCATGCACAAAATGATAATGAATTGCCTTAATTTGCTATTATCAGTTAGATTTGTCCTTCAGGGGGTGTTGTACCAATTAAGTGAGAAGACATATCCACTGCAGCTACGGGGGACAATTAGTTGTCTTAAAATAAATAAAAAAGGATTTTTTTAATTAAAGCCGTTAAATCAAATGGAGCTGACTGTACACACATGTCATTTCAAGTAAAATAGAAAATCCTGATAAAACCTTCTCTGGTGAGATTTTGGCTCTGCTGATTGTGTGATGTCTCTAGGCCGCCAAAACAGAAGGTGTCTCCTAATGCCTTTAACAGAGGAGAGAAGTAAGGTGGGTAATCATCCTGCATCAGTGCAGGTCTTAGGCGTAGGCAGAAGCCCTGCAGACCCTTCGATAATGAGATGAAAATAAAGTAATCTCCTTCATAATGACCCGCATTACAGCTGCAGCTGAGAGCAGTGGATGGATGATGGGTGAACAGTTAGCACAAGGCTAAGTTGCCTTTTGCCAAGCAATGTCTAATGTAGGTTTATTAAGTCGTAATCTGTATCATGAAGCAGAACAAAAAATAGACATCGGATCTTCCCTAATGGATAAAAAGATTATATCTCGTGACATTCTTAATGCTGTGCTATTTACTATACACCAGACTTTTCTGCTTTATGTTAGATCTCAGGCAGCTTTAAAATAGGCTGAGAATTAGGAAGTAATGACAGTGTAATTACCTCTCTTATCTTTTACTCTCTTGCCCTTGGATGCTCTGGGGTTGGTCATGAATTACATCCCGACACGTTTTAGTAGTTTTATTTTTTGACAACGTCAGCTAATGAGATAAGGCTAAACTATCTAACTACACACAATGTACACACTTCTATTGAGTGAGTGGCTTTTTTGAAGGAAGCTCTCGATAACGTGTATTGTACATGGCAGACATCATTAAATCAGTAAATGTTAATGGTTAGCTATTTACATGGTGTAAATTCAATCTCAGCTTCAATCTCTACAGAGTATGAACGGCATTTTAAAATACTCTGTGTACAACCATGTTGTTTCTAATCTGAACATTTTATGCAATTAATTTAACTAATGCACTATGAATTTAGTTTTAAAATGTTGTCAGGAGGAGCTTTATTATTATTATATGAGCTTGTTCAGTTAGCGCTTGTAATAAACTGTTGAACTGCTGCTTAATGTATAAAATATAAACACAGAGCTGTTCTGCACATGTACTCGCCTAGTGTAGGTGACAAAATAAAAATGGCTGCCCACCGGTTGGGGGGTTCTCAATTAGAGCGAGGTTGACATTAGTGAAAAGGAAGCAAGCAGGCAATTGGATACATTTAAATCCCGGGGGCGTTTTTTCAGAGATGCAAATTACATAATATTTTGTAGAAGCTCATTACTGCTGCAAGAAGTGGATGCAGTGTATTCCATCCTTAATTTGATGAGATTGATGAACTGCCATATTTGGGTCTCTTTGCAGATGTTTGATTGGGTTGAAGTTTGGGAACACTCAATCTATCAGCCAGGTGATGTCCATTGAGTTTTTGCTATTCTGTAGTAGCTAAATCTTAGCAAACTTGGCCAGCAAATGTCAAACTGTACCTAACACTTGGATAGTTCATGGTTGTGCAGGAATACTTCTTTGATAAAATAGGCCATTGTGTTCCTGGAAACTCTCAAAGCTTCAGATAATTTTATCTTTAGCCTGATCTAGTTCAATGTACTTCATTTTGAGAGTTTTGTCCTGACGATGCAGTTTGACTTGTGGTTGCTTACAGATTTAGGTGTGAGTCTGTATTTTGAATGACTCATTATTATGAGTGATAAAGGGCGGCACGGTGGCTAAGTGGGTAGCGCTGTTGCCTCACAGCAAGGTTTTCCTGGGTTTGATCCCCAGGTGGGCAGTACGGGTTCATCCAGCAAGTCCAAAAATATTCAGACAGTTTAATTAAAGAGTGGATTGTTCTATAGGTACATAACAACAAGCAGGTATACATAAGAGCCTTGTAGTGCAAGTCCCAAGCAGGATAAAAAGGGAGGGTTGTGTCAGGAAGGACATCCAGTGTAAAAGAAGTGTTTTTTTATGGGTAAAATGTTTCTAAACACCTTTCCTTTATTACAGTACATAGATCTAAATATCATAATAAAGATCACAATATTTAAATCTAAATATAAGAAACAGTTAAACAATCAGAGGAATGTGCATTATGAAAACTGAACTATTCTGATTCACTTTAGTGAATAAACATGGTTAAGATGCACTCAGCTTCTCTTTGCTACAGACTAATAGATGTAATGGTGGCTGACATATCGAGCTTTCCTCATCCTCTTACACCTGAGGTTATTCTCTTGATTATGCTAATAGTGAGATCTGAGTGGCAGCATTACATCAGGCATCATTTCCCATAGTGCTAAGCATTCTGCATGTGTACAGTGCCCATTAAATAACTGCAGTTCAGGCTCACAAACCTTCAGTGTTGTCTTTTATCTTATTACTTCTCTCCAGTGGCCGTCTCATCTCACAGGTTAGAGATTGAGGGAAATGTAATGTTGGGAAACGGTACTTTATTGCAATCAGCATTGTGTTCATTAGCGATACTCTCAAAGTCTGAAATGTTGGAAATCATGGTGCGGTCATCCGGTAAATATAAATATTGATGTAGGAATGTGAAGAATTCTGTTATGGTTTATTAAATGTTTTATTTTATTCAGTTGCCTTACTGAACACAAAGTAATTACATTTCTATTAAAAGAATTGAAAAAGTTAAGGTAGCCAATATTAGCTAGGTACCTATAGGACAATTCAGTCTCTCTAATTAACCTGACTGCAAGTTTGACTGTTTGCCGTGGACACGGGGAGAACAAACAAACTTCACACAGAGAGGAGACCTTTCTGCCTGGGGATCGAACCCAGGAACTTCTTGCAGTGAGGTGACAGTGCTGCACACTGAGCCACTGTGTCGCCTAAATAATCATTAGAAACCCCAAATAAACTCTACCAAGACGCTTTTAGATGTTGAGAAATGTTTACGTATTTTCTTATGCAAAGTGTTCCAATTATCTCATACAAGACACTGCGCATATACTTTTTTTTTTAAGTATAAGTAAACCATAGACTTTAGATTTGCATCAATCTATTGAAGTGACATCAAATAGTCTGAACCCCAGCTTTCAGATTTAGTATTCAGATTTAGTTTTTCCTTGCCCTTAGTTCCAACTCTTAATTGTTGCCATACCTCAATGATTTGGCAAGTTCTTAGCCTGGATGTCCTGACACAACCCTTATTTATCTGGACTTCGGAGAGGAACTGCAGTGAACTAGTTTGTGCATCCTAGTGGCTAGGGTGGTGCCCAGCTTACCGGAGGTGTGGTAGTTGAAAATCAAGCTGCTCCACTTGATTTAAGATTTAAGTCACACAAATGCTACTTCATTATGGGTGAAATCATAATGCTACTGCATTATGTGTAAAATGATAATTAGGCAATAATTTGTGTAAACACATTCATCAAGCAGGTGTACGAGCGGTTTGTAAGTGAAAATCCATTTCTACTCTGCTGATTTACACCTGAAGGTGTAACACTGACTTAATTATCTTGGTTGCTGCACTTAATGCAATTTTCTGGATTTGCTACTAAATTTCGAGCAGCTGTTCGATTCAGTAATGTGTCAGTGTGTTTTATGTCTGTCCAAAATAATTCAAATGTTTGCATAATGCTTTCAAAAGATTCCAATATGATTTTGGTACAGCTGTGTATTATGTGTTTTTTATGGAACATCATTGAATTGTAAAGTAAAACCTGGTTGTATTGACATTTTGACATCTTATTGCTGTGTGTAAAATTTATGTTGACCCATAACTCATCTCAGCCAAGTCATCCATGCAGAAATGTTTCTCCAAAACTCTAACTATCTATTAACTAACAGATGTCAACACTAGCAAATGTAGACACATGTCAGCATAGTTTAGAAAGTCCTTCGTAAATGCCTGAAGGGAAATCTGAAGCGTCTTCTAAAATCCAAAAGCTTGAAGGAATCAGAGATTTCACAGTGAAGTATTTATGAAAGCTGCTTTGTGTGATGTTTCGCTTGAGGCATGTATTTGGGATCTTTCATATTTGGCAGTGTTAGATTTTTCAGTATGTTTTCTTTTTTCTATTTATTTATGCATTTTCTCCATTTTCTCCTGATTTAGTGTTGTCAGTTTGTCCTCTGCTGCTGTTAATCCCATGTTTTGAGGAGGATATATTTCTCCTTTCACATCTTTCATTGTCTGCACAGTGCCTGTGGACACCTTCTTTCCATCCATACTTTTCTGAGAATTCCTTGCACAGTGTTTGAAGACCCCAGCCACTTAGTCACCACCCCGACCCCAAGCCTGTACCTGGCAACCTGGACTATAGCCTCAGTGTAGTGCCAGGACCCTTAGCTGTTTAAAGTGAATATTGATTAATATTACATGTCAAAATGATTAGAATCGTGGAGTTTTTTCGATCGCTATTAATTGTTTTGTGGTGCATCTTTATATCCGTACTTATTAAAGAGCCCAAAACCATGGATATTTTATCAGAGTGGCAAAAGTTTTAGAATGTATATTGCCTGACTGGGGTAGAGAGCGACTCCGGAGGACAATTTGTTACTTAATGCTTACTCACTGAGCCGTAAACCACATTATAGCCGAATGAAGATGTGTCGCTCTATAGAATCCTGTTTACTCCATGCAAATGAGACAGGATTTTCAGTAAACAGTGTTCTGTATCATAGGGGTTATTTAGCTGTGTTGGATGGCAGAGTGATATTTTGAATGTGTCCATGTTGCTCTGGGGCTGTACTTGGTGAGGACACATTCAAAGTAATCAGCAGCTGCGCCATCTGCTCAAGCCTAATGACTACCTGCCAGTGTCAAGACAAAGAGAGAGACAGAGATTTAGAGAGACAGATACTGAGAGAATTATGAAAAGCCACAGACACAGAGGAGAAAACACGGGTGAGACAGACACACAGGAAACTGGTGAAGGTGAATGATGATCAAAAGTGACCGAGGGAGATGCCAAGGGCAAAAGTGAGGACTCCAAACTGTTTAGTATCTGTGCAGTGTTGTATGTTTGGCCCACTAATTTAATCCGTAACAGGTGAGTGGATCTGCAGGGATGCACACAAGATCAGTCTTCTACTAAATATTTACAAGGTCTGGGACATTTTGCATCACGGAGCCAATGTACGATCAAGTGTTCAGTTTCCTGCCTGTCTCACAAAGCCAGGTGGGATTTTAATAATTACATTGTTGGGAAAATTTCTTTGGTTCCTTAGTGTGTAGCACTGTTGCTTCACAGCAAGAAGGTCCTGGGTTCTATCCCCAGTTGGGGCAGTCGCGATCTTATCTGTGTGGATTTTGCTCCGGGTGCTCAGGTTTCCTCACACAGGTTTATTGGAGACATTGAATTGTCCTGTTGGTACGTAGTCACTACGATGCATGAGCCTAAATAAATAAGGAAGGCTGTGCCAGGAAGGGCATCTATTAATTTAGCAAATAAAAATATGCTAAATCAATTATGTGGATCACGATCTCTGTGATGACTCGTTTTGGGAGCAGCCGAAAGAAGAAGAAAAAATCCACCACACGATCATATGCATTTAATTGTAATGTGCAGTAGCCGGCCACTTCTTTTCACCTGCTCGTGTCAGGTTCATGCAAAGATCCGGATTGTGATTGTAAGACAGGCAGGAAACCGAACACTTGATCGTACATTGGCTCTGTCACTAATCAATCTCCATTAACCCCTCACTGTGCAGTCATCATCGTCATTACAGAGCTTGGAACTTTAGCAGTTAGCACGAATCCCTGTGGCCTTCCTCGCAAACGAACCAATCATTGTTCATGTAGGCCATTAGTGAAGGTGAAATTGTCAGCAGGTGGTCTAGCATGCTTAACTGCAGAACCACCCAAGTGCTCAAGTGGCCTAACATAGGAGCTAGTTCTGCACTGTCAGATTATCATGATCACGTCCTACTTTCCAGGGCTGCGTTGTGTAGCTCATAAAGGAAGTCACGGTTAGTGAGCTGGCTTGGTATGAATCCATCCTTGCAGATCATGTATGGTCGTACATGATGATTGTTTTCCCTGGGCCGGATGGGACCTTCCAGAAAGACACATCACATGGCCAGAAATGTCGCACCTTGGTTGTAAGAGCATGACCAAGACTTCCTAGTACTAGTCTGGTGCCCTTATTTCCCAGATTTTAACCCAGCTGAGCATCTGTCGGAGCACCTTGATTGTCGTGTTGGCTCTATAGATCTTTCCCTCTGCTGAGGAGCAGCTGAAATATGCACTGCAGTCAGCATGGCTCCAGATTGCTGTGACAACCTATCAGGACTTTTTTGAGTCACTCCCAGCCTGTCCAGCTATTGCTCATGCTGCACACAGCATTTCTTAGATTTGCGTCAAACGTCCACTGAGGCAACTCCTAATGGTAGCAGCTAGAAGGATTCATATTTGTATCCTTTAAATCCATTTATCGCCAAATTTAAAGCTTTACCCAATAATGACAATCAAATAATAATAATAATAAGACCAAAATCATACTGACAACCTGACAGTAAAAATTCTGAATCTCTGTTAACAGCTATTTTCACAAACACACCTATCCTCTGTTTATTCTTAGTTGTGTTAATAAATGCACCCATTTTTACACACGTTTATCATTGTACCATATGTGATAAAAGATTAACTGGTTGTTATAGACATGGATGATGGTTTGAACAAGGTGCTGTGGAATTTGTACAGTGTTGCTAAGGAACTAGTTGGTTAGGTTAAGGCAGGGTGAGGGTTGCATTAATTTGTCAGATTTGTCATTAAGGACAATCTATATTATTTAGTTTTTAAAAAGCCACCATTTTCCAACCTTAAGTGCAGTCAATAACGTGGCAGCATTAATTCTCATCAGCCATTCATTAGCAGGATTTTCTCTGTGAGCTGTTTGGCTGATTCATGTTGTTAATTAGGCAGGATGATCACAGACAAAATAAAAACACAAATAAGCCCATGTCACATATTCTTTTTTTTATTTTGTAGATATGGCAGCTTTAGTCAAGTGGTTAAGGTACTGGACTAGGAATCTAAAAAATGCTTTTTCAAGCTCCACCTCTGCCAGGTTGTCCCTGTTGGGCCATTGAGCAAGGCCTTTAATTCTCAATTGGTTTTTACTGCTTTGAACAGATCATCTTTCGATCTTTTTGTTGGTTATGTAAAGCACTTTGAGTTGCCTCTGTGTATGACAAGTGCTATACAAATGAAGTTGTCTTGCCTTGCTTAGACAGTACAACACCACAGCACTGTAAGTTGCTTTGGATAAAAGAGTCTGCTAAATGCCTAAAATGTAAATGAAAGGTTTGTAATATTCATGAAAATGTTCAACTTCAGACAGTAGTCAAGTAGGTCGGTACCACTGACAAATCTGAGAAAACTCCAGTGGCTCATATAGTCATGACCTCAACCCAATAAACACCTTTGGAAGGAATTTAAATGTTGATTGCAAGCCAGACCAGAACAAGTGCCTACATTCACTAGAGCTCTTATGGCAGAATAGACAAGAACGCTCGCCAAAAACGTTTGGACGCACTTCAAAATCTTTTGGAAAGCCTTTTCAGAAGAGTGAAAGCTATTATGGCCACAATCGGGAGGGCAATAATATTTTAATGTCTAAGATTTTACTATAGAATTTACAACAAACTCATGTTACGAGTCCCGATACTTTCAGCCAAACATATACTGATAACTTTGAAACATTTGAAGGTTTAGGAAACATGTTATACTTGTAGGTTGTTGGGAAATGAACACCCATAGTGAGAAATGACAGGAAGTCAACTACAGGAAATCAGTTACAGACACTGTTAGCCTTAAAACTCTTTCAAGAGGGAAATAATAAAGGGTTGTCTGTCAGCAGTATGTTGGTGCATTATGCAATGTTAAAAAGAAACATAAACTTTCTCAATTAGATTGTAATGACAGATATTTATATATACACATTTTTACAATATTATCATTCTTAGGCATATTTTCTAACTCCAAAAAACTTGAATGCTTAATGGATTTAAGCATAGCAGGTGATGTTTATGTGTGTAATTAGGGAGGGTCTGGCCTAAGGATGTCAACACTGTATAAAGGTGTGCACAATTATTAGGCAGC